>OY992883.1:15774187-15996687 GCA_963921405.1 Cepaea hortensis
CTGAGTTGGCTTTTTACGTGAATGGAATGTTTGCCGGTCGTTCAGAAAGCACTGGCAAACTACTGAACGTAAACTTGCCACGAGATCACAACAGCAACGTCCTGTAAAGGATATTCAACTATAAAGGGCGTTCATTTGAAATCCGTGGGAGGCAGAGGTGTTTCCAAGGCACAAGGGCCGGGGTATATACTGGCCAAGACCTATTGACGCGTCCTCGTCGAGCGTCCTGGGCAACAGGTCCCTTCGGGGTCCTGGCTTAAGTCAGTAGGATCGCCGATTCCTCCGAAGTCGGAGAGTGTCTGCCTGTACGGCGAGGAACCACCAGTCTGCACACCAATAAGCCAGACATGGGACAACGGATACTCACGCAAACCTCAGGTCCTCTATGACATCACACTAATGTTGGACAACAGGATGCATTCATCTGACATACAGGACTTCGCGTTGGAGCTCAAGCCAACGAACACAAGCAAGCAAGCAAGCATTTGAAATCCGTTGGTGCCGCACCGCGCGTAATTGCGTGCGTTGAACATGATCATGTCATAAATATGTGATAAGTACTGATCAATGAATAAAAAGCAAGTGTTTATAGTCCCATGATGCATAGGTTCTGTTTCTGACCGTTTAGAAAATGGCCGGGTTGATCCAAAATCCGTCCAAAGAAGCTCAAAGAGCGGTGATTCAGTTTCTTTCATTTGAAGGATGTCGACCAGTGGACATTCATAGAAAGAATGCAGGCAGCGTACGATAACAAATGTGTGTCGAAGACAACAGTGACAGACTGAGCACGAATGTTTCAGAAAGGACGTCAGTTCACGACAGATCTTCGATGGCCGGGTCAAACGCATATTGTTTCAACAGAAAAAAAAAAAAAAACCATTGCTAAAATTGATGCAGCAGTTCAGATGAACCGTTGTCGAAGCATACGTTCGCTAGCGAAAGAATTTGACGTGTCAATTGGGACAATTCAAAAGGTCATTCGTAAGAAACTGCAATATCGGGAGGTGTGTTCACAGTGAGTACCACGGATGTTGACCGACCACCATAAAGAGGAACGCATGGGATGGTGTTTGAACCACTTGCTGCGTTACAGAGTGGAGGGTGATGCATTTCTCTTCCGCATAGTGGCAGGCGATGAATCATGGTGTCACCACTTTGAGCCGATCAGCAAAAGAGAGAGAGCATGTGATGGAATCATGCTGGATCACCAAAAGCCAACAAAGTCAAGTTACAGGTTTCCGCTGGTAAGGTTATGCTGAGCGCATTTTTTGACCATAAAAGGCTATTGTTGGCCGACTTTAAAGAACCTGGTGTCAACATCAACTCTACCCACTACTTGAAAACACTAGACAAGCCGCAAAAAGCAACCAAGAATAAACGACCTGGCATGCTTTCTCGCGGTGTGATTTTGTTGCACGATAATGCTCGTCCGCATCTCTCAAAGATTGTGCAGGAAGCATTAGTAAGGAAGAAGTGGGAAATTCTGCAACATCCAGCCTATAGTCTTGATTTGTCACCATGTGATTTTCATTTGTTCGGACCTCTAAAATAAAAAGCTCTCAAGGGGCAACGATTTCACACAGATGCAGACGTAATGAACGCGGTAGAAACTTAGTTCAGTGAGCAACCACAATCCATTTTTTGCGGACGGCATTCGCCGCCTACCTAAGCAATGGGGTGCTTGCCCGAATGCCTACGGCGACTTCTTCTGACCAACCTATAGTGCATAATACATTCAAAATGAATGCTTTGTTTAATTCTACCACACCTGTTAATGTTTCTGTCATGCTTTTGTAATAAAGGCATTGGAACGGGCTTCAAATTAACGCCCCTGGTAACTTTTCAGTTTGCCATTAAGTTCTGAAAGACCGACGCTCATACCATTGTGAAAATCAACGCAATGCAATCTGTTGCTATATGGCATGCGGCGGACTTGGAACCCGGTATGGCGGATTGTGAAACAGCGATCACTATCCCCACGTCACAGAGGTCGACAGTTCGCGTCACTGACTCCAACACCAGCAGGAACTAGTTCCTTTGTGGTTTAATAGCCAATGTGACTCGACGTCACTTTCATTGAATGCCAGATAGAGAGTTCCGAAATTCGCAATCCCGCATACCGCGTTAGAAAGACAGCTGCGGGAGATTCGGAACTGGCCGCCTTGCGTAGTTATTTCATGCAATGGTATCAGCGTCGGTCATTGAGAAATCAATGACAAACTACTGAACGCAAACTTTGTCAAGAAATCAAAACACAGCCGAAAAAATGCTAGGATTAACTGCGACGTCCTGTAAAAGATATGCAACTTAATTCTATTGTATGGCAGTGTATCACGGAGCGTGAATGAAAAAAAAGAAAGAGTTATGACGAGTTTGGAAGAAAAGATGATGTGGTTCTGAGAGGAATGTTGAAAACACCTTGGGCTGCCAGAACAAATAACAACGATTGCCTGGAAGAGGCTGATGAAAGTGAAATATTATATACAGTTATACGAAAGAGACAATGATTGTCTGGAAAAAAAAGGCTAAAGAAAGAAGAACAACTACACAACTATAAGAAAGAGATAAAGATTGCCCGAAACAAAAACTAACAAAATCTAATGAAAGTAGAGAATCATACGCAGCTATAAGAAAGAGACAGTGTTCGTTGGTAATATAATGACAAGAGAGGCAATGGAGAAACAGGGCTACGACTGGACAGATGAGAGGTAAAAGAAGCAGGGACAGACAGAGAGAGAGAGACATGACGCTGGACAGTCTGGGGGTGTGGTCATGGAGGGATGTCTAGAACAGAACTAACCAGAACTCTGAAGGCCGAGATCTGGGGAGAGACATTTGGTAAGACACGTGATGATGATGAATGTGCGTCTCCGTAACTGATTACCATTTGCTTTTCGGAGGTCAGCATGGTCGAATAGATAAGAGCGCTTGTTCTTGAACTTACGATGTGGTAATGTCAAGGTAGCGGGTTCAACCCCTACACCAGTCATTTGGACTAAACTGCTGACTTCTTGTCCTTGACCTGAGGACGTGAATCACAAATACCTCTGAAATCTGAGTAATTTCACCCGATGACGAGGGACACTGGTAGAAGGGAAAGCTAATCCACACGCAATTATCAGTCCAATGTAGTAGAAGACTACGCTTGAGTTCAAAACGAGTGAACGAAACAACGAATTGCATTTCGTTTTGTCAAAAGATCAGAAAGTCTATCAACTAATGTTTGGAACCAACTCCACATTCATGAGCTTTTTTGTGTGACTCTGATAGGCGTTAGCGTTGCATCGTGTTTCATGTGTCTAGGGGCCGGTGAATCTCATGTCGGATGGAATGTATGTGAATCTGCTTTTTTAGCTTCTATTAAAATTATCAAGATTTCCCTTCATGCTAGCGCCGATTGTCATCAAGATTGTGTGGTAGATACGCTATAAACTGCATGCAAGTGCCGCCGAGTCTTCACATAAAAGAACATTAGCTTCTGTGGTTGCCGTATTGTGGAGCAGAAAATTAATGTGCAGAAAAACTATCGTGTGCACGATTGCCAAGGGGGTGTTACTCTCGCTGTACCAGAAAGACAGAGTAGCTGCCCAATTTGTGTGTTTTGTGTGGTGTGTGTGTGTGTGTGTGTTGTGTGTGTGGTCGGTGTGTATGTTGAGTGTGTGTGGTTGTGTGTGTGTGTTGTTGTATGTGGTTGTGTGTGTGGTTGTGTATGTGGTGTGTGTGTGTGATTGTGTGAGTGATTGTGTGTGTGTGGTTGTGTATGGTTGTGTGTGGTGTGTGTGTGGTGTGTTTGTGGTGTGTGTGTGGTTGTGTGTATGATTGTGTGTGTGGTTGTGTGTGTGTGTGATTGTGTGTGATTGTGTGTGGTTGTGTGTGTGAGTGGCTGTGTGTATGTGTTGTGTGTGCGGTCGGTGTGTATGTTGTGCGTGTGGTTGTGTGTGTTGTGGTGTGGTTGTGTGTGCGGTTGTGTGTGTGGTTGTGTGTGGTTGTGTGTGAGTGATTGTGTGTGCGGCTGTGTGTGTGGTGTGTGTGTGTTTGATTGTGTGTGTGATTGTATGTGTGGTTATGTGTGTGGTGTGTGTGTGGTTGTGTGTGTGTGATTGTATGTGTGGATGTGTGTGTGGTTGTGTGTGAGATTGTGTAAGGTTGTATGTGTGTGTGTGTGGTTGTGTGTGTGTGTGTGTGTGTGAGTGTGAGTGGAGGGTGGGGTGGGTTTGGGGGTGGTCATAATGATTATGTGATTGCGATCTCTGATTCTTTTTATGCTTCTGAAAAATGTCCAGGTGTCTCAGCGACACAACCTGACAACCCAAACTCAATATAGAGTTCGCTAAAACAGAGGCCATGTTAAACCCGCTGTAGGCACTATACGACACGTTAAGAGTTAAGAATGCAACCACCTAAACAAGAGTTTGGCACAGGAGGTGTTAAACATACAGGAAACAAGATTGGCCCGAGGAAGCAAGGACCTCCGCGCGTGCAGAGCAAGTCATTCGTAAACAACTTTGGGCACGTTGTAAACACGCCTTCACGGACACGTGGCCGACCACATGGGGGTAATTTACGGTTACCAGGGAACAGAAACGTCTGCACTAAATGTATGTTTGGCGTCTCAATGTGGTTTCCTGGGTTTTATTACGAATATTCTAGAACATATGGGGGAAACAATATAGCAAGTTCACAGTGAAGATAGGCAGCAATCGATCTCCAACACTGTCTCTCGCCTTGACTGTACATTCTGTCAGATTGATATTCGTCCATCTCTAGGTGTTATCTTACCATCATTCTATCGTTTTCCACCTCTTGCTCGCTTGCCTTCAACCTTGCCCTCCAGTATTTTTTTTAAATTTTTATTTTATAAGAGTGTTATGTCTTTTAACATGGCGGTAATATTTCACTTGCCTCTTTTTTATTTCTTTCATCAACTCTCTTTTCATTCCCAGCTTTTCTAGAACCACTGTATTTGATTGTTTTTGTTTCCATGAAATACGACATATTCATCTGTATATCCACATTTCCAGGGCCTCTATTTGACTATCTAATTGCGTATTTAATGTCCAGGCTTTAGCGCCATATAGTAGTGTTGAATATACGAGTATATAACCTTTAACAATTCTCATTTTTAATGCATTGTTAATCTTTCACGATGTTAATACTGATGTAAAGCTGCAGAAGCATGGCAATGACACTGATATCTGGGCTATCCTATTTCCTCGGTTGTATTTATAAGGTAGTGATACTGATCGCGTATGATCCCATTTTCTAGGTTTCAGATATATGGTAAAAACAATGATCTCTGGATGCTCCAGTTTCCTGGGTTTCAGAAAGATGGTAATAACATTCATATCCGAGTGTTCCCATTTCCTGGTGAGTAAGATTTAGAGCTTTCTTCTCTCACCTAAGTGAAATTTGCCCTTCAATTACAAAGCTGTTCATGTTGTCAGTTTTTCCAACTATTTCCTACTTCCCTCCACCAACAACAATGACGACGACGACGACGACGACGACGACAACAACAACAACAACAACAACAACAACAGTGACAGCTATAACAAACACCCCACTTACCAGGCGATTCAATGTCCAATTATTGAGTGTACCGCGTCTAGAATGATCTGTAAGATGTTCAGGCAACAGTGCGGTTCTGGTAGCTGCTCCATCTTCACATATTATTAATCCCGAGTCGCGTCATCTCCACTGAAGATCTGAAAGAACAGATTTGCAAGATTGTGTACAATTACAGCGCAAATAGCTCGCCCGAGTTTAATGCCTACATACAATTTAACACTCGCAAAGAGAATGTAGGAAAAGAAGTCGGGGGGGGGGGGGGGGGCGTTGTGGCAAGCGTATCAATTCAGTGATTCAGAGTTTATACCTTTGTCTCATCATCTCATCTTGTTCCTCTTGTACCTTGCGGTGTCGAGGTGAGGCGTAAACAGCGGGAGAGTGCCTGTTTATGGGCTTCTTTTATCGAGATTGCCATGGACTTCCAATGAGAAGTCTGGAGTATGTCATAACAATGGGAATGTTGAAAGGGAAGAGAGGCAGGAGAAGACCAAGACAGAAGATGTTGGAAAGTTCGAGATTGTGACACAGAGAAACATCTGTATCAGAAAGGATTCGCAGCACACTAGATAGACAGTTGTGAACAAACATGATCACCAACGCCACACGGCATGGACTATAAGAAGATGTTATGTATATATGTTTTTTTTTTGGGGGGGGGGGGACGGGGGGGGGGGGATAATTATTCAGAGATCTTCACAATCGATGTTTACAATTTCCAATATTCTAATTCACCCATCAATGTTTACAATTTCCATTATTCTAATTTTACCATCAATATTTAACATTTCCAACACTCTAATTCAACCATCAATGTTTAAAGTTTCCATCATTCTAATGTTATCAATAACGTTTCAAATTTCCAACATTCTAATTTTACCATCAGTGTTTAAAATTTACAACATTCTAATTTTACCATCAATCTTTTTTTTTTAAATTAATTAATTTTGTTCTCACAATTTCCAACATTCTAATTATGCCATCAATGTTTACAATTTCCAGCATTCTAATTTTACCATCAATGTTGACAATTTCCGACATTCTGTTTTGGCCATCTATGGTTAGCTTCCAACATTATGATTATGTCTTAATGCTTTGCACTAGCACCATTTGTTTATGGAAGCGGCGGTAGGACAGTGGTCAGACTCTCGCTAGCCGGCCCGACGGTCAAGTGTTCGAATCTGCTTCTGTGAGGATTAAAAGGAAATCGACCAGGGCTTCAATGTCGACTTAGCAGGTAAGTTGGACATAAATGTAAGACTTAAATGTTGGACTTAAATGTTGGACATACATGCTGACTTTACTTTTGTCAAAATTACTGTATTTATATTTTACGTGAGACAATATTTCGCAATGACAACATTTCGGCTATATATAAGCCCATGGCAGCTACGGGAAATCACTTAAGACAATTAATCATCCCATGGCACTTAATCAGTTGAAATAACATCCCACTTATATAAATTCCGAACGACTTACATTAACATCACAAAAATATATATATAAATTCAGAACGACTTAAAGTAACATCACAATTATATATAATCAGACCAAATTAAAATAACGTCTAAATTATATAAATTCAGAACCACTTAAAATAACACTACAGTGATATCTCACACAAGCTTATAATCAAACATGCTGGTAATTTAACGCCCGGGTTTGAATAACATAACCAGCCCAGGTTATTATAAAAGCTGCCACTCACATAATACAACTTTCAACGGAACTAAACAAAACGTAGCGCGGCAGTTATATTTGAAAGTGGAAAACGAAAAAAAGTTATGAAACGAATACACGCCTACAGACGGAAAACATAAAATGAACAAACATACAGTAATCCGCCCTACCAAAGCAAAGTCAACCGAAGAAATAAACAGCAAGGAAACGCCGCGTGCTTTAAAAAAAAAAAAAAGAGACACAAATAGAGCAGAAGGCGAAACGGTATAAGTCAGAGAGGTGTCGGAATACACTAAACGGACTGCGAGCTTTGGTAGGGATGTTCCTAGTCTCATACGCAGAGTAAAGAATGAGACTAGACAGCATAGTCGAATAGATAAGAGCGCTTGCTCTTTCATTTCCGGTGTGCTGAAGCCGAGGTAGCGGGTCCAACCCCTACACCGGTCAGTTGGACTAAAATGTTGACTTCTCTATCTTGACTTGATTTCTTTACCTTGACTTCGGGACGTAAACTACAAGAAAATTACACGTACCTCAGAAGTCAGAGTGGGTTCACCTGATGACGATGGGCACTGGTAATAGGGAAAGTTAATCCATACGCAAAATCAGTCCGGTGGACTAGAAGTAGTAGCCCGTGTATGGGCCACGCTTGAGTTCAAAGCGAGCAAAAGCAAGCAAACAAGCATACAAACAAACACACAAACAAACACACAAACAAACAAACAGACAACCACAAACAAACAAACAAACACACAAACAAACACACAAACAAACACACAAACAAACACACAAACAAACAAACAAACAAACACACAAACACACACACAAACACACAAACAAACACATAAACACACAAACAAACAAACAACCACAAACAAACAAACAAACACACAAACAAACAAATAAACAAACAAACAAACACACAAACAAACAAACAAACACACAAACAAACAAACACACACACAAACAAACAAACACACAAACAAACAAACAAACAAACAAACAACCACAAACAAACAAACACACAAACAAACAAACACACAAACAAACAAACAAACAAACAACCACAAACAAACAAACAAACAAACACACAAACAAACAAACAAACAAACACACACACACAAACACACAAACAAACAAACAACCACAAACAAACAAACAAACAAACAAACACACAAACAAACAAACAAACACACAAACAAACAAACACACAAACAAACAAACACACAAACAAACACACAAACAAACACACAAACAAACAAACAAACACACAAACAAACAAACACACAAACAAACAAACACACAAACAAACACACAAACAAACAAACACACACACAAACAAACAAACACACAAACAAACAAACACACAAACACACAAACAAACAAACACACAAACAAACAAATAAACAATTACCATTTCGTCCGTGTTTCTGGTATTCAGCCCTGACACTTATTTTAACTTTCAGTTACGATTATATCTATAATCTATAATTTCTCGTAACTGCGTTACAACGATCAAAACTGTGTCGTCATCATATCGCATATGAATAAATGATAATTCTTGCACACATTTTGGGGATTTAATTAATGTTTCACTGTAGAAATGAGGTGATAGTACAAACCACTGTCTAATTTCTTATTCAATATGCACTTGTAATAGGGAAAGCTAATCCACACGCAAACAATCAGTCCAGTTCACTAGAGGCAGTGGCGTGTGTATGGACAACGCTTGAGTTCAAGGCGGGCGAACGCAAATAAATAAATTAATTAATTAATTATTTTATTTAATTTAATTAAATTAAAGGAGTTAACTGCGAGTTTTATGTGTTTAGATTTCTGTACGCAGGGCGGACCGTGGGAATCCTCGCACAGAGCACGAACCTTGTAGCTCCAGTGACAACACGCAGGAATCTTCGAGAAAACTGCACAGATCCCCGAATCGAACCCACAACCTTCGGATCGTGAGGTAGGCGGCTGAACCACTTCGCCCATGATGCCACCGTCTCAATCCACCCAGCATCATTTCTCTTGGGATGCCTCTCTGCCCAGGATAGTGCTGTAGATTTTTCCAGTATGATGCAAGTCTTCGAAATGCCGCCCTTTACATGTTTTTTTTTCCCTTTAAAAATGCTGCTCCCTTATGAAGCCCCCCCCCCCCCCCCGCGCCCTCCTTTACGGTTCCGCTTGAAGGGACTGCCTCTCTGTATCATAGCACGGTACGGCTCTGCCTTTACCTCTCATCCCCTTGATCTTTCCAGTTGTCATGATCAGTGGCGTCACTAGGGGGTGCGGGGGGTGCGGGCCGCACCGGGTGACACCATCAAGGGGCGACACCAAAATAAAAAAATTGCAAATTTGACAAAGCAGACATAGCTCTGTCTAGTCGGGTTTCATAACCGTTCATTGTTAATTTTAGAAATTTTAATGTTAAATAACAAAAATTTAACTTTGTCCGAGTTTGTCGAAGTTCTTTATTTATGTTTTACCTGAAGTATTGAAGTTATATTGTTCAATTTGTTTTCTTTCTTATGTCCTTATTAACTTTTTGACTTATTTTACAAACATTACTATATGCGATTATATATGGTACAGGAACACTCGGAAGAAGACCATGATGAAAGTCTAGAAGGGTGACACCAAGAGTTTACCGCACTGGGTGACACCAACCCCGGTGACGCCACTGGTCATGATGTTCCCCAATGCCCATCTCCTCATCACATGACCACAGCGAGCCGTTTGTCTCTTTCTTATTCTTGTATACAATATCCAGAGCAACACACATCAAGGTGACATAGTAATCTACACCGATGGGTTAATGGTGAGAAACAGACGTGGTGGCTGGGGTTTTATTGCAAAGGTTAATGGGCGAGTCTTGAAAAAGGAGAGTCTGGCATATGAGACTACGACCTCCAGCATGAGAATGGAGGTGGAGGCAGTAACAGCGGCATTCCGGTGGCTAGAGGAGACTACTACAATACACGTTGTATTCATTACGGATTCAAAGAGTATGCTTAGCAAGGTGGAGAAAGGAATGTTCCGTGTGGAATGGCTCTCGTCGCTTCAGAGGTCACACATTGTGAGAATTGTATGGATATTTTGCCCTGGCCATGCGGGTGTACGAGGGAATGAACAGGCTGATAGGCTAGCAGGGAGGGCACCTCTTGGTGGTATTTTGCCTATGGACAAGGGGGACGTGGTCGTGCACTTGTGGGACCAGGTGGAGAAGGCGGAGGAACAGATTGAGAACCCATATGTGGAAAGAATGAGATTGCGGGGGATCGGCAGGGATTCTGGAAGAATCTCAAAACTGATAGTGAAGACCAGGAGAACTTTTAATCAGATAGCGGTGGGAACAATTAGTAGTATGACTCTTCGCTGGCTGTTGAACGAGAGGACGGAGAACGTATGGGAATGTCCAGAGTGCAGTGATGTCGGTTCTTAACTCAACTCAACTCAACTCAACTCAACTCAACTCAACTCTTGTATACAATATTCTAGTTTCATTAGCCTCTTTCAGACAGTTGTTGTTAGTTACTCTGGCAGTCGAAGGAATTCGCAACATTTGTCTCAGAAACCACATCTCTGTTGCTTCCAAGTTCTTCCTAATTTGTTCATTTACATTCCAAGATTCAATACCATTCAGCAAAACAGGTTCAATATAGCACTTCCACACTCTCCATCTTACATTAAATGATAGTGACCTATTAAATAAATAAGATGCTTTTAATTTTCTGAAATGCAGCTTTTGCTTGCCCTTTTCTGTTCTTAATCTCTGTTGTGCATCTTCCATTTGATGTTTTAATTACCCCTAGTTATTTAAAAGTATCCACTTAAGCATTTTCCCTCTTATTGTAATCTCATATTTTGAAGTTTGTGATTTCTGGGCAAGTTTACGTTCAATAGTTTGCCATTTCTTTCTTTGTATGTAAACCAATGCAAGCCGGTCTGCTGCCAAATCGCCCGCAAATGTATTACGTCGGTAAACCCTTCACTCTAGAGACTCCGTGGCCTAATGGATAAGGCCTCGGCCTCCTAGACAAATCATGTTGTCCTTTCTATGAGTTAGTTTCGTATCCTTTACAGGACGTAGCAGTCAGCTCAAGCAATTTTAGTTGGTCGTGATTCCTGGGTAAAGTTAAGTTCAGTAGTTTGCCTTTGTTTCTGAACGACCGGAACCCATACCATTTCATAAAAACCAACGCAAGGTGGTCTGCTGCCAAATAGCCCACAGCTGTGTTTTGAAAGCGGTATGCGGGATTACGAACTGCGTCCGTTATGCCCTTCGCCACGGAGCTGATGCCCTTTCTATACGTATATATAATAATAGGTTCTCATTGGGAGCCATCTTTGCCCACTCTCATGGACATGGCAAATGATGATGATAAAACTGCCTGTAAGACCTATTTATGTATCTGTTGTATATTCTGTTGTATATGACGATAATCCGCTGAAGTTGCTATCGTTAATACTGAATTGTTACAACGGCTGATGGTTCACTGAAGTTTGTGAAATGAACGCCAGAAATGAACTGGAATTTTATGAAAGCAAGACTGTTGAATCTTAGAAAATGACAGAAAGATGGTATACTGTAGTAAGTAGTGATCTGCATACAATGAGTTGAAGTGTACACAGGTTTCTCTTCTTCGTTCCTTTTCTTCTATTCACTTCTTCTATTCACTTCTTTGTTCGTCTTCTTCGTGTTGCTTCTTCTTTCATCTTCGTCGTTCCTTTTTTCCTTTCTCTTCTTCGTTTCTTTTCTTCTTTTCTAATCTCCGTTCTTCTTCTTAGTTCTTTTTCTTCTTTTCTTCTTTTTTTCTTCTTCGTTAATTTTCTTCTTTTCTCTTTTCCTTTTCTCTTCTTCGTCCGTATTCTTCGTTTTGTTTCTTATTTTCTCATCTTCGTTCCTTTTCTTCTTTTCTCTTATTCTTTTCTCTTCTTCGTTCGTCTTCTTCATTTCTTTTCTTCTTTCTTTCTTTTCTTCTTTTGTCTTCTTCGTTCCTTTTCTTCTTTTCTCTGCTTCGTTTTTTTTTCTCCCTTCCCTGCTTCGTTCCTTTTCTTCTATTATTTTCTTCGTTTCTTTTCTTTTTTTCTCTGCTTCGATTCTTTTCTTCTTTTCTCTGCTTCGTTCTTTTTCTTCTTTTCTCTTCTTCGTCCTTTTCTTATTTTCTCTTCTTCGTTCCTTTTCTTTGTGCCTTTTCTTATTTTCTCTTCTTTGTTCCTCTTCTTTGTGCCTTTTCTTATTTTCTCTTCTTCCTTCCTCTTCTTTGTTCCTTTTCTTATTTTCTCTTCTTCGTTCTTCGCCCTAAAATGTTACTAGGAAATGCTTGGGGAAGTATACGCAACCGGTATTAATCAACCAAACACCGGGTCCGAATGATCTATACAATGATCTATACAATGATCTATACAATGATCTATACAATGATCTATGCAATGATCTATACAATGATGTATACAATGATCCATAAAATGATCTATACAATGATCTATACAATGATCTATACAATGATCTATACAATGATCTATATAATGATGTATACAATGATATATACAATGATCTATGCAATGATCTATACAATGATCTATACAATGATCTATACAATGATGTATACAATGATCTATACAATGATCTATACAATGATCTATACAATGATCTATACAATGATCTATATAATGATGTATACAATGATCTATGCAATGATCTATACAATGATCTATACAATGATCTATACAATGATCTATACAATGATGTATACAATGATCTATACAATGATCTATACAATGATCTATACAATGATCTATACAATGATCTATACAATGATGTATACAATGATGTATACAATGATGTATACAATGATGTATACAATGATGTATACAATGATGTATACAATGATGTATACAATGATCTATACAATGATCTATACAATGATCTATACAATGATGTATACAATGATCTATACAATGATCTATACAATGATGTATACAATGATCTATACAGTGATGTATACAATGATCTATACAATGATCTATATAATGATGTATGCAATGATCTTTACAATGATGTATACAATGATGTATACAATGATCTATACAATGATGTATACAATGATCTATACAATGATCTATACAATGATGTATACAATGATCTATACAATGATCTATACAATGATGTATACAATGATCTATACAATGATCTATACAATGATGTATACAATGATCTATACAATGATGTATACAATGATGTATACAATGAAGTATACAATGATCTATACAATGATCTCTACAATGATCTATACAATGATCTATACAATGATGTATACAATGATGTATACAATGATGTA
Organism: Cepaea hortensis; assembly: GCA_963921405.1. Classification (NCBI taxonomy): domain Eukaryota; kingdom Metazoa; phylum Mollusca; class Gastropoda; order Stylommatophora; family Helicidae; genus Cepaea; species Cepaea hortensis. The sequence continues at coordinate 15,787,774 of OY992883.1, forward strand.
TACAATGAAGTATACAATGATCTATACAATGATCTATACAATGATCTATACAATGATCTATACAATGATCTGTACAATGATCTATACAATGATGTATACAATGATGTATACAATGATCTATACAAAGATGTATACAATGATGTATACAATGATCTATACAATGATGTATACAATGATGTATACAATGATCTATACAATGATCTATACAATGGTCTATACAATGATCTATACAATGATGTATACAATGATGTATACAATGATGTATACAATGAAGTATCCATCCATCCATCATGTGCCATGCCGGTAAGCGTGGGCGGTCATGTTCTGCCATCTCACTCGATCAACAGAGTCGTGGATCAGTTCCGTGTTTCTGTCTCGACCATGCCACAAGGCCAAGCCATCCAGATACTTGTTTCTAGGTCTTCCCCTTGGTCTGTTCCCCTCGATCTTACCAGTTGTCACCAAGTTCTCCAAATCATTTCTTCTCATAACATGCCCAAAAAATTGTGACTGTCTACGTCTAATGTCTCTGATCAGTTTACGATCTTCATTTGTTTCTTGAAGGACTTGTTCATTGGTCTTTCTGGCTTTCCATGGTATTCTTTGCATTTTCCTCAGAAACCACATTTCTACAGCCATCAGATGTTTTTCAGCCTGGCTGCTCATTGTCCAAGCTTCACATCCATATAAAAGTACAGGTTCTATGTAGCATCTCAACACTCTTTTTCTCGTTTCAATTGACATCTTTTTATTGGTCAGTATGTTTTTCATCTTGCTAAAGGCTACTTTTGCCATGGCGATTCTTGTTCTAATCTCTTCAAGGCATCTCCCATCAGATGTTATTACTGTTCCGAGGTAATTGTACCTATTCACATGTTGAAGAATATTCCCATTTACTTGTATATTACACTGTGGTATTTCGTTCTTCTTAGTGACGACCATAATCTGTGTCTTTTTACAATTTAATTCTAACCCTTGTTGTTCACTGTGTGTAACAACCGCATCTACTAAATTTTGCAGGTCCTGTTCATTGTCTGCAATCAAGACTGTATCATCTGCATATCTAATGTTATTGATGCATCGTCCCCCAATGTTGATTCCTTCCATATTTTCAATATTTCTGAAAATATTTTCACTGTACAGGGAAAACAGATCTGGAGACATTACACATCCCTGTCTCACACCTCTCTTAATAGGCTGATATTGGCTTACTTGATTATCAACTCTTATGGCAGCTTATTGTTTCCAATATATGTTTTTTACAAGTCTAAGGTCTTTCCCATCAATTTGTAGATCTTCAAGCATCCTTATCATGTTGACATGTCTCACTTTATCAAAAGCCTTTGTGTAGTCAATGAAGCAAAGGTGTAGATCTTTGTTTACTTCTATAGAACGTTCGATTACGATTCTCAGTATATACACAGCATTTACTGTACCCTTGCCTACTACAAACCCACATTGTTCTTCTCCTATTTCAGGTTGTATTTTCCTCCTAACTCTTTGCATGATAATTCTTAGCAAAATCTTCGTGATGTGACTCATTATACTAATTGTTCGATGTTGATCACATTCCAAGGCTCCTGATTTCTTTGGGATTGCAATAAATACAGAATTACATAACTCATGAGGTATATTTCCAGTATCATATATTGTATTAAGCAGACTGGTAACTTTATCTATTCCATATTCTTCTAAAGCATTAATCATTTCTGTTGTGACGCTGTCTGGACCGGGGGTTTTGCCAGATTTCATATGATTAAGAGCATTCTGAACCTCCATCTTCAAAATTGCTGGCCCTTCATTGTTATTTTGAACAATATATTGTTCGTCTCTGCTATCGTCATAAAGGTTTTTCACGTAATCTGACCAATGAAGTATACAATGATCTATACAATGATCTATACAATGATCTATACAAAGATCTATACAATGATGTATACAATAATCTATACAATGATCTACACAAACATACAGCGAGAACCATATACCCAGCACGTCTCCAGGCACGGAATAGGGCCATTTACTGATTGTATACATGGTGGGCCAAAACAAGTGAGAACATCTTGTAGCTGCCGACTGTTTTGCAAGTGTTTCAATTTGACATTTTCATTGAGCTTCTGCCCGATCACATGCTTGTACGTTTTGAGTTGTAAATCTTGCTTAACAATACGTGGAACCGACAACCCTAGTATCCCAGTTTCTCTTTCTATTTCCCGCGGACGTTTGTGACTTTGAGGATCATCATCTTGACTTCAGATCAGCCCACTCACCCTCTCAATATTCTGTTGTGTCCTGGCAGATTTTAGTCTACCACTTCCAGGTTTACGTTCTGTTGTACCAGGCTTTGTTTCGAAACTAATTGGTCATTCTCCTAGCACGCAATTGTTTTTCAATTCGCAAATGTTAATCAGAATACGGTCTTCCGTGGTAATTTTTGTCATTCTTGGTATAAAAAAAAAAGTTAAATCTGCTGATGTAATCAATTGGCATATTAAAAACCAAAGATAGCGCCCGGAAATTGTCCAAATAAAGACATCGTATAGCTAAATAGGTAAGTAAGTAAATGAGTAAACAATTTAAGCTCTTGTGGATAAACACATTTTGATGTAATTTTATTACATTTTACGCGATGTTCTCACTCTTTTTGGTCCACCCTGTAGAATCCGATCATTTACAAAACCAAAGGGGAGTCAAAGCAAATTTCACACTAGTATATTCACAAACTAAATAGTACACAAATATATTCACAAACCAAATCAGATACAAGTATATTTACAAACCAAAGCGCACAAATATATTCACAAACCAAATCACACAAGTATATTTACAAACCAAAGCGTACACAAATATATTCGCAAACCCAATAATACACCCGTATATTCACGAACCAAACTAAATATAAGCTTGTATATTCACAAACCAAATCACACACAAGTATATTTACAAATCAATTTATACACACGTATATTCACAAACTGAATGGTACACAAATACTTCACAAACCAAATCAGACACAAGTATATTTACAAACCAAATCATATACACATATATTTACAAACCAAATCATATACACATATATTCACAAACCAAATCATAGACAAGTATATTCACAAGCCAAACCATTCACAAGTATATTCCCAAACCAAATCATAGACAAGTAAATTCACAAACCAAATCAGCTAATTGTTATAAAACCCGTTGTTTCAAACAATAGCAAATCCACTCAACCTTTAAGAATTCCAAAACCGAGATAAATTCCCCACTCAACATCCATCTACGATTTAACAAGACCGAGATAAATTCCTCACTCAACAACTGTCTAAGATCTAATAAGACAGCGGAGGGTGAGCTCTCTCAACCGAAACGGGAGTAGTTTTCTCAAGGCTGAGCGTGAGAGATCAACAAAAACCGTTAACGCTTCTACCTACAGCCGCTGGGTTCAACTACGGCAAGTCTCGTGATTGCCACAGATTCAACTGTGGCTGCTGTCGTTGAAAATTATTACTCTGACAATCTTTTTGTTATTGGTGTACCTCTTTGTGCACCTACTGTTTGTTGCCTGTACTCCCGTGGGTCCAGTTATTACTTTAACTCTTTGTGCACCTACTGTTTGTTGTCTGCACTCCCATAGATCCAGTTATTATTTTAACTCCTCGTGCCCTTACTGTTTTTTGCCAGTACTCCCAGGAATCCAGTTATTACTTTAATCTCTCTCACTCTCTCTCACTTTCTCTCACTCTCTCTGAGTCTCTTTCTCTCTTACCTCTCATTCTCTCACTATCTCTCCCACTCTCCCTCACTCTCTCTCACTTTCTCTCACTCTCGCTGAGTCTTTCTCTTTTACCCTCTCTCACTCTCTCTCATTCTCTCTCACACTCTCACTCTCTCTCAATCTCTCCGAGTCGTGCTCTCTCTCTTACCATCTCACTCTCTCTCTCTCTCTCTCTCTCTCTCTCTCTCTCTCTCTCTCTCTCTCTCTGAGTCTCTCTCTCAATTACCTTCTCACTCTCTCACTATCTCTCTCACGCTCTCTCACTCTCTCTGAGTCTCTTTCTGTAGTCTTGATAGACGATAGTTTGTTACATTGTGCTTAAAAAACGAATTAGCGAATGTGCCAGAACGGACGAATTGTCGCAGTAAATGTTTGTCAACAATGAGTGCGTGTGAACACATAGTCATTGCCACCATCACGCACCATATGACGTTTCACACGCTCAGTGTGTGACTTATCTGCAATCATGTTCTCCTTTATCTTTATTCCATTCCTGATCTTTGGCCTCCACGTAACGCGATCAGCGGCTACTTGTTCTCCAGATGTAATACCAAGGCCGGTTTCATTCAAAGCAGTGTTTGTGTTTTGAAAACAATGTGTTCCCTTAGTGAATATAAACACAAATGTCATAAACAATATATCGCACCCTATTCTCTCTTTCTCTCTCTCTCTCCTCTCTCCCCCCCCTCTCTCTCTCTCTCTCTCTCTCTCTCTCTCTCTCTCTCTCTCTGTTCCTCAGTGTGTGTGTGTGTGTATATATATATATATATATATATATATATATATATATATATATATATATATATATATATATATATATATGTTAATGGCTTTTGTATTGAAGTGTTTGTTTAATTCACTGTGCAGGTGTGTTACTTCTTTACTAGAATACACTCATGTCTTCTTCATTTTCATTGTTGTCCGTCATTATTGCCCCTAATTGTTGTCTGCCATTACTGTCCGTCATTATTGTTCCTCATTACTATCTCTCATTATTATCCCTCGTTATTGTCCCTCATTAATGTCCAATTATTGTCCCTCATTATTGACCCCCATTTTGTTCCCCATTACTATATCTCATTATTGTCCCTCGTTACCATTCCTCATTACTATCTCTCATTATTGTCCCCATTATTGTCCCTCATTATAATCTCCCATTATTTCTCCCCCCCCCCCATTATTGTCCCTCGTTATAATCTCCCATTATCCCCCCCCCCATTATTGTCCCTCATTACTATTTCTCATTATTGTCCCCGATTACTATCTGTAATTACTATTTCTCATTATTGTCCCTCATTACTATCTCTCATTACTGTCTCTCATTATTGTCCCTCATTATTGTCTGTACAGAGAATTTGATGTGTTACCGGTTAAGCCAGGAACAGTAAGACTGTAACCAGCCATACATGTCGTAAGAGGCGACTATGGAGGCTTGGAGAAGGGCTGGCCACGCTATTCTGTAGACAAATGGCTACAAAATCCGACCACATGAAGTCAAACCTACAAAGGGCCTGGTGTGTGTCGGATGAGAGATGATGAAGAAGAAGAAGAAGAAGAAGAAGAAGAAGAAGAAGAAGAAGAAGAAGAAGAAGAAGAAGAAGAAGAAGAAGAAGAAGAAGAAGAAGAAGAAGAAGAAGAAGTGGGACTATGATGAGGATGGGGAGGTGGAGGCGGAGGAGGAGCAGGAAGAAGAAGAAGAAGAAGAAGAAGAAGAAGAAGAAGAAGAAGAAGAAGAAGAAGAAGAAGAAGAAGAAGAAGAAGAAGAAGAAGAAGTGGGACTATGATGAGGATGAGGCGGTGGAGGAGGAGGAGGAGCAGGAGCAGGAAGAAGAAGAAGAAGAAGAAGAAGAAGAAGAAGAAGAAGAAGAAGAAGAAGAAGAAGAAGAAGAAGAAGGAGGAGGAGGAGGAGGAGGAGGAGGAGGAGGAGGAGGAGGAGAAGAAGAAGAAGAGAGAGAGAGAGGAAGAAGATGAACAAGGGTATCTGGTGAGGACTTTTCTGCTACTGAAAAAGTCAGTTGCGACCGTAGTTTTGTTTGTTGTTGTTGTAAACCCGATGGGGTGAGTGACAGAAAACTACTGACGGTTGGTTGTCAGGAAACATAACTTCTGGACGTTAGCAAATTGAAGGTGACTTGTGGCGGCATTGAGTGTGCCGAGGGGGGATAGATGGAACGTGTGAAGTACATTCTGCGGGCAGTGATGAGATGGGGAAGTCAATTCAACTCTACGTAACGGCTTCGGAAAAGGACAAACATTTCCGGAAGGCAAACTACGATATGGTTGTTGTTGTTGTTGTTGTTGTTGTTGTTGTTGTTTGTTTGTTTATTTGTTTGTTTGCGTTCGCTCGTATTGGAATCAAACGTAGTCCTGACACATGCGACGACTTCTAGTAGTTGCCACTACAGGGGAGTTCACTGGTCTAATTTTTACGCGTGGGTTAGCTTCCGGCGTGCTGATGCCGAGGTAGCAGGTTCAACCCCTACACCAGTCAGCTGGACTTAAATGTTGACAACATTATGATCCAGCTGACCGGTGAAGGGATTGAACCCGCTCCATCGGCATCAGCACATGGAAAGTTAAGAGTAAACGCATTTACTCATTCGGCTATGCTGTCTTTACTCTGCGTATGAGACTGTAGGAACATCCTTACCAAAGCTCGCAGTCCCGTTTAGTGTATTCCGACACCTCTCTGACTTCTTTAGGGTAATCTTCTCTTCTGTTTGTGCCTCATAGGACGCGCTAGATAACATAACAATTGAAAGCTTTAGTTACCTACCCGGAATTTGAAGAAGTGTACTTCGATGCATGACCAGTCTAGTTTGTCATGAGTCGAAGTACACTTGTACCTGCAGCGAGGAGCTGTCACCATTTGGAGATGACATGTTCAAACCCCGGTCGGTAACTAAGGCTGTCAATTGTTATGTTGTCTAGTGCGTCCTCTAGTTTCTAATTCTTTCTTCTACTTCTATGAGAGCCAAACAATACGTGTCTATTTATGTACAAAATTGCCCCGGAAAGCCCTGTCTCTGACCAGGATGGTGCAGATTCACATCTTCTTTCTAGACTCGGAAGTGGTTACGTCGCATACCTCGTGCACCGCAGGTTGTGGGTTAAATTCCGTGCCACGTCACTCCGTTCACTTGTGCAGTTTTCTCGAAGACTCCCGGGGATCGTCGCTGGAGCGATGGAGTTCATAATTTGTGCGACGCTTTCAACCGGCCACCATACGGAAAGAGAAGGGGCCTGATACAACCCAGGGAAATGAAGTCGCTCTCTTGCTTTTTAAACCTGTTGTTAAACTTTCTAGACTATGTCGTAGATGTCATTTTCGCCTTTAATTCGTTGTCGTTCTTGTGCACGTTTGACAACTACCTTTCCCTCCAACATGGTTGTCAGTAGAAATCCGCGATAGAGCAGCAGCTAGCACGTCTGCCCCACGAAGCGGGGTTCGTGTTCGAATAAGCATTGAAGCAGACGTTTAAGAACTGACCTGAGCTTCCGGGTCGACCCAGGCTAAAGTAGGTACCAGAATATTGTTGAGACGTAAAGGCGGTGAGCGTGATACTGGCGACCTCGGGTGTCGATTGGTCTATACAAATATGGCTCTAGCACCAGTGATGGCGAGCCGGAGTGGTGTAGTGGCTAGACACTCGCCTGCTGGGCACGAGGACATGGGTTCGATACGCATCAGGGAGGTTTATAATTTTTAAAATAAGACTCAGCTTCGAAATCGACGCAGCCTAAAATGGGTACCAGAAAATGTCTTTGGAAGTAGAGGCTGCCGGCGGGACACTAACTATCTCACCCCCGGAGCGCCGATTGATTTCCTTGAAGACAGCCACTGACTCACGAGACAACAAGAAAGCTGATTTGCTACCAACTTTTATAAAACAGTACTTAGTTGTCAATTCATCATTAAAAACACGACATTCATGTTCAATCTTACGTCTTTTAGTGACACTCATTGTTTTAATAAACTTCTAACAGAATTTTCCAAAACTTTAAAAAGGAAATGACACAAAACCGACTTCCGGCTGTGTGTGAAAATAAAATATTCGGAAAACAAGGAGTAAACGTAGAATACATTTCAAAAATATATAAAGACTACCACAACAAATAAATTAATTTGAGCATTGTAAATGTTGACATAATTTATCACGGCAAAATTCTTTGAAATTTAATATTTTCTTGCAAAATAAGTCATTTTTTCATTGGAGAAATATTTGTTTTTCATAAAATCATCCTTATTAAAGTTTTACATGTTGATAAATATTTCTCTATATTAAAATCGATAAATTCGCATTTTAGCATTAGCTTACGAAGGCCAAGGACTGTTTACAAAAATAGAAATTTAGAAAACAAAAATGTATCAAAAATGTTGAAACATTCATAACGGTACATGAAATTTTGTAAAATCCAACATAATAACTTAAAAACGAGAAAAAAAAACCCTTGTATTTCTAAATGCCCTTGAGGGCCGCATAATATCAGTTGCCGGGCCGCATGCAGCCCGCCGGCCGTAGTTTGCCCTCCCCTGATCTATGCAAATATGAGTCTAGAACAAAATTTTCAGTGCTTCGTAAAGCGTGTAAATGGGGCCTGGCTTACCAGTGAGGTCTGAGCACAGTTCACCATCTAGCAATGCGTACAGCTGTCTGCAAGGTTTGTTTGCCGAGACCTATGTCTATGTAGAACAGCCGGATCTTGTAACTGAAAAACCGGGACGCTTCTCTAGAATCAAAGATGTGTCAAAGTCTTGCTTAGGGCAAGAATTATGGCTCGTATCTTGACAAGTGTGATACTAAATATGCTTATCGAATAACACGAGGCTAACAGGCGGTCTTGTTACAAATCCCGCATCTGTGTATCTCAACATTGTGGATATGCTTGCAGATCTACAAATTGATGGGAAAGACATTAGACTTATAAAAAACATATATTGGAAACAACAAGCTGCCATAAGAATTGATAATGAAGTAGGACAATACCAACCTATTAAGAGAGGTGTTAGGCAGGGATGTGTAATGTCTCCAGATCTTTTTTCCTTATACAGTGAAAATATTTTCAGAAATGTAGAAGACCTAAATGGAATCAGCATTGGAGGACGAAACATAAATAAAATTAGATATGCAGATGATACAGTATTGATTGCAGACAATGCACAGGATCTGCAACAATTAGTAGACGCTGTGGTTGTACACAGTGAGCAGCTGGGGTTGGAATTAAATTGTAGGAAGACACAGGTTATGGTCGTCACTAGGAAGAACGAAGTACCACAATGTAATATACAAGTAAATGGGAATATTCTTCAACAAGTGAATCGGTTCAATTATCTCGGAACAGTCATAACATCTGATGGCAGATGCCTTGAAGAGATTAGAACAAGAATCGCCATTGCGAAAGTAGCCTTTAGCAAGATGAAAAACATTCTGACCAATAAATTGATGTCAATTGAAACGAGAAAAAGAGTGTTGAGGGGATACATAGAGCCTGTTCTTTTGTATGGATGTGAAACTTGGACAATGTGCAGTCAAGCTGAAAAACATCTGATGGCTGCAGAAATGTGGTTTCTGAGGAAAATGCAAAGAATACCATGGACAGATAGAAAAACCAATGACCAAGTACTACAAGAGACAAATGAAAATCGTAGATTGATTAGAGAAATTAGACGTAGACAGTCAAAATTTTTTGGACATGTTATGAGAAGAAATGGACTGGAGAACTTGGTGACAGCTGGCAAGATCGAGGGGAACAGACCAAGAGGAAGACCGAGAGGAAAATACCTGGATGGCTTGGCCACATGGCATGGACGAGACAGGAACACTGAGCTGATCCACGACTCTGGTGATCGAGTGAAATGGCGAATCATGACCGCCCACGCTTTCCGGCATGGCACATGATTGATTGATTGAACAGCCGATAATATAATTCGCGCTATTTATTCGCGCACTGCACACATCAGAAACAATACAAGCTTCGCGCAATCACGATTCACAATATCCAATAGATTATAAATGCAAGCAATCAATACATCAATATAATAATACATCAATGCACTCCACTTACAAGTCACACAGCCAGGCGTTCCATCTCCAACGGTCATACAGGCTATCTATCAAGACATGCATAAAACTCTCAAGCCGCTTTCACACGTCAGTCCGTTACGGCCACCAAGCCTAGTCTGGCTGGACTTTCAGCACACATCACAGTTGTCAGCCCGCGTGACCCCTCAATGTTCACGCTGTGTTCCAGCTGACCGCCGACTGCTTAGTATCGCTCAGCGTTGATTGCCTGGCGTTGTTGAGGACGCCGCGTTATAGCTGTGGTGCTTATAATAGATCAGCGTTGCACTGTCGGGCGTTGGTGCAGACAACGCGTTATCACTCTGGGTGAGACTCTGACAGATGTCTGTTAGTTATATATTCCTTTCAGGACGTAGCAGTTAACCCTTGCAATTTTGTTTACCCTTTGTGATTTCTTGGCAAGTCTACGTCAGCAATTTGCCATTGCTTTCTGAACGACAGGCACTGATACCTTTGTATGAGAATCAACGCAAGGCGGTCTTGTTACAAATCCCGCATCTGTGTATCGGAAGCAGTATGCGGGATTGCGTTCGAACCACTTCGCCACAGAGCCAGCTCAAAGATGTTACACATTACAATTGTCAGAATCATCATGTGCCTTGTCGACTGTCGTAGGCGTTCATGTCTCTCCACAGATCTCGGTCCGTAGTGCTCCTGATCAACCCTTTTGATGATACTCCTCCATGCCACCGTCTCAATCCATCCAACATCATCTCTCTCTCTCTGTGTGCCTCTGCCTCTGCCTCTTTTTCCATTGATCTTTCCAGTCATCTTGTTCTCCAACGCCTTTCTTCACTTTATTAGCCAAGGAACGTTGTTAACATCTTTCTCACAGAGATATATAATGTTCTACTTTATTTAGTCTCTTCCAGGCAATTGAAGTTAGTTAATCTGGTAGCCCAAGGTATTTACAACTTTCGTCTCAGAAATCACATCTCCGTTGCTTTCAAGCTCTTCTTAAGTATGCTTCCGGTAACTAGCATTGAGGATAGGCGGTTGAGCTGTTAAGGCCTCTGGCGTGTGTATGCTTGTGGCTACGGTTTGCTTATGCATTTTCCTCATGTTGGACTGGTAGTGCATGGTTCCGTCGCTCTGCTACTGAGGTGAGTGCGTTGAGCGATACTGTGAGCTGTGAATTTTGTATAGAGTGCTTTTACATCTGTCCGCAGTTGTTTGTAGCGTAAACTGCGTGTTCAGAAAAATGGTGAACTAACTAAGCTGACTTATGCAGTAATGTGTGGCTGCTAGTTTTCTAGTGACGGCCACTTCCATCGACGGGCATTGAGGAGCATTTTGTGTGATATTCACTGGCACAGGATCGGAGCATAATGGGGCAAGCTTTTGCCGTAAAGTTGGAACCACGACTAACTTACTGACTAACTAATCCTCTTAGTATATTCATTCTCGTTGACAGACAGCAGCCAACAATAAAGAGCGCCCCGAAGGCATTTTCTGGGACAGTGAATTATTACAAAAATGAAAAAAAAAATTAAATTGTCTAATTTCATGTTTTACATTAGATCTGTTTGTGTTGTGATGAAGATTACTAAGACTGACACGCTGATTTGTTGTTTTATAATTCATTTTTATCTTATTGTCCTGGTTATTTTTACTCGGTATTTTTCATTTGCTGGATCTGCGTTACCTGTAAGGTCTGCACACTGTGTCTGTGCTTATTATTACTTACTTTAACGCAGGAGCTACACATTTCTGTTTTGATTATGTATTGTTATACCCCAGGGAGTCTCCGTAGCGATGTGGTCAAACCGTGCGATTTGGGCTCTGGAGGTTGTGGGTTCGATTCCGGGCCGCGTCCTTCAGTTCAAGAGTGCATTTATTTCGGAAACTCCTGGGGTTCGTCGCTGGATCTACGAAGTTCGTGCTTTGTGCGACGCTTTCGGTATTTCGCTGCGGAAAGAGACTGAGCCATATGGGATAAACCCGGTGCAATAAAGTCGACTCTGTCAACTTTTAAGCGAATTTTTGTTATATCCTGCTGCATAAATTACTTCTGTTATCTATTATTTCATAAAGAATCAGGACTGTCCATGAAATCCGGGATGTCTGGCAACCCTAGTTCTATGTTTCAGCAAAAACTCCACTGAAAAGCCACTTTTGTTGTCACTCGGAGTTTGATGCCGTGAGATCGCCAGATATAAGGACGCCATACTTCCTCACTTACCGGACAGAAACGGAAACTACCGCAAAATGGCGTTGATTCTAGATAGCGCACGATGGAGGAAATGAGTGTATTATTAATCTTTGCTGTTCTTTGGCTTTGATATTTGTTTGTTAAAAGACTTAGTAGCCAACGTGTTAGGAAAGACCAGTTTGGCAATTCTTTGACCTGTCAACGTACTGTGGGATAGTATCTCTAGATGACTCTGTGTACTTTACGATGGTCTCAAGATAGAGTACTCGCAATGAGGTTAGTGTGTTTATACACTTGTTGAGAAGAAGAGGAAGAATATGAGGATGAAGGAGCAGGGGCTGGAGGAACAGGCGAAACATTTAGAGGAGAACGAGTGGGGGAGACGAGGTAGTGCAAGAACGAAGAAGATAGAGGAGGAAGCTGTGGCGCAGAAGGAGGACAAAGAATTGTAGTGGGAATAACTGAAAATTAAACAGGTTTAAATGGGTTAGAAAGCAATAAGATTGACTTATTGCACCGGGTTTTATCCCATATAGCTCAGTATCTTGCCTCAGGGTGGCCTATCGAAAGTGTCCAACAAGGCATCACCTACATAGCTCCTGCGACAACCCCCAGGAGTCTCCGAGAAAATTGCAATAGTGAACCGAAAGACGTGGCCCAGAAGCGAACCCACAACGTTCAAAGCGAGGGGGTGGGGCAGTCGACGTAACCACTTCGCCATGAAGACACTCTATTTAAAACTAAAATGGGTCCATTGTCCACGTCTCTCATCCATACAATAGTACGGGTTCTATGTACCACTTCAACTCTCTTTTTTTATTTCTCGTTGCAGTTGACATCTTTTTTTTTTTTTTTATTGGTCAGTGTGATTTTCCATCTTGCAAAAGGCAATCGTGGCCATAGTGATGTTTGTTCTAATATCTTCAAGGCACCTCAAATAAGATTTTATGACTGCTCCGAGTTAGCTGTACAGATTCACTTGAAACTTTATTTCATTCAAATGATTAAAAAAAATCCACAATTCAACTCCCCGTTAATGTTGAAAGCAAATGGAAACAAAAAACACTGAACAAATTTGCACTTTTTATGTCTTTCGTCGTCCGTAATTTCTTTCACCTCACGCAGGCGTGTTTTTTAAAACATCCAACGTTGCAGGGAAAACCCGTTTCCTGTTACGGGTTGTCATGAATAAAATGACATGCCAAACAGCAAGGCGTTTTGACTTGTACCGAGTAGTTTTTGGGGAGATGAGGAAAACACGGCTGGGGAGGGGAGGATCTATTAAAGCCCTTAAAAAAGGTTTGGCAGTTTCTTTGATGGTATGGGCCCTTTTATAACGTAGGCTCTTTTGACAATATGTCTCACTTTGGGAGAACTGGGCTCATTGACAGTAAGAACTTTGTTGACAGCGTGACCTTCTTTGATAATGTGAACCGCTTTGACAGTATGGGCTCATGCGAAAGCATGGGTTCCTGTGACAGCATGGGCTCCCGTGACGATGTGAGCTTCTTTGACACGACGGGCTTCTATAACAATGTGAACTTCTTTGACAGTATGAGCTCCTGTGACAGTATGGGCTCCTGTGACAGTATGGGCTCCTGTGACAATGTGAACTTCTTTGACAGTATGAGCTCCTGTAACAATGAAAACATCTTTGACAGAATGGGCTCCTGTAACAACATGAACTTCTTTGACAGTATGAGCTCCTGTGACAGTATGGGCTCCTGTGACAGTATGGGCTCCTGTGACAATGTGAACTTCTTTGACAGTATGAGCTCCTGTAACAATGAAAACATCTTTGACAGAATGGGCTCCTGTAACAATGAAAACATCTTTGACAGTATGGGCTCCTGTAACAACATGAACTTCTTTGACAGTATGGGCTCCTGTAACAACATGAACTTCTTTGACAGTATGAGCTCCTGTAACAATGAAAACATCTTTGACAGTATGGGCTCCTGTAACAACATGAACTTCTTTGACAGTATGGGCTCCTGTAACAACATGAACTTCTTTGACAGTATGAGCTCCTGTAACAATGAAAACATCTTTGACAGAATGGGCTCCTGTAACAATGAAAACATCTTTGACAGTATGGGTTCCTGTAACAATGTGAACTTCATTGACAGTATGGGCTCTTGTGACAGTGTGAACGTCTTTGACAGTATGGGCTCTTGTGACAGTGTGAACGTCTTTGACAGTATATGCTCCAATGACAATGTGGATGTATTTGACAGTATGGTTTGTGTCTTCGTTACTGAAATAAGTTCATTTGTTTGTGTACTTACGTAGGTCCGGCAGAAAGTAACATACCAGTAACATACCAGTAACATACCAGTAACATACGCACTCTCGGCTAATAATAAAGGTAGAAGCATGAATTTTGCACTCTTAAGGTTTGAAATATTTCTTTTGCTTATATGAAACTGTACCACATTTGGACAATTAGATCAGCTACAGTGATCCGTTAAAACGGCATGTGTGAACAACCTTGGGTTACAAACAGCGAAATGTAATAGAATTTCTATCTGCTGGAAAGGAAATGTGGTGGACATTCACAAACGCTTGTGTGCTGAGTCTGGAAGTTATGCAGTAGTTAGGAGCACTGCCAGTCGCTGGGCTCAGAGAGTTAAAGCTTCAGAAAGTGAAGAGACGGAGATGCATGGTCTTCCGCACACTGGACGTTCTGCCATGGCCACCAGCCCGACATATTGAACCGCGATGATACTTTTATTACATATACCAATCTTGCTCTGGTCCCCAAATAGCTGGGCCTTCGAGGGTGTCTACCGGATATGATTGTGTGTTTTTGAGTGTATGGATGTATGCATGGTGGTATGTATACTTCCGCTCCAGATACTGCTTCACTTCCGGCTAGGACAGGAAGCCGAAATGGCGCCAGATCTCGCGGTCGCCGAGAGACGCGCCATTAACAGGGAATGAGCGGGATGACAGCAAACATGCGGCAGCAGACTGCAGCAGGCATATCGCGGCTAATGGTTTTTTAATGGGGCACTGTTGATGTGTGTGTATGTGTGTGCGTGCGTGCATGTTTGTGTATGTGTGTGTCTATTTGTGGGCGTGAATTTGTGTGTGGATTGTGCAGGTGACCTCGATAAAAGCACAATTAGTTCCTGATTTTTACTTTTCATTTATTAATTTGATCTCCCTATCTCTATCTCTAACTCGGTCTATCTCTCCCCCTCTCTCCCACCCTCTCTCTTCCACTCTCTTTCCATTTTCCCCTCTCACAGCCTCTCCCTCTCTCTCCCCGTCTGTCCCATCTACCACTGTCTCCCCCTCCCCCTCCCTTATTTACCTCGAAACAGGATAGACGGGGAAAAACACACAGTTAGACACCGCTAAAATTCACAGTTAGATACCGCTAGAATTCACACTAGGTCGGTAGCGTAGTCGCTAGACGCTAGCCTGCCGGCCCTGCGGCTGATTGTCCAAAATTGACCTGGACTTCCCAGCGGAAGTCAGTCTAAAATTGGAAATAGAAAATGACCTGCAAAGAAAAGGAGATGCTTTTCTCCATCAAATTGTGCCAGGAGACAGTCCTGGGTGTGCCATTGCGAACTAGAGGGTAAGTGAAGTTAAGTCGGAAACACCCATTGTCTCCGGTAAAAAAAAAAAAAAAAAATATTCAAGACCCAGGAATCCGCTGGGAAAATAATGACGACCATCTTTAGGGATATCAAGGGCCCTATATGGTGGATCTCAGGGAAAGTGGGGGTTGGTGGGGGGTAGGTGGGGACTAAACTGTGATTAATGACGAAACAGTGACATGCTAGTCAACAAACTGAAGCCCACGTTACGATCGAGACGCCGGGAACTTCTCTCAAAAGGAATTTTGCTGCACGACAACGTCCATCCTCATTCGACTGCAGTGGATACCACACTCTTTTTGCATATCCTATTTACAGGACATCGCTGTCAACACCAGCATTTTACTGCTATTGTTGATGTCTTGGCAAGTTTACGTTCAGTAGTTTGCCATTGCTTTCTGAGCGACCGGCTCCCATACCAACACGTTAAGACCAAGCGCGACATGGCAGCTGCTGCCAAATCGGTCGCAGCTGTGTTTCGAACGCAGGTAAACGGGCTCACGAATCCCGTCCGCAAGACCTTAGCCACGGAGACCGGCGGATACACCACTAGTGATAAGAAATATGAAGTCTTGAATAATCCAACATACAGATTAGATCTGCCACCACCAGACTTTCATTTGGCTGGACCCTTGAAAGAATTTTTGCGGGGTCAGAGGTTTGCAGATGACAGCGGGTAAAGGAGGCGGTGTAAACTTGGTTTAAGGCCAAACACAAAAACTTCTTCCTAGAAGGCATCAACAAGTTAGTGGACAGGTGATCCAAGTATGTTGTCAGGCAGGGGGACTATTCTGAGAAATAACATACACAAAATTTCTGGTTCGCACGATTGTAAAAAACAAAAAAAGTTACTCGTAAAATTCATGTTACTTAATTACTTACCCCTAGAACAATGTTCAGTAATTCTGACGCAACAGTTCAATGTAATTAAATGCCATTTGACGATGAAATAGAAAATTTATTTAAAACAACAATAGCAACAAGAGCAACAACAAAAACATACCTTCAAATGAAAATTTCTAAACGTCTTTTTTTTCTTTTTTACACGTGATATTGAAACCTCTTTTATAACCAGGAGATAAACGATTACAATTGTTTTAAAACAGACCGAGAAACAAAACAGGCGAGATCAATACATGTATTAAACTATACTTGAACAGAGACAACGTTCTTGCTAGCGTTAAATAGAAGCGTTCAAACAAAAGGTAAGCATGAAGGAGAAAAACACTTTTACCAGGTAAACGCTATTTCAGCAGTTTGGTAACCAACATCTGGCGTTATTTTAAAAAATTAACGCATTCTGGAGAATCTAGTCTCCTACACCTTCCCCCTCCCCTTTGCCCTCAAATTATACACACACGCGCACGCGCGCGCCACACGCACACACACACACCGTACAACTTAAAAAGCTGATGAATTTCGCATAAACAACAAAATTAGCATAAAAAAGAGCAGCGACCAAATGTTTATTTCCAACATAAAAAGATCTAGGCACGGCTGAAGTTTCTAACTGGCAAAGATTATTGGGTGTAGAAAAGCTAAAGGAAAATAAAACACGTGGATAGGAAGTTAGTTTAGAAAATGTGTCGAGCTTAGACTGTCAGAACATTCTTTAGTTGGCAAAAAGTTTAAAATAGAAAAGGAACGTGCATTAACCTGGGGTGACAGCCGTGAGCACAAATTTGGCAACAAGAGCTACTTTGACGAGAATTCATTAGCGTAACTTGATCTTAACATCTGAGAGAGGTGCACTGAAGAGAATAGAACAAGAGTCGCTATGGCGAAGGTAGTCCTTTGCAAAATGGAAAACATACTGACCAATAAAATAATGTGAATTGCAGGGAGAAAAAGAGTGTTGAAGTTAGTTAGTCGTTAGTCGCGGTTTCAACTTCACATCAAAGGGTCGCCCCATTATGCTGCGTTCCTGTGCCGTGAATACCACACAAAATACTCCTCACTGTCCCAAGTGCTGTATTGTTGTGGTATATTGAACCTGTGCTTCTCTATGGATGTGAGACGTGGACAATGAGCAGACAGGCTGAGAAATATCTAGTGGAAATGGAAATGTGGTTTCTGGGGAAAATGCAAAAAAATCCACGGGCAGACAGAAAAATCAATGGGCAAGTCCTACAAGAAATAAAACTTCTTCTTCTTCTTTCGTTCGCCTGAAATATGTTTATAACTGCAATGTTGTCTCTTGTATGAATCTAACAGTCCTTTTTAGTTCACTCAGCAGTTCATAGAGTTTATCTTCCACTGTTATCTCTCTAGGCCAAGAAATAAATGAAAACCGTAAACTGAATAGAGAAATTAGACCTAGACAGTTGAATTTTTTTGGACACGTTATGAAAGGAAATAAACTGGAGAACTTGGTGATAACTGGCAAAATTGAGAGGAAAAGAACAAGGATACGACAGAAAAGTATATACCTGGATGGCTTGGCCACGTGGTATGGTCAAGACAAGAAAACAGAGCTGATCCACGACTCTGGTGATCGAGTGAGATGGCGAAACATGACCGCCCAAACTTATCGGCATGGCACGTGATGATGAAGAACATGATCTTTCTGAGACTCGAAGAATAAACATTCTGTAAGGTTTACAAGATGAGCTGTGGTAGCGCAGTAGCTAGACGCTGGCCTGTCGGTCTGGCGACCGAGAGTTCGATTCTCATCGGGTATCGGGGGTTTTAAAGTTGACAAATAGCTGCCAGGACGACTCAACATACAAGGGGCATCAGGAAATGTCTTTGGAAGTAACGGCGGCTGCGGTGACACTGATCACACCACCCACCAAAGGCCGATTGGTCTATACAGATCTGATCTGCTTCTCTGATTATCGATGAGACCGCACAACATAATTTTCTTAGCATCTGTAAAGAAGGTAGTTTGCCATTGCTTTCCTTCTTGGCAGTGACCATACTGGTCAATGACGGTAGCCATTGTCTCCTCAAAAAAGAGATCCTCTGCGTACCATCGTGAAGCTGGAGACCATAACCTACAACTATCTATCGGTTGCTCTTCAGCTTCATCCACCACCTGCATCCATGGCTGCACGTAACCCTGATCGGGAGGCTAAACGGGTACTCCACCTTGCCCAAGGGTGTCCCGTAGGCTAGCGGAGGGAAGGAGGCACCTTACTTCTCCTTTGATAGGGGATACCCCTACCCTTATATGACAATTTGTTATTTCTTTCTTCTGAGATTCGATCATAATCTCTTGACTTCTTACAATTTATTTCTAACCCTAGCTGCTCAGTGTGTACAATAATCGTATCTACTAAATGTTGCAGATCCTGTTCATTATCTGCAATCAATACTGTATCATCTGCATATCTAATGTTATTGATGTTATATCCCACAATGGTGATTCCTCTAAGATCTTCTAAATTTCTAACGCTATTTTCAGTGTATTAGGGGGGGGGGGGGGGGAGAGAGATCTGAAGACATTACACATCCCTTAGAGTTGATGGTTGAAGTTAATGATAGACGTATCTTGAGTCGCTGGCTTGAGTTGTTGGGTGAGTTTCGTGATAGACCTGGCTAGAGTTGTTGGTTGAGGTTAATAGCAGACCTGTCTAGATTTCTTGATTGAGGTTATTCATAGTCTTGGATTGAGTTATTGGTTGAGGTTACTGATAGACCTGGCTAGAGTTGTTGATTGAAGATAATGAAAGACCTGGCTAGAGTTGTTGATTGAAGTTAATGAAAAACATGGCTAGAGTTGTTGATTGAAGTTAATGAAAGACATGGCTAGAGTTGTTGATTGAAGTTAATGAAAGACTTGGCTAGAGTTGTTGGTTGAGGTTAATGATAATCAAAAATTAAATTTCAATAAAACGTGTCATCATTAGCACTGTGTGACGAGGTGGATGATAGCCTGGCTGATGGTGAGATTTTTGTAATGTGCCTAGTTGGTCATGCATCGAAGTACATTTATTCCTGCAGCGAGGCGCTGTCGTCATTTGGAGGCAATAGGTTGAAACCTCGATGTGGAAATATAGTTTTCAATTTTTATATTCTCTAGTGTGTCCTCTAATCACCGCTTCCTCCTTCCTTAACTGTCCATGTCTAATTTATATATTCATTTTAAGGGTTTCATTTATGTCTTGCAGGCCTGTCTTATTCGTTTTTCTGCCTGTCCATGGTATTTTGGGCATTCCCCCAAGACACCACATTTTAGTAGTAAGGAAGGGTGGAAACGATTAGTATTGAGCAATGAGCAATGAGATATATCTCATGTCTCATTCTAGTCTCATGTCTCTTGGTGAGGGTCTATGCCTCATGTCTCGTGGTGGGTGGGTTGTGGCCTGCCTCATGCCTTCCAGCTCCTTCCTGGTTTTTTAAGTGTCAGGTGTTGTTTTTAATCAGAGCATCGGGGTTAACAAACGAAAAGATCAATTGAACTAGGTGGATAGGCTCAGTAAAGATGAGCTCGATAACGGCGGCGCCAGATTTGCTAATTGAATCAGAAGATGTCAGCCGGTGTAATGCATTAATTAGCTTCCCGTTTGTATAGACGCTTGCATAATCGATTGGTGTGCTCAGGCTGATACGGGTTGATGTATTTGTATCTTTGGTAAGATCGGCGAACATCTGTGAGCAAAAAGTCGATATTGTCCATACCAGAAATAATGTGGTTTGTAAATTACACCTGTCGGCGATAGGTGGCGTTTTTAATCAGTTCATCGGTATTTGTAAACAATGATAAATGAATTGAGACACGGGGCTCGTTGGTACCACAGTCGCATTGCAGATGGTGCGATAACCAATTCGGTAGAGTGTGTCTGGATATCGCCAATGTGTAAGTGGGGCGTCTAATGGGTTAAGTTGGTACCATAGACCCTCTCATTTGGAGGTGTCAGGTTCGAATCCTACCGTGTGGTGGGGTAGTGTGGCAGTGGGCGAGTGTGTAACGGAGCTAAGTGGTATCATTTACTGTTCGAAGCACGCTGCTGGTCGATAACGGTGTCCACCCTAGACGGGGACTTTTTACATGTCTACTAAGGGGCGGTGAGGGCTTAGCGGTGAGAAGTAGTTGGTCATAGGGGCTGTGGTGGGATATCAATGTGTAACTGGGGTGTCTAGTTGCTGCCATAGCGCTTGGCGGGTTCGAGTCCTACGGTGTGGTGGAGTAGTGTAGTAGTAGTCGAGTGTGTAATGGAGCTAAATGGTATCATTGGCGGTTCGAATCACACCCCTGGTCGCTAACTATAGCCAACATAGACACCGGTGGTTCGAATCCAGCGGTATCGCTTTGCATTCTCCTCAGAAACCTCAGTTTCACAGCCAGCAGCTTCAGCGTGACTGCTCATTGTCTTCACATTCATACAAAAGTACAGGTTCAACACTCTTTTTCTCGTAGCAATTGCCATCTTTTTGCTGGTCAATACGTTTTTCAGTTTGCAAAAGGTTATCTTCGCCACGGCGATTCTTGTGCTAATCTCTTCAAGGCATCTCCCATCAGTTGTTATGAATGTTCCGAGATACTTGTATCTATCTACTCACTTGTTTCAGAATATTCCCATTTACATGTATATTACATCGTGGTATTTCGTTCTTCATAGTGACAATCATAACCCGTGTCGTTTTATAATTTAATTCTAACCCTAGTTGTTCACCGGGTGCAACAACCGCCTCTACTAAATATTGCAGATCCTGCGCAGTGTCTGTTGATTGCATAAATTATATGAAGGCAGTTCACAAGTTAAATTAGATGAAGACATTCTATTACATAAATTAAATGAAGACATTTGACTAGAAATATTTAATAAAACGACGAAAAAACGGAGATCTACCGGCGTGAGAAAAGCTTATAAGTATGTTAATGTCTGTTCCTGTGAACATATTTAGCAGAAGCATTCTGCATAGTATATGCATATTTAGCTTTAAGGTGAAATCAATACTGCTGTACCGATCGGAAACAAGAAAAACGAATAAAACAACTACTAATAAACAACAAACATTCATTTACGGGTGTCCACGTAGTTCATCCTTGGCGTTCATGTCTCATTCAACAATTAGTATAATGCATGAAGTCAAATTTGCGGCTTCAAAATATGTGTTCATAGCATATTTATATATGAAGATATATATTCAAGGTGATTTTAAAGGACAAATTTCCTCATGTCACACGCTGCAAAAGACATATTTCGCTCAAACTTAAACATTAAGAGTGGAAAAGAGTATGTTGTAGATACTGTTTTTTCCTTTGTTTCTAGTGGGACTTGGTAATTTGTTGTTCTATCTGGGCATGGTATGTATATTTTCACCACATCTTCACTGATGTTTATCATCTTGTCTGCTCATTGTCCACGCTTCACAGTCATACAAAAGTACAGATTCTATGAAAGACAGAGACAATTTGCAGCTATTATTAAACAAAATGACAAATCGGAGGTCAGCTAACATGTACGTATTTGTAAATAAGGATACACAGCGATGTCTATTATATAACGATAACAAAGGTATTTAGTTGTAGAAAACTACCGTGCCTCCCAGGCAAACGGCGGTAGGCTAGTGACTATGTTTAGATTAGCTGTGATGGCACCAGCTGGAGATATTAATCAGCTACCTGGTACCCAGTGAAGATGACACGATAAACGAGGCGGTATAGGCCGCGTGGCCCTGAACAAAACCAACAATGAAACAAAAATGGTAATGAAACGTTGCGTCGCCGCGAAGCATTATTTTAGAAACCAAAGATTACAATCGATCTGAGAGGGTAATAATAGACAGTCTAAGCCTACCAGAAAGAGGTGTCTTATACACTGGGTACCAACGACAGACAGCTGGTCAAGAAGAAGCAATGCGCATATACACAGTATATAAAGTTATGCCTAAATAAACCTTAGTTTAAAGAATTCAAGTACATTATTACAAGTTAAATTACATAATAAAACAAATACAGTGATATGTATAAAATTATAAAAAACAAAAAAGAAGAAAACACCAGTGTTACATTAGCAAATAAGGGAAAAACACAACGGTATGAATACGTTGGTGTATTAGTTACATACAAATAGTACACACAACATGCCCTTATGTCAGCGTAACGGCTTAACTGTTAAATCACGTGACCGCTATCTGTTCTATATTGCGACCAAAATACACTGAACGCCCCTCACGTCAGCGTAACAGACTAACACTTAAACCAAGCGCCCACTATCTATTCTATATTGTTGCCAACAATTATGTGCATGCTGCCATCCTTTGATGTGAGTCTGATTGATGAAGCCTGTCAGGAAACAACCATAGAGACATAGTAAAAGTGTAGGAAAAATACAACTCCAAGCGTATTGACGCTCGGTGTATCGTTATTCACATAACGTTTCCTGTTTCCTGCTCCAGTCTATTGTTGTAAAATCTTACCGAGGTGGACACTGTGGACGAAATCTACATGAGTGAAGTAGGATAGACACGGTTGTCATATGTGTCTTATAGGGCTTGGTCATTGGTTTTTTAAAACTTATCGATGGAAGAGAAGGACCCTTACACTACAAACAGAATAAACATTTACATTAATAATACCCATAACAAACACATGACCATCTACACTAGCTGTGACACAAGTGACAGTCTGCTTAGAGAAAACAGCGAATTTTCAACGAAAACATAGTCTGCCTGTTATCTCCTTGGAAACCTAAATCTGGTTATATTTAAATCACCCTATGCACTCATGTCTCCCATGAAAACTAGCGTAATGTCTGAAGAAGTCAAATTTGAGGCTTCAAAATATGTTTTCGTAGCATATGTATATATGAAGATATATACATGTGTTTTCTAACAACAAATTTCCGCATGCCGCGCTTTACATCCATACACAAGTATAGGTTCTATGAACGACACAACACCTACAAGTTGCTAACATTGGCACCGAGTTACCAACAGCATTTCTGTCTAGAGTCAATACCACACGACAAGACAATGCTTTTTCGGCCTCTGATTGAGGACAATAGATATAAACATAATTATGCAATGACCTCTTTACCACAATACCAAGAAAGTTAAAAATATCATTTTAAATACGCTGACGGCCATAGTAACACAACCAGTTAATTCTGCTTGCTCACTTTGTGTAATACCCACACCTACTATAGATTGCAGAAAATACTCATTTCTACAACCAAGGTGAAAAATATCGGTCAAACTTATAAATGTCTCGCACGAGTTCATAAAAAGAAGGAAATAATGTTAGCAAAATGTGAAAAATATCGGTCAAAGTTATAAATGTCTCATCCAAACTTATTAAAAAATTGGAAAATTTGTTAACCTAAGGAGAAAAAATATTGACCCTGTAAAGAAACATTTACAACAAACTTATAAACATTAGGAAAATTTGTTAATCTAATGAGAAAAAAAAAAAAAAAATTATCGACACAGAGAGTAATATTTCATCTAATCTTATAAATAGTTGGAAAATTTGTCAACCGAAATGGGAAAAGGTCGGTCAAATACATAAATATCTCAACAAATTATAAAAAGTAGGAAATAATAGGGGCCAAGTAAAAAATAGCTTACCCAGATTTATAAAAGGTAGGAAAATGTGTTAGCCAAAAGGGGAAAATATTGATCAAACTAAGAAACATGTCGACCGAACTAGGAAAATAAGTGAACCAAAGTAATAAAAATGTTGGGTAAATACAGAAATATGCTGACCAAACTTAAAATATCGCTGCTAAACTTATGAATACTAGGAAACTTTGTTAAACAAATGTGAAAAAATATCGACCAAACTTATATAAATCTCCGCCAAAATTACGAAAAGTAGGAAACTTTGTTAACCAAAGTTGAAACTATATCGGTCAAACTTATAAATGACTCGTCCGAATTCATAAAAAGTAGGAAATAATGTTAACCAAAAGGGGCAAAATATTGACCAAGTAAAGAAATGTCTCGTCCAAAATTGTTAAAAGTAGGACAACTTTGTTAACCAAAGGTGAAAAAAGATCGGCCAAACAGATAAATATTTCTACTAAACTTAAAAACAGTAGGGAAAATGTTGCTTCTATAGTTATGTTAAACGTGTCTTGATCTTTTATTTGAAAAGACATTTCACAATACATAATCAACAACGTCAGCACTTTCCCTCTTTTACATTACTGAAAGCTTCAACTTATCATTCCAGCGTTTCTGTTTAAGAACCACTTATACAGACTAATCACTCATCACTCCATACTCTTGATTTTTTTTTCTTTATAACACAAAGTGTCTCTGTCTTTCATAGATAGCTTCACAACTTTTCCATGTCACAGCACCAAGAGCTCCAAACCTTCGTTGTACATGAGCTTCAATGACATAGTAATAACAACATTTAAGGCTATGCAGTCTATGGCTCCACTTGGGATAGTTTCGATGTCATCTGAATATTCGTCAGCAAAGATCCATTTCCCATAACTGATATCTTCAACTTTCCATACCACAATGTCTGCTATACTACTCTTCGATTGTTCCAGCTCTCAATACTGCAGGTGTTTTCTAGAAGTCTAGTGAAAATATCATTTCTCACTTTTTCCACCTCTATTTCAGTGTGTTATTTCACAACCAACCAACAGTGTCTGTTACGAGGTCGGTCTTCCTTAATACAACATCTGCCCTATTGACCCCTTGAATACCAGCGAATACATCTTCTAACCAATTTTCAAGGTTTCATACCACTTAACACTAACATTCTCTTTGCTTACAACACAACCGGTTTTCTGCTGACTGGGTAAATTTCCCAACCCACTGGAGATAAATCGACTGTCCCCTATTCGACAAGACCCTTTATTAGACAATGACTATGAGCATCAACCAGGATGGTCACTGCTAAAAAGGATACCAATAACAAACGATCTTCTTTACAGATGGCTATAGAATTATGATGCTATTCAATGTTACAATGAGAAGAATAAGGAAGAAAATAAAGGTTGAGAAGAGGTGACGAGTAGTAAGGATGTATGGAAGGAAAAGAGACACAATAAGCAAGATATATATCAAGAACACTAATAAATAGATCAAAATAGAAGAGAAAAGGCTTAATCAAGTGGATAATTTTATATACTTGAGGTCATTTATAACCTCAGATGGCAGGTACACAATAGAGCTTAAGAGCAGAATACGGCCAACAAAAGAGGTATTTCAGAAAATGAAACGTATCTTAGGTGATAAGTCACTATCATTGAAGGAACAAATAAATAAACTTTCAACAATAAAATTACAAAAATTAAAAATTAATTTTCGACAATAAAATTTAACAATTAAATTGCTACCAGAAACATTCAAATTAGAAACAATAAAGAGAAATTTACTGTATAAATTTTATTGTCGAAAATTAATTTATTTGTTCCTTCAATGATAGTGACTTATCACCTAAGATACGTTTCTGTTTGGCCGATCTTTTTTCACCTTTGGTTAACAAAGTTGTCCTACTTTTAACAATTTTGGACGAGACATTTCTTTACTTGGTCAATATTTTGCCCCTTTTGGTTAACATTATTTCCTACTTTTTATGAATTCGGACGAGTCATTTATAAGTTTGACCGATATAGTTTCAACTTTGGTTAACAAAGTTTCCTACTTTTCGTAATTTTGGCGGAGATTTTTATAAGTTTGGTCGATATTTTTTCACATTTGTTTAACAAAGTTTCCTAGTATTCATAAGTTTAGCAGCGATATTTTAAGTTTGGTCAGCATATTTCTGTATTTACCCAACATTTTTATTACTTTGGTTCACTTATTTTCCTAGTTCGGTCGACATGTTTCTTAGTTTGATCAATATTTTCCCCTTTTGGCTAACACATTTTCCTACCTTTTATAAATCTGGGTAAGCTATTTTTTACTTGGCCCCTATTATTTCCTACTTTTTATAATTTGTTGAGATATTTATGTATTTGACCGACCTTTTCCCATTTCGGTTGACAAATTTTCCAACTATTTATAAGATTAGATGAAATATTACTCTCTGTGTCGATAATTTTTTTTTTCTCATTAGATTAACAAATTTTCCTAATGTTTATAAGTTTGTTGTAAATGTTTCTTTACAGGGTCAATATTTTTTCTCCTTAGGTTAACAAATTTTCCAATTTTTTAATAAGTTTGGATGAGACATTTATAACTTTGACCGATATTTTTCACATTTGGCTAACATTATTTCCTTCTTTTTATGAACTCGTGCGAGACATTTATAAGTTTGACCGATATTTTTCACCTTGGTTGTAGAAATGAGTATTTTCTGCAATCTACAGTAGGTGTGGGTATTACACAAAGTGAGCAAGCAGAATTAACTGGTTGTGTTACTATGGCCGTCAGCGTATTTAAAATGATATTTTTAACTTTCTCGGTATTGTGGTAAAGAGGTCATTGCATAATTATGTTTATATCTATTGTCCTCAATCAGAGGCCGAAAAAGCATTGTCTTGTCGTGTGGTATTGACTCTAGACAGAAATGCTGTTGGTAACTCGGTGCCAATGTTAGCAACTTGTAGGTGTTGTGTCGTTCATAGAACCTATACTTGTGTATGGATGTAAAGCGCGGCATGCGGAAATTTGTTGTTAGAAAACACATGTATATATCTTCATATATACATATGCTACGAAAACATATTTTGAAGCCTCGAATTTGACTTCTTCAGACATTACGCTAGTTTTCATGGGAGACATGAGTGCATAGGGTGATTTAAATATAACCAGATTTACGTTTCCAAGGAGATAACACGCAGACTATGTTTTCGTTGAAAATTCGCTGTTTTCTCTAAGCAGACTGTCACTTGTGTCACAGCTAGTGTAGATGGTCATGTGTTTGTTATGGGTATTATTAATGTAAATGTTTATTCTGTTTGTAGTGTAAGGGTCCTTCTCTTCCATCGATAAGTTTTAAAAAACCAATGACCAAGCCCTATAAGACACATATGACAACCGTGTCTATCCTACTTCACTCATGTAGATTTCGTCCACAGTGTCCACCTCGGTAAGATTTTACAACAATAGACTGGAGCAGGAAACAGGAAACGTTATGTGAATAACGATACACCGAGCGTCAATACGCTTGGAGTTGTATTTTTCCTACACTTTTACTATGTCTCTATGGTTGTTTCCTGACAGGCTTCATCAATCAGACTCACATCAAAGGATGGCAGCATGCACATAATTGTTGGCAACAATATAGAATAGATAGTGGGCGCTTGGTTTAAGTGTTAGTCTGTTACGCTGACGTGAGGGGCGTTCAGTGTATTTTGGTCGCAATATAGAACAGATAGCGGTCACGTGATTTAACAGTTAAGCCGTTACGCTGACATAAGGACATGTTGTGTGTACTATTTGTATGTAACTAATACACCAACGTATTCATACCGTTGTGTTTTTCCCTTATTTGCTAATGTAACACTGGTGTTTTCTTCTTTTTTGTTTTTTATAATTTTATACATATCACTGTATTTGTTTTATTATGTAATTTAACTTGTAATAATGTACTTGAATTCTTTAAACTAAGGTTTATTTAGGCATAACTTTATATACTGTGTATATGCGCATTGCTTCTTCTTGACCAGCTGTCTGTCGTTGGTACCCAGTGTATAAGACACCTCTTTCTGGTAGGCTTAGACTGTCTATTATTACCCTCTCAGATCGATTGTAATCTTTGGTTTCTAAAATAATGCTTCGCGGCGACGCAACGTTTCATTACCATTTTTGTTTCATTGTTGGTTTTGTTCAGGGCCACGCGGCCTATACCGCCTCGTTTATCGTGTCATCTTCACTGGGTACCAGGTAGCTGATTAATATCTCCAGCTGGTGCCATCACAGCTAATCTAAACATAGTCACTAGCCTACCGCCGTTTGCCTGGGAGGCACGGTAGTTTTCTACAACTAAATACCTCTGTTATCGTTATATAATAGACATCGCTGTGTATCCTTATTTACAAATACGTACATATTAGCTGACCTCCGATTTGTCATTTTGTTTAATAATAGCTGCAAATTGTCTCTGTCTTTCATAGAATCTGTACTTTTGTATGACTGTGAAGCGTGGGCAATGAGCAGACAAGATGAAAAACATCAGTGAAGATGTGGTGAAAATATACATACCATGCCCAGATAGAACAACAAATTACCAAGTCCCACTAGAAACAAAGGAAAAAACAGTATCTACAACATACTCTTTTCCACTCTTAATGTTTAATTTGAGCGAAATATGTCCTTTGCAGCGTGTGACATGAGGAAATTTGTCCTTTAAAATCACCTTGAATATATATCTTCATATATAAATATGCTATGAACACATATTTTGAAGCCGCAAATTTGACTTCAGGCATTATACTAATTGTTGAATGAGACATGAACGCCAAGGATGAACTACGTGGACACCCGTAAATGAATGTTTGTTGTTTATTAGTAGTTGTTTTATTCGTTTTTCTTGTTTCCGATCGGTACAGCAGTATTGATTTCACCTTAAAGCTAAATATGCATATACTATGCAGAATGCTTCTGCTAAATATGTTCACAGGAACTGACATTAACATACTTATAAGCTTTTCTCACGCCGGTAGATCTCCGTTTTTTCGTCGTTTTATTAAATATTTCTAGTCAAATGTCTTCATTTAATTTCTGTAATAAAATGTCTTCATCTAATTTAACTTGTGAACTGCCTTCATATAATTTATGCAATCAACAGACACTGCGCAGGATCTGCAATATTTAGTAGAGGCGGTTGTTGCACCCGGTGAACAACTAGGGTTAGAATTAAATTATAAAACGGCACGGGTTATGATTGTCACTATGAAGAACGAAATACCACGATGTAATATACATGTAAATGGGAATATTCTGAAACAAGTGAGTAGATAGATACAAGTATCTCGGAACATTCATAACAACTGATGGGAGATGCCTTGAAGAGATTAGCACACGAATCGCCGTGGCGAAGATAACCTTTTGCAAGCTGAAAAACGTATTGACCAGCAAAAAGATGGCAATTGCTACGAGAAAAAGAGTGTTGAACCTGTACTTTTGTATGAATGTGAAGACAATGAGCAGTCACGCTGAAGCTGCTGGCTGTGAAACTGAGGTTTCTGAGGAGAATGCAAAGCGATACCGCTGGATTCGAACCACCGGGGTCTATGTTGGCTATAGTTAGCGACCAGGGGTGTGATTCGAACCGCCAATGATACCATTTAGCTCCATTACACACTCGACTACTACTACACTACTCCACCACACCGTAGGACTCGAACCCGCCAAGCGCTATGGCAGCAACTAGACACCCCAGTTACACATTGATATCCCACCACAGCCCCTATGACCAACTACTTCTCACCGCTAAGCCCTCACCGCCCCTTAAGTAGACATTTAAAAAGTCCCCGTCTAGGGTGGACACCGTTATCGACCAGCAGCGTGCTTCGAACAGTAAATGATACCACTTAGCTCCGTTACACACTCGCCCACTGCCACACTACCCCACCACACGGTAGGATTCGAACCTGACACCTCCAAATGAGAGGGTCTATGGTACCAACTTAACCCATTAGACACCCCACTTACATATTGGCGATACCCAGACACACTCTACCGAATTGGTTATCGCACCATCTGCAATGCGACTGTGGTACCAACGAGCCCCGTGTCTCAATTCATTTATCATTGTTTACATATACAGATGAACTGATTAAAAACGCCACCTATCGCCGACAGGTGTAATTTACAAACCACATTATTTCTGGTACGGACAATATCAACTTTTTGCTCACAGATGTTCGCCGATCTTACCAAAGATACAAATACATCAACCCGTATCAGCCTGAGCACACCAATCGATTATGCAAGCGTCTATACAAACGGGAAGCTAATTAATGCATTACACCGGCTGACATCTTCTGATTCAATTAGCAAATCTGGCGCCGCCGTTATCGAGCTCATCTTTACTGAGCCTATCCACCTAGTTCAATTGATCTTTTCGTTTGTTAACCCCGATGCTCTGATTAAAAACCACACCTGACACTTAAAAAACCAGGAAGGAGCTGGAAGGCATGAGGCAGGCCACAACCCACCCACCACGAGACATGAGGAATAGACCCTCACCAAGAGACATGAGACTAGAATGAAACATGAGATATATCTTATTGCTCATTGCTCAATACTAATCGTTTCCACCCTTCCTTACTACTCATTTTCACTGCCAGCAAATGTTTCTCTATGAATTGACGAAACATGATCTTCAAGGCATCTATAAAGAAGGTAGCTTGCCATTGCTTTCCTTATTAGCACTGACCATATTGGTCTCTTAATGTAGCCAATGTCTCCAAGAAGAGATCCACTGCCTACCGTCGTGAAATTGGAGACCATAAGCTACAAATATCTGTCGGCTGTTCTTAAACATCATCCAACATTTCCACAGGAACCGTAACCGCCCACGCTTATCGGCATGGCACATGATGATGTTGAGATATATTCCACCTTCGTGTCTGCGTTGTGTCGATGATTCACATGCATACAACAGCATGGGTCATACCTACAGTACAACCGTGAAGGGGAGTGAGTGGTCTCGAGGTATGGTATCCGCCTCGAGTGCTGGAGGTCCCGTGTACAAGTCCCGGCGAGGGCCGGGATATTTTCACGTGGACTTCTTTCTAGTAACAAAATTTCCCCTGGTCTCTTAGTAGTGAGATCGGACTCCCGTGTGTATTGTTGCACACGTAAAAAATCCCTTGACAGTTGGAAATCGAACAAGAGTTGCTTAACGGCGCTGCCCGGGCAAAATTTTGAGTTAAAAATCTACCCAAAGTATTTCAGGATCCTTGTCAGAGCTGAGATTCTCCGGACTCAAGCTTGAGTTAGGAGTAGAACAGAGCACTTATGGGTTACACCCGTGTGCCGTAATGTTGATCCGAAGACTAAACTAAACTAAACAACCTTGAAACGAACGGAGTTTCACAAAGTGTGATCATGAGGACACATGAAACATTGAAACAGAAACATTTTATTTATATTGAGCTTTGTCCTTGGCAGAAACTATTTTGTTGCACACTTTCTGCCACTAGTATAAAATATCGCGAGATAATTGCAAAACTGTTGTTGTTTCATTTGAGAATTTCTGCGGGGCAACAATTTTTGATGGAAGTTAAACGAAAAACGAGAAGCGTATCTTTTTTTTTTTTTTTTTTGAACAGGGAATCAAGATGAGATGCGTGGCTTAGTTTTTGTTGAACTTAAACTTAACTTCTTAGGATCCATACTTATTTAATACAGACATGCTGGTTGAGGTTAATGATAGACCTGGCTAGAGTTGTTGATTGAGGTTAATGATAGACCTGGCTGGAGTTGTTGATTGAGACCAATGATAGACCTGGCTAGAGTTGTTTGTTGAGGTTAATAACAGACCTGTCTAGATTTCTTGGTTGAGGTTAATGATAGACCTGGCTAGAGTTGTTGATTGAGGTTAATGATAGACCTGGCTAGAGTTGTTTGTTGAGGTTAATAACAGACCTGTCTAGATTTCTTGGTTGAGGTTAATCATAGTCTTGGATTGAGTTATTGGTTGAGGTTAGTGGTAGACCTGGCTAGAGTTGTTGATTGAGGTTAATGATCGACCCGACTAGAATTGTTGGTTGACGTTAATGATAAACCTAGATTGAGTTGTTGGTTGAGGTTAATGATAGATCTGGATTGAGTTGTTGGTTGACGTTAATGATAAACCTAGATTGAGTTGTTGATTGAAGTAAATGACATACCTGGCTAGACTGGATGAGGCTTATAATAGACGTTGCTAAAGTTGCCAATTGAGGTTAATGAAAGACTTCACTAGAGTTATTGGTTGAAATTAATGATAGACTTGACTGGAATTGTTTTGTGAGGTTAATGACAGACTTGGCTAAACAAAATCAATGGTAGAATTTGAGCACTACAGAAGAAATTAAAGAAATAAAAGACAGAAGAAGTAAACATATTTTGACTTGTGCGTAAAACTGCAATGGGCTACGCACGATGTAAGACATAAATTAGAATATAATCGCCATGGCAAAGAGGGCGTTAACACCATCAAAGACAGTAGAAATGAGACATAACAATTTATATATCAAAGATAGTGGAAAGAAGACCTAACAGTTCATACCCAAAAGGCAGTAGAAAGGAGGCCTAACGATTTATATATCAATGATAGTGGAAAGGAGACCTAACGATTTATATATCAAAGATAGTGGAAATGAGACCTAACAGTTTATATATCAAAGATAGTGGAAGGGTGACTAAGAGTTCACACCAAAATGGCAGTAGATGGCAGTAGAAAGTAGACCTAACAATGTATATATCAAAGGCAGTAGAAAGGAGACTTAACAATTTATATATCAAAGGTAGTAGAAAGGAGACCTAACAATTCACACCCTAATTGCAGGTTTCTACTGTGGAACTATCTGAAAAGGAAAGGCCGCTAACTGATCACCCTTCATCTTTACTGCCCAGCCTAGCATATGTGAAGTCCGGTCACTTCATACCCGTTGCCTGCGCTAGACTAATCGGACAAACATTTCCTCTTATATGTCAAACACACAGACACAGACACGTACACTCGCATGCGCGCGCGCGCGCTCGCTCGCTCGCACGCACACGCACGCACGCACGCACGCACACACACACACACACTTGTTAGTGAGCGATGTCACACGGTTATGATACAATGAGTTGCGTCCCGGTTGACGCCCAACCCTAACCACGCCTCTGTTTTATGTCTTGGCATCTTGAATGTAGGTTCTCCATATTTCGCACCCCTACAGAAATAAGACACATCCGCCATGTAATACCTTTAACGTTTTAGAAGGACAGGAAAATGAACATTGAAACATCAAGAATAAATAAATACTCATTAACACATCATTAGCTGTTTCCCTCTTGGATTCATTGCCATCGTGTGTCATGTCTTGAAGAATTGTTTTCATTCCTTGTCCTGGCAGAGGCGGCGATTCTTCATTCAGAATGGGTGTTCGTGTAAACATTTTATGGCACGTAAAGAATTAAATATTAATGAGTGACTCCCGACATAATTAAGATTCATTATGGTTAGTCGAATGTCGGCGTGCATTCGTTTCTTCAGCGTGGCATCGGTGCCATTAGAATATGCAGGACTGGAATAGCAAGGACGTTTCTTCAGCGTGGCTTCGGTTGTCGTTAGAATATGCAGAATTAGAATAGCAAGAACGTTGAAAAAGCAGCGCTAGAGAGAGAGAGAGAGAGAGAGAGAGAGAGAGAGAGAGAGAGAGAGAGAGAGAGAGAGAGAGAGAGAGAGAGAGAGAAAAACAGACAGGCAGACAGACAGACAGACAGACATACAGATGGACGGACGTGTGTGTGTGTGTGTGTGTGTGTGTGTGTGTGTGTGTGTGTGTGTGTGTGTGTGTGTGTGTGTGTGTGTGTGTGTGTGTGTGCGAGTGTGTATTACCGCAATCTGAAGCTCCTCTTCCACCTTCTTCTTTTTTTCTACCACCACTCCTCCCCTTTATTGTTGTTTATATTTGTCTTGTTTTTCTTATGTTCTGATATTATGCGCATTGCCCGGAACAGTCGTTGGAGATAATGTCTCATGTCTCTCCACTCCGACTCACAGGCCGATGAATTAACGCGCTTTGGACTTCTGGAATCTAGCATCGTCTGTGGTTTCACGAGAAATGAACCCAATCGGGGACAACGTTGGTGAGTTCACATTCATTGCGCTACGCGAACAATCAGCATTCCTAAACGCCGACATTTAAGAGGCGGACAAGTGTATCCACCAGTGCAGTGACGTTGATTCTAATTAATCTATCAACTCAACCTTAACAACGTTACAGTTTTAGAGATCCCCGAATATCTTTCTTAAAGATATAATGGTCGGTGATGTGTTTGTGAATCCCGAATCAGTGCCCCCCCCCCCCCCCCCCCCCCAAAAAAAAAAAGAAGAAGTTTGGACCA
This sequence comes from Cepaea hortensis, assembly GCA_963921405.1. NCBI lineage: Eukaryota > Metazoa > Mollusca > Gastropoda > Stylommatophora > Helicidae > Cepaea > Cepaea hortensis. Next base: position 15,822,298 of record OY992883.1, read on the forward strand.
AACATGGCGCACAATCAAATTAACAAGTATTACAATGTAAATTTCCGTTCACTGAGCATTTCGGAAAATACAACGAAACAAAACAATTAACACGACGATCGTAGTAAGGCAATATATCGTCCTTCTGTACAAATGGGAGGTAAGATGTGGGGATGTATTATCCGTTGGCAATGAACCGGTTAAGTATGGTGCCTTGGGATTAGCTTGTCTGGGTCAGGAGAAGGGTGTACATCTATTACAGCGAGGTGGGTACAGAGACTTGTCCTGACGCGGCTTCAAAGTGCCGTCTTCACGGGGACTTGCAGAGATTTGCTTTATCTCGCCATGCTCACAAACCAGGGGGTGTGTAAGACCGGTACTGGAATTTCACGTCTGGGGAGAGGTGTATTTGCGCGTAACGAGGTCATGGTGCAGGACAGCCTGTACGCCTTGGATGGGGTAGGTCCAGGTTGGTCGTGTTTCCTCTATCTGGTTAAGGTGATAGGTGACAACCTAGTGCCGAGAGGGGTAGAGAGACATAGGGAGAGAGAGTGTGATGGGGAAGAGAGGGAGATACGGAGAGAGAGGGGAGACAGGGGGAGACAGGGGGACAGAGAGGGAGAGAGAGGAGATAGAGGGTTGAGAGAGGGGAGAGAGGATGAGAGAGGAGAGAGAGATGGGGAGAGAGAGGGGGAGAGAAGAGAGAAAGGGAGACCGGGGAGAGGGACAGAGAGAGGGAAAGCGATTGAGAGAGAGAGAGAGAGAGTAAGAGAGATAGAAAGGGAGAGGAGAGAGAGAGCCAGAGAAGGGAGAGATGGAGAGAGAGGGAGAGTGAGAGAGAGAGGGGGAGAGCGAGAGGGAGAAGGCGAGAAGAAGAGAGAGAGAGAAGAAGAGAGAGGGACAGCGATGGAGAGAGTGTGAGAAAGGGGGAGCGATAGGGAGAAAGAGGTAGATGCAAAGAGAGTGATAGAGATAGATAGATAAATAGTTTGATAGAGGGAGAGAGAAAGAAAAAAGAGAAAGTGTAAGAGAGAGAGAGAAAGTTAGAGAGAGTGATTGAGAGAGAGAGATTCACAGAGAGAGAGAGAGAGAGAGAGAGAGAGAGAGAGAGAGAGAGAGAGAGAGAGAGAGAGAGAAATAGAGGAATTAGGTAAAAGTAGAACAACACAGAAAACTCCAGGTACCTGCAAGCTCCAGCGAGACTGCACTAAGTGTACCATCCTCGATGTTCAGAAAGTGGATCAAGGTGAGACAAACTGTAATTCCTTGGATGTACCTGGTGAAATGACGAGACCTGGTTTTAGTCTCTTACCACATCGCTTCTCTATCACTCCCTTCCCTCCCTCAATAACCAAACAGTCCTCCTGACAGCAGGCGAGCTGAAGGGAACAGTTCTGTTGATTGTCGTGGCAGCTGTCATCAGTTTCAAGAGTATGACTAAGCTCTAAGTGCATTTTTAAAAACACCCTGCAAGTTTTATAGCCTCAATTACAATATTTATCCACACGTTAAAGTACATTAGTATATGAAAGACTACTTTGTTGTTTAGTATTGTCTGTCTGTCTGTCTGTCTCTCTCCCTCTTTGTTTCTCTCTTCCCTTCCTCTCTCTCTCTCTCTCTTTGTCTTTGTTTCTCTCCCCTTCCTCTCTCTCCCACCAACCCCCTGTCTTTCCCCCTCTTTGTCTATGGTTCTCTCTCCTCTTCCTCTCTCTCTCTCCCACCAACCCCGTCTTTCCTCCCCTCTCTCTCTCTCTATGTTTCTCTCTCCTTCCTCTCTTCCACCAACCCCTCTCTTTTTCTTCTCTCCCCCCGGTTCTCTCCCCCTCTCTCACCACATATTTCTCCTTTAATCTGAATCTATCCCCCCCCCCCCCCAACCCGTATCTCTCCCTCCCACCCCCTCTATTTACACCCCACTCTCCTCTTCTCCCTCTCTCTCAGTGAGTGTGTGACTAACCACTAAGTGCATGTTTAAACACCACACAAGAATTATAACCTCACTTTCATCAGACTACTTTGTTGTTTAATATTCTCTCTCTATCGTTCTCTCTCTCTCTCTCTCTCTCCTTATATCTCTCTTTCTCTAGCTCTCTCCTCTTTCTCTCTCCATCTATCAATCTTTATCTAACGCTCTATATCGCTATCTGTATCTCTCTTGTATGGCCTTGGAATGTGATCAACATCGAACAATTAGTATAATGAGTCACATCACGAAGATTTTGCTAAAAATTATCATGCAAAGAGTTAGGAGAAAAATACAACCTGAAATAGGAGAAGAACAATGTGGGTTTGTAGAAGGCAAGGGTATATATAGTAAATGCTGTGTATATACTGAGAACAGTAATCGAACGTTCCATAGAAGTAAACAAAGATCTACCCATTTGCTTTATTGACTACACAAAGGCTTTCGATAAAGTGAGACATGTCAACATGATAAGGATGCTTGAAGATCTACAAATTCATGGAAAAGACCTTAGACTTGTAGAAAACATATATTGGAAACAACAAGCTGCCATAAGAGTTGATAATGAAGTAAGCCAATATCAGCCTATTAAGAGAGGTGTGAGACAGGGATGTGTAATGTCTCCAGATCTGTTTTCCCTGTACAGTGAAAGTATTTTCAGAAATATTGAAGATATGGAATGAATCAACATTGGGGGACGATGCATCAATAACATTAGATATGCAAGATGATACAGTCTTGATTGCAGACAATGAACAGGACCTGCAAAATTTAGTAGATGCGGTTGTTACACACAGTGAACAACTAGAGTTAGAATTCAATTGTAAAAAGACACAGATTATGGTCGTCACTAGGAAGAACGAAATACCACAATGTAATATACAAGTAAATGGGAATATTCTTCAACAAGTGAATAGGTACAATTATCTCGGAACAGTAATAACATCTGATAGGAGATGCCTTGAAGAGATTAGAACAAGAATCGCCATGGCAAAAGTAGCCTTTCGCAAGATGAAAAACATACTGACCAATAAAAAGATGTCAATTGAAACGAGAAAAAGAGTGTTGAGATGCTACATATAACCTGTACTTTTATATGGATGTGAAGCTTGGACAATGTGCAGTCAGGCTGAAAAACATCTGATGGCTGTAGAAATGTGGTTTCTGAGGAAAATGCAAAGTTTGAAATGCCTGTTCATTGTTCTTACGCAGTTCATTGTTCATACGCAGTTCATTGTCAAAGGAGGCAGCAGTTTGACGAACATACAAGCAGCTTGCACACGCATAAGACGGCCGCCCTGCAAACAAGCCGTCCGCCATTTTCTGAACATGCATTTCTAAACTATAACGACTCATGTTCGGCGATGTGAACGGTTTTACTTGTTTAGGAAATCTAGCCATGATTAATGTTCCTCAACTTCGCCCCTCGGTTCTTGGTGTGCCAACTCTCACGAGTCCTTGTCAAACTGTTCTATTTGACGCTGTTCCTCTCTCTCTCTCTCTCAATTGATTTCACAATCGCCTTCCACCGCCTGATAATCCCTACTAACCATTTTACAATTTCCAATCAACATTTGATTGGCTGCCGGCCCGAAGGTCATGGGTTCGATTAACATCGGGGCGATTTCAAATAGTAAATCTGACCTAAGCTCTCAGGTAGACCCAACCTAAAATGTGTACCAGAACATGTACAGAGAAATAAAGATGGCAGGCGTGATACTGACCACATAACCCACCGTGTGCCGATATATACATTTATGGGTCCTGCACCATGTGTCTTAACAGTGCCAAACACAGAGTAGGTTGGGACCAAACGAAAATGGATGGCAGAAAATGAGAAGCAGCGGTATGTTACAGTTATGACTTAAAAGTTGATAATATGGTAGCGGACATGTATTATATATCAAATTAAAGGGGGTTGCATATGGAAAACTACGTATATAAGCCCATGGCAGATACGAGGACTCACTTAAGACAATTAATCATCCCATGGCACTTAATCAGTTAAGGCTGTAAAAGGGTCTTTTACTTTTCTTTTGTGTTAAAAACTTAATCAGCATTTGAGGGTCCAAAATTATAATTTGATCTTTTTAATCGACATCTTCCAAGACCGGGAATGTTTGAGATGGCGATCCATGTCCATGGGCACTCTCTGACTATCTCCAATCAATATTTGCCAATATCAAATCATCATCCGATGAGCTCCAATCAACATTTTACAATCTTTTATCATTATTCGACAATATCAAATATATTTTTCACAACCCCCTACCATAATTTGACAATATCGAATATACTTTTCACAATCCTCTACCATAATTTGACAATATTAAATAGACTTTTCATAATCCCTCATCATAATTTATCAATATCAAATACTTTTCACAATTTCTATCAGCAAGTGACAATTTCCTGTCAACAAGCGAGAAGCCCCAGCCAACTTTTCATAATGTACAATCACAAGTCGACTTTTACAATCTTCAATCAACATTTACTAATCCCAAATTCAGTATATAAAAAAAAAAATGGCAAACATGACCACAAGTAATATTTTATGCACATGGCATTATTGGAGGAGGAGCAAGAAGAAGAAGAAGAAGAAGAAGAAGAAGAAGAAGAAGAAGAAGAAGAAGAAGAAGAAGAAGAAGAAGAAGAAGAAGAAGAAGAAGAAGAAGAAGAAGAAGAAGAAGAAGAAGAAGAAGAACAACAACAACAACAACAACAACAACAACAACAACAACAACAACAACAACAACAACAACAACAACAACAACAACAACAACGAGGCAGGAAAATATACGACCAAATTCCACATTTAAGAGATTAAGACAAAAAACAAAACAAAAAACAAACAAACTCAACATGTTGAGTAGTGTCTGTGTGAATGAGATTTAATAACCGAAGCGATACAAACATGCTCATGCGCGAACAGAAATAATCACCAACCAAACGGCTTGACTCGTAAAGAAAAACAACAAAACCAACATTTTGATTCATCAAAGGGGTATATATAATATTCAAACAAAGCATGAATGATTCTGACATTCACACACTGGCATCTTTGCAAGAGTGTGCGCACTGTACTGACATCTCCTTGTGTAATCTTTTTTCTTTGTAGTTCATCCGAAATATTTGTTTTAGAGGTAATTGCGTTGCGCTTTCTTTTTTTCTTAAAAGAGAGCTACGATATTTGTTACTTTCAGCAAATATACATCCAGCTTCTTCGGGCGTTTGCTGACAGGGTTAACCTTCCCAGGTGTGCTGCAGGACGTTCAACATTCTCTTTGTTATGATGTCATCTTCATCTCCCACCTACAGGAGGTGCCGCAGTTGGCTCATCTAGAACAGCCCAACGCATGCCAGTCGGCCTCAAGAGAAGTCAGGGACAGACCATGGGCATTCCCCGCTATCCAAGGAGGCTTCCATAATTGCAGTGCCAACACATAGCACTCTGGTACTGGGCTCACCCAAGGAATCGTCACGTCCTGCACATGGCTGCTTAGCCTCGCTTTTGTATATTGGGCCTTCCGTTCATTACAGGCTGCTCCTCCGGAAACCAGAAGAATGCAGTTTGCAAATGACGTCCACACGGTGAGCCTTCAGTCGGACTTTGCACGTAATGGATTTGCTAGCCAAGCAATATTAAACGTCGTAACCCATGGGACGCTTTTCCAAACTTTGATGACGCCCACACAATGAGTTTTAGATTAAGACTTTTAGACTTTTCGCTTTATGGGTTTTCTCCTTTTCTTCTTCTACTACACTTGCTGATGCAATTGGAACTGTTACTGCTAATACCACTGCTGCTGGTGGTACTGCTACCACTGCTGCTGATTTGTGTGATCACTGGGAGAACTTCTGTGTTCAATGAAAGTGGTCCATTGTCAAAACGACACTCCCAACATAAATGTTAAAGTTGCTTTTCATAGATCAGACAGGGAGAATCATCTTAGTACAGGGCACCAACTCTGTAGAAGCGATGAAGATACAAATGTTTGCCTACCAGAATCACACATTTTACATATTGTGTTTTGTGAGTATGCTTCCCAATTTCAAATTTGGCCTGGCAGTGGCCCACCCAAGGGAGTAACATAAAGATAACACTGTCCACAGCTAACTCAAACTGTCCACTGCTAACTCAAGCTGTCAACTGCTAACTCAAACTGTCCACAGCTAACTCAAACTGTCCACAGCTAACTCAAACTGTCCACTGCTAACTCAAGCTGTCCACTGCTAACTCAAGCTGTCCACTGCTAACTCAAACTGTCCACTGCTAACTCAAACTGTCCACAGCTAACTCAAGCTGTCCACAGCTAACTCAAGCTGTCCACTGCTAACTCAAACTGTCCACAGCTAACTCAAACTGTCCACTGCTAACTCAAACTGTCCACAGCTAACTCAAACTGTCCACAGCTAACTCAAACTGTCCACTGCTAACTCAAACTGTCCACAGCTAACTCAAACTGTCCACTGCTAACTCAAACTGTCCACAGCTAACTCAAACTGTCCACTGCTAACTCAAGCTGTCCACTGCTAACTCAAACTGTCCACTGCTAACTCAAGCTGTCAACTGCTAACTCAAACTGTCCACTGCTAACTCAAACTGTCCACAGCTAACTCAAACTGTCCACAGCTAACTCAAGCTGTCCGGGCACTCAAGATGTCCACTCACGGCTGGAACAGTACGGACTGTTACAAAATAAGACATCTGAGGATGGTATACCACACATATACATACCGCTCCCTTAGTAGCATGTGATTATGCATAAGCACGGTACATTATTTTGCATAGATGTTATTTGATTATGTATACGGATGGAATTTAATTCTACACATAAATATATATACTGGCACCGTGCCATCTCGACAGACGATAGTATTTTACATTGCGCTAAAAAAGGCATAAAAACTACAACCCATGGCGGTAGCGAATGTGTCTGATCAGACCAATTCGCGCTGTAAATGTTCGTCCACAATGGATCCATATGTCCAAGACAGGTGCTGAAACTTCACACCCACGAGTTAAGTCAAGAACCGACATCATAGCACTCAGGACATTCCCATACATGCCCAGTCATCTTCAACAGCCAGCGAAGAGTCCAAATACTAATGGTGCCAGTAGCAGTCAGATTATTTGTCCGTCTGGCCTGTCCTCAGTCACAACTGTGAAAAGTCATATTAGGATGTACCCAGGTCAAAATTCACTGCTGCAGATAGGACTGGCTGTGATTTGAACTAGGTTGGTTCTATTTCTCACACAGCTTTTAAATATTTCCTGGTGAACAGACTCCAAAAAATATCCACAGGACAGAGTTTATAGAATGCCGGGTTCTCCTTCAGGAAACCCTGGTTTGAATCCTCAGTAAGGTGTATTGATTATTGATTTCTGTTGGGGGACAAAAGAAAATCCTAACCTGTGCAGTTCACAGCGACTAGCCAGGCGGCCTTAATTCCTCAGGTTCAAGACAACACACCCCCCCCCCCCTCAACACATGGTACTATAGGAAGTAGATGACAGTGAGAGTTCATTTACTATTCACTGCTTGGTGCAACCATCCTTATTTCACAGCTATCTAATCACTCAGTTACAATAAATACTCTAATTACTGATACACGACACAATTTCCCCTAGACCACAGAAGTGGGCAAACCACAATCATATCAACATACAGGAATCCTGGATTCAAGCAGTGAGCAATATAACAAGGTAATTTTAACTGGTTATAAAAAATAGTAATGTAGATATGGAGAACAAATAATCATAATACACTGGAAGCCTACAAATAATAAACAATAAGCAGATACACAAAAACATACTGTCAAGGAAGATGATGTGGTATACATGGGCAAGATTTTGACCACTCTGGGGCATCACATCTTGGTAGCCACATCCAGATTTCAGGTGTTCTTTGGTCATTACTTGTTTAGAAATATAGCCAGACAGGGGTACAGTTACCAGATGTTGCAAGCAAACTCACATCTCACAAACTGGAGTTGTTGTGTACTTGTGAGGGGGCCCAGCAAGAATGAAGAAACAAAACCAGAGGTGGCTAGATGTATCGAAGATGAGCTCTTTTAGTTCACCCTAGACACCCAGACTGACAGCTGGAGGAGAAGAAGAAGAAGAAGCAACAAGAGGAGGAGGCAAAATACAAGGAGGAGAAGAACAAAAAGGAGGAGATGAAGGGAGAGGAAGAGGAAGAAGAGAAAGAGAAGGAAAAAGAGAAAGAGGAGAACAATGAAGAGGGGAAAATAGAGAATAATAAGAAGAAAATGAAGAAGCAGATGAAGAAGGAAGAAGAAGAAGAAGAAGAAGAAGAAGAAGAAGAAGAAGAAGAAGAAGAAGAAGAAGAAGAAGAAGAAGAAGAAGAAGAAGAAGAAGAAGAAGAAGAAAAGAAGAAGAAGAAGAAGAAGAAGAAGAAGAAGACACCAATAATGCTGGGGTACATGGAAATGGAAGCAAAAATTAAACCAAACACATTCTAGTTTGAAAGGGGTGAGAGCTGTGCATGCCAGCCTGTCTAATTGTCTGTCCTTGCTTCCATTCATGTTCCATACATTAAATATCTACACGTATAGAGTTCATAAGGTGATCACGTAACTACCACTTGAACACAATCATCAGTTCTACAGACAGCCTCCTATAACATACTACCATATACTAGCACCAGTGAAAAATGCTGAAATAATTGACTTTTAGGAAAATGCAGCACAATGTAAAAATAGTGGCAATGTCATTACTTTCAGTACTTACATGAATGAACATAAGAGCCAACAGAGAAGTCAATCTTGTTTTTGCTACACAAATTACAATGTCACGTGGCAAAATGATGACCAGAAAGCAGTTTTTGTCTTTCTCACATGGAAGAATTATTATTAATTTAAAGAAATAAAACAGCTCAATCAAATGCCGAAATTGACCACACACAAAAAACAGAATTACATGAATACTTTCTAGTACTTTAAAAGACACTGGACTATAAATGAAATAAAGATATTTTAATAACGAAGACATAAAGAATGTACTGCACAATTTATTGCCTGGCATGTATTTGCTGTATCTCGACAGGCACATACTGTATAAAAAAAGTTCAACATATAACGTAGTAGCGTAATGGATCCTTTCAATCCAAATAAACAAAGCAGATGTCATGTTTCAATGTCACCACAGTGGTTTCTCTGTCAGGTCATAGTCAGACATGACTGAGCTACCATATGACATACTACTGAACGTAAACTTGCCAAGAGATCACAACAGCAAAAAAAAAAAATGCTGGTGTTGACTGCGATGTCCTGTAAAGGATATGCAACTAACTTTAACTAACCGTATGACAGTTGATGGTACAATCTGCTTTCTGTTAGCACCAAATGTTGGGAAGTGCCCACATTGTGTCATGGCTTTGAATGGAGGAGTGAAATTGGGAGGGTACAACTCTTATTCCAGTGCAAGGAATTGGAACCTAAAGACTAAATTTCATGGCAGAGCACACCAGGCCCTAAGCCTAGGTCAGCAACAGGTTTAGGATCGAAGCTCTGACAGGCGGACAGTTACAGCACTGCTTTGCTGATCTGGCGTCTTCTGAAGAGATATTCTTATTCCAGATGTACTGGTGTGACCTTTCCTCTAGATTAAACTAGTCAGGCCGAGAGAGGGATCATTCATGCGCAATGGACAACACATGGTCTCTACAATCAGCCCAGGCTTTGCCTTGTGGAGAGATATAACTCCATCCCTCATTTCCCCCTAATGGGTTGTAGTTATGCCTTTTTTGAAGCTCAATGTAACAACCTATCGTCTGTCAAGATGGTCAGGTGCCAGTAGTACTACAGTGGTATAAAGAAAATCAACATGTCCATTTGCTTACATAACTGGTTTACCCACTTGTCTCTTTAAAACTGCCGTGTTGACATGTAACAAGCTTTAACACGCATGAGAATTGGCTTCATTACACCGGGTTTTATCCCATATGGCTCAATCTTTTTCCGCAGGGCGGCCTGTCAAAAACGTCATACAAACTCTGTAACTCCAATGATGACCCTCAGATGGAGTCTCTAAGAATATTGCATTCTTGAACCAAATATCGTAGCCAGGAATTGAACCCACAACCTTTGGAAGGCGAAGCAGGCAGCGTAATGACTTCACCATGGAGACTCCTTCGTGATGACATTGAAACATATGACAATGTGTTTTGTGTATTTCAGTTGAAAGGATTACACTACTTTCTTAAACAAACTACTACTATATACTACTTCATGTTGAACTATTTTCTGTAGCATGCCCCTGACGAGATACGGTGAAATATGCTGTGCAATATATTGTTTGTGCCTTCATTATCCAAATTCACAATGCAACAACGTTGTTTTAAACAAAGATATAACAAGTTTTTCATGTACCTGTAAATTATAGAAAGCTTGTCAGCTTGTAACATCAATGAACACAATTATTACATGTTACTTATGTCGAACAGTGGAAGCATGATGGAAAAGAATATTCTTCCACATAAGGCTAGGCGTGCGTTACATAAGGCTAGGATGTGTGTCACATAAAACTAGATGTGCATCTCATAAGGCTAGGTGTGTGTTACATAAGGCTAGGTGTGTGTTACATAAGGCTAGGTGTGTGTTACATAAGGCTAGGTGTGTGTTACATAAGGCTAGGTGTGTGTTACATAAGGCTAGGATGTGCGACACTTAAGACTAGATATGCATCACATAAGGCTAAATGTGTGACACAGAAGACTAGATGTGCATCACAGGCTAAAATGTGTGTCACATATGGCTAGGATGTGTGTCATATAAAGCTAGATGTGTGACGCATACGTCTAGATGTGCATCACATAAGGCTAGGATGTACGTCACATAAGGCTAAGATGTGTGTCACATTAGACTAATATGTGAAAAGTACAAATGAACTCTTAGCTGGCTGTTTTAACTGTGGGAGATTACAATACTAAAATTATCAGAACTAACAAAGTAAGAGTTACTTGAAAGGCAGAAAATCCATAATACAGCAGTTAAATAAACTTAGAAACATGGCTGTAACAGAGGATGCACAGAAACATCATAACATGGTAGACCAGCAAAGTTTGAAATATGAAAGCAACACACAGTAGACAAAAATAAACCATAATATACCTGTGGAGTAAGTCGATACATGGCGGCAACATCAGGTAGACACAAAGACAAACTATAATATATTTGTGGAGTACACTGTGAAGCATGGTAGCAACATTACATAGTAACACAGAAAAACCATAATATGTTTTGTGGAGTACACCATGGAACATGGAAGCAACACTAGACAGACACAGAAAAACCATAATATAGTTGTGGGGCACACTGTGAAGCATCGTAGCAACATTAACACAGAAAAACCATAATATATTTTGTGGAACATGGCAGCAACACTAGACAGACACAGAAAAACCATAACAGTTGAGCAAATCTAGAGTCACCCCAGCTAGTGTTCAAAATGTTATGCATTGACTTGTAGCTTGCCCATGAATAAACAACTCTCACATAATTTATCAAAATGGTTGGTTGGTTGGTCATGTGCCTCCTGAAAGACTGATTTTTAACTCTTAAGACCTAGGCATTGGCGTTAAAGATTGCCTGGGTTCTGAAAAGGGCATGGATCTGTCGGAGTGAGGTTGCAGTTGACTTCTGACCTTTTGAACCAAAGAGACAAACTTCCTGAATGCCAATGCATCAACCTTATCAAGCAAATTCAGTCTTTCATGGGATTCACCAACCAACCAATAAACTATCCAACCAACAAACCATCCAGCCAACCATCCACCTAACCAACCATCCAAGCAAGCAACCATCCCACAAAGCCAGTTTGTGTGTGTTTGGACATTACAAGGCAATTATTAATCAAAGGTAGACTATTTGGTAACCATGTAAATGCAGATATACAAACACTGGTTGTGCCCCCTCAATCAGTACATTGCACACCAATGATAAAAACTATTTACCAAACATGACATGATTATTCACCTATATATCAGAGCTCTACTTGGACCCTGATGTTTGTTTTATTTTAGCGGGAATGTCTGTAGTGTGTTTACTGTACACATGGCTGGAATCAAATTCTGTTGATGGTCCCTTTAAAAAGTTGATTTACGGCGTAACAAAATTAAACATACAAAAACATCCAACAACGCAAACAGGCAATAATCCAAACATGCAACCCAAACATGCAACAACTCAAAAATACAACTAAACCGTGCAACAGCTCAAACACAAATCATACCTGCAACAACTTAAACATGCAACAACTCAAACTTCTATTATAAACAAATTAAATAGGTGGACTGGCTTAAGAGATAAAGTGCCCATTCGTAACTTGAAAAGACTGGGTATAAATCAAGCTGTGGATTTTTACAAAATAATGAACTGAAAGATATTTGTCACACCACCCCTTATTATGGGGTAGAGGAACAGACACATTACCTTCACAGCTAAGGGCAAAGAATTACGAGTGTACAAGTTGCGACATTAAAAATCAATCAACAGTTGCAAAGTGTAAAAGAATATCACATCAGCTGCTGTCCACCTACATAAAAAAAAACCTACCCACTAAAAACACAGCAATTATAACATTGGTTCCGACATACATGCTTGGATCTTCCCCAGTGCCAGAGTTGGTGCATTGCTCAGAGAGGCTCCTTGTGTGATCTATGACAGAATGCTGGAGTACTTAAGGGATCCATTTGCATTGTAATGCAAAGAATGTGAACTCAGACCCATATAAAAATCAGGATTAATAAACAAGAAACAAACAAAATCTGAGTACAGGAAGTGTGTGGAAGACATTATATAATGAAACGTGGAAGGCTGGTTTAAATCCTAAGGCAACAACAAAAGAATCAATGAAACACATGTATTGGCTAGCTGGTTGGCAAATGTTAAGAAAGACTGAGCTTTAACTCGTAAGTCTGGTGTTCCGACGTTAGTTTACCTGAGTCACGAAAAAGGATTGCATCTATTGGAAAGAGACTGGTATACAGACTTTCCTCTCAACCCAGTACAAAAATACCATCTTAAGGGAACTGTGTTACGGAGTTATACTTCCCCTCTCCGTGCTCAGAAACCAGTGGGGTGTGCACTGAGAGGCTTAATGGGGTGTGCACTGAGAGGCTTAATGGGGTGTGCACTGAGTCTTAATGGGGTGTGCACTGAGACTTAATGGGGTGTGCACTGAGAGGCTTAATGGGGTGTGTACTGAGAGGCTTAATGGGGTGTGCACTGAGAGGCTTAATTGTGTATGAACTGGAGGCTTAATTGTGTATGAACTGGAGGCTTAATGGCATGTGAACTGGAGGCTTAATGGCGTGTGAACTGGAGGCTTAATGGGTGTGTGAACTGGAGGCTTAATGGGTGTGTGAACTATGAGGTTTAATGGGGTCTGCACTGTGAGGCTTAAAGGAGTGTGCACTGAGTGGTTTAATGAAGTGGGGAAATCAGGCCTGAATTATATATCAGAGGTCGTGTTAAGGTAGACATCTTTCCATAGCAGATACACTACAGGGATGCGAGTCACAGGACTTCATATATATTAGGTCCAGTATTTTGAGGCTGAAGTGACTATCTATATTCCTCAATATCCTCCATTCCATGAGAAATCCCCATGCATATGTTATAAGGCTGGGTTGATCCTAGCACGAATGGTTGATCATGCAAGTTCTGTGACTGTTCCGTTATATATTTATGGGAAAACATTTTCTGTTCGCTCCCGATAACAATTAACTCTTTCTCACACCCATAGAAACAAAATCTGTGATTGGCTATTCTACATGTGTACCAATTAACAAGTCATCTATGATTGGCTATTTTCTATATGCACCAATTAACAAGTCATATGTGATTGGCTATTTTCTATATGCATCAATTAACAAGTCATATATGATTGGCTGTTCTTCATATGTACCAGTCATGCCATGTGTTATTGGCTACTTTTTGTATGTCCATCAACATGTCGTGTGTGACTGGCTATTCTTCATGTATACTGGTCACATGATTTGTGTTCGGCAATTCATATTAAATTTTTTTAATATTACAAAGTGTGTATAAATTATGAAAGTGGCACTTTAGTGATTTTGTTATTGTGACTATGTATTGCTTGGCATTGACAGAATGAGTTTGATGACAATAGTAAAATAATGGATATTAGAATAAAAGTATTATTTTGTAACTATATTATACATGAATAATCTATAACTCATGTACCTGAAAACACTGCATCTTTATAATAATATCAACAAAAACACTGATCCCTTTCTGTGCTGAAAGTATCTTAAATAGACACCTAGTCAGGTATTAATGATCAAAAGTGTTATTTGATTATTATAATTATACAAAATAACACACCACAACTTGGCATAATCTTAGAAAATGTTTTAAAATGATATTTTACATTTTAAAAAATCTCTAAAAGCCAGACTTCAGTGAAAGTGGATGCAAGACAAGACAAAACATGACAAGACAAGACATGACAAGACAAGACAAAACATGACAAGACAAGACAAAACATGACAAGACAAGACAAAACATGACAAGACAAGACAAGACATGACAAGACAAGACAAAACATGACAAAACATGACAAGACAAAACATGACATGACAAGACAAAACATGACAAGACAAGACAAGACATGACATGACAAGACAAGACAAAACATGACAAGACAAGACAAAACATGACAAGACAAGACAAAACAATATTTTTTAAAAAGAAGACAATATAAGAAGTGCATCAGTTAGGTAGCTGCTATACTTTATGTGCACCAGTCAACATGTCATGTCTGACTGGCTATAAAGGCACCCGTTACAATTTTGTTATAATAAATATCTGTTTTATAAACACTTAATCTGGACTGTGTCACGTGTAGATGCCAAAATGTTGTCACCCACATAAAAAATTTTTACCATCCGCATCAAAATGTTGAGATCCACATCAACATGTTGCCACAAATATCAAAATGTTGTCACCCACATCAAAAATGTGTTGCCACCCAATCAAAATGTTACCATTAATGTTTAATTATTGCTATCCACATCAAAATGTTGCCACCCACATCAGTAACATTAACAAGATTCCATTTTTGCAGCTACAACAAACAGCTTTTGTTGTGTTTATACTTCAGTTCAACCACACATGGCCAAATAAGTGTTACTTTATTATCATAATAGTGATATAAATTACATACACAGATAAATACGACTTTAAAATGAGTTACTTTACAAAGAATAATATTACAATATTGTCTTAACAAGCATTGATGGAGGAAACTGTGAAGAGTCTCGGTCGTGTGTACGACTCAATCCTGACGGACAGGAACGCGGTGGCGGAGATACAGATGATGCTGACAAACGGCGTGAATACCATCGATAAGATAATGCTTATAGGCAAATTCAAAATCTCCAGCTGAAACGCCCCTGGGTTAGGGCAACCTTGCAACCAGACAGCACGTGCTCCGCTGAAGGAGGTAATGGGCCACACCCAGCTTGGCAAGCAAGGGTTCGGATTCCAAATGAATGATCCGATGTGATCGAAGGCGAATGCCAAGGAACGCAGGGACCTGGTGGTCAAGGAGATCCACAAGGGGGAAGATGATGGAAGTCCGCAAGGCTGCCCAACAGGTGCAGCAAACGCAGTGGATGTCATGGGAAGCGATTGTGCAGAGATCCATTACTTGGAATTAAATCTGGCACATGGCACCACTACGTCTAAGTTTCATCATCCAATCCCTCTCCAGTTTATGCTTATTCCGAAACTCCTTTGGCCACTATTAATATATGATATCGGCGTGACCGCAGTGAGCGACATGGAGGGCAAGACAAACAGATACATGAGAAAGTGACTTGGAGTACCCACAAGCCTCACGACTGCCGCATTGTATTGTAAGCAGAGCAAGCTCGTCCTCCCGTCCCTGTCCCTCATGGAAGAGTTTAAAGCCTGAAAAACCAGACTCGCGATGATGCTACGCGAGTCTCCAGATATAACGGTCAGCACTTCGGTTCCCGCCTTGAAAACGGGAAGGAAGTGGACAGTCATCAGCGCAGTTGAAGTAGCCTAGGCTACTCCAGCTGAAGGAGGTAATGGGCCACACCCAGCTTGGCAAGCAAGGGTTCGGATTCCAAATGAATGATCCGATGTGATCGAAGGCGAATGCCAAGGAACGCAGGGACCTGGTGGTCAAGGAGATCCACAAGGGGGAAGATGATGGAAGTCCGCAAGGCTGCCCAACAGGTGCAGCAAACGCAGTGGATGTCATGGGAAGCGATTGTGCAGAGATCCATTACTTGGAATTAAATCTGGCACATGGCACCACTACGTCTAAGTTTCATCATCCGATCCCTCTACGATGTCCTGCCATCAGGTGCCAACTTGGCAACATGGGGTTAACCACCGACCCGTTCTGTCCCCTCTGCATGAAAGTCCAGATAGTCCAGACAGCGGAGCACGTGCTGTCTGGTTGCAAGGTTGCCCTAACCCAGGGGCGTTTCACATGGCGACATAACAAAGTCCTGATTGAGTTGGCCGCCATAGTGGACGTGGCAAGGATGAAAGCTAACAAAGAGGGGCACGGACAGTGACCGATGGAAATTTCGTTCGTCTAAGCAGGGCAAAAAATGGTAAAGCTGGCGACTTGCCGCTTGCTACCGTCTTCGACGGTGTGAGGGACTGGCAACTGACCATAGACCTAAAGGACCGTGGCAATTACACTGAGGTGGTCCGAAGGTTTGGCTTGCCACATTGTGCTTAGCTCCTCATCAGCCAAGCAGCTAACGCTGATTGAGCTGATCATCCCGTACGAGTCGAATATTGAGGAGCAGCACCTGTACAAGACAGAGAAGTACAATGACATGGTCAGAAGGGGTACACCGTCAGGCTGTTCACCGTCAAGGTAGGTGCGCGAGGTCTTGTCTCCTACTCCGTGTTCGATGTGCTAAAGCGAATGGGCATTAAAGGACGAGCAAAAGCCTGGGCCCAGAAACAACTGGCTGAGGCAGGTTAAAAGGCCTCATGCTGGCTGAGGAACTGCCGCAACCTAGATTGGAATAAGTCTCGTAACTAGTATGGTCAGAAGCGGTAACTGCAATACCAACAATTTCTCAACTAAGACCTCAAACTTTACAACGTCTCGTGTCAGCCCTTCCTCCGGTCATAAGTGGTGAGCCTAAGTCCAGTCGATCACACAAATGTCGGCCGAAGTCCAACCTCCATAATAATATAGCGATGATCGACCGTAGGTCGCACTCAGTCCGAGCGCATTTAACAAAGTCTGCCAATATAACCCATACCTCACATTTTCACAAGATACGCATACTACGTGGTCTAGTCAGTTGCAGACAGACCAAGAGGTGGGTCCGAATGGAAAGGAAGAACCCGGCTTCCTAAGAAGGTGCGGTGCCGTGAACGGGGTACGGGGAAGGAACATGGCAACGGAAACGTATGGAGACGACGGAGGCCGTGGCGGGAATGGAGCTGGCATCCCACGACCACACGTACCAAGAGGCAGGCACAAGCTGCACAGGCTCTCCCCACCGAGGGAGGGAGGGCTTGAGAGTGGACAAAGTAACAGCTAAGGGACAAGTGTAACATCAGGGATAACGAATATGACCGAACGAACGTCTCCACGGCAGGGGACAGACGCCCGGAGTCATGACTCGGACAGGACCGCCCCCAGAGAGTATTAAGAAATTAAAGGTCCGAAATGCTTGGGGAAGGGTTTTACTTCTGATGATCAGAAGCCCCCTGCCATTTTTGCTCCGTGTCGGAGTTCTTACGACTGTAAGGCTTTCATTACTTTGACATTTAAACAATCTGTTATTGATTACATCATGTTTCACTTTATAATAGCTATTTAACACCAAAAAAAATACATACACACCCTCTGGGAATAAATGTTATATCAGCTGCCACTGTGAGTCTGTCTTGATTTTTGCTTCCGAGTATCTGCCAGATTCTTGTGTGTTAACTAGCCAGACCCTTAAGAGGACACTATGAACTCAAGGACATCATTAACGAACGGGTTTCAGAGACAAGCATGGCAAAAACTAACAGATGAAGATTGTCAGATCCTTAAGAGGACACTACTAACTCAAGGACATCATCAACGAATGGGTTTCAGAGACACTGTTATTTGAAGCTGTGGAGCACCAAAGCAAACTACAGAAGACTGCCCTGAATTGGCTGAAGATCAGAAATCTAGTCTATAGGGTGAGTGGTGAAGACATCAAGTACACTATCCTGTGCATGACCCATTCAGGAATAGACTGTTGAAGAAAAAGAAGAAAAGGAAAAAAAAGAGGAAGAGAAAGAAGAAACAAAAGAGGAAGAGAAAGAAGAAAAAAGAGAAGAAAAGGAGGAAGAAGAAAAAAAGAGAAGAAAAGGAGGAAGAAGAAGAAAAAGTTAAGAAAAGAAGAGAAAGAAGAAGAAGAAGAAAAAAAAGAAAAGGAAGAAGAAAAAGAGAGGAAGAACAAAACAAGGAATAAGAAGAAAAAGAATAGGAAGGAAAAGAAGAAGAAGAAGAAAACAAAGAAGCAGTAAAAGAAAAGGAAGGAAAAGAAAAGGAAGGAAAAGAAAAGGAAGAAGAAGAAGCAGGCATCTCAATACAGCCTCAGGGTGCACACAATGCTGTGTCATTAACATTACATTACACCCAAAAATTAAAAATAAACTGAATATATTTTTTTTCCATATATAGCATTAAATAGCCGGTCTCCCAGGCCTAGGGGTTAACGTCTTTCTCCGTAATCCCGTATATTCTCATGAATAACGTAACCTGCGTGAGAATCGGTAGCGGGTCTCGCCACGTTGGTAACTTACGGGGTATATCAGCCGGTCGCTCAGAAAGCAATGGCAAACTACTGAGCGCAATCTTGCCAAGAAATCAACAATCAGCTGAAAGAACCTGATGTTGACAGCGATGTCCTGTAAAGGATATGTGAGGGGGAAAAAAGCATTAAATATAATGACAATATTGAATAAAGATGCCATTATAAACAAAAGCTTGCGGTATAAAAGTGCCACAATGTATAATCTAACAAGAAAGAAACCCACTGTCTCTTTTTTTATGTACACAGAAGTGTCAGTTGGGACATGGACAGTCTAGTAATAACTTGAGTTTTAATTGACAATGACAATGTGTTAAGTGCAATCCTCTTATACATGAAAAATTAAGAAACTTTTTCTGGGTGCCTGCTCAAGCCACTAGTCCATACACACGCTACTACTCCTTGTGCACTGGACTGATTTTTGCATGTGGCGTAGCTTTCCCTATTACCAGTTTCTCTCACTATCAGGAGAACCCACGCTGACTTCTGAGGTACTTGTAATTTACCTCACCAAGTCAAGGACGACGAGTCAACATTTCAGTTCAACTGACTGGTGTAAGGGCTGAACCAGCTACCTCGGCATGAGCACACCGGAAGTTTAAGAGCACAGTTGTGATCCATTCAGCCATGCAAAATGCAATCTGATATGTGAACAACCGAGAATGCCCTTGTTATCACAGCTAATATATATACACATACAATGCAATCTTTAAAGGCTGGATGCAGTTAGGATATGTATATCTAGAAGCGAGCTCTGTGTCGATGGGGTTGCGGGAGCAGTTCGTCATCCTGCATACCGGGTTCGAAACACAGCTTCGGGCGATTTGGCAGCAAACCGCCTTGCGTTGGTTTTTATAAAATAATATGTGTGCCGGTCATTGAGAAAACAATGGCAAACTACTGAAAGTAAACTTGCCAAGAAATCACAGACAGCCAAATAAATGCTGTGGTTGATTGCGATGTCCTGTAAAGAATATGCAACTAACTTTTTTTTTTATATCCAGAAATAATATGTAGAAGTTCAAGAAAGTAGATCTTTAATTTAGTAATGAACAGGTCACACATTATACCCTGTACAATGGCCTCATCCAAATATGGCTAATTTTCTGGACTCATGTCATACCGTACATCTCATTAGGCACTGGACAACTCACATTAAACAAAGCACTAAGCATGAAGTGAAGGATGCTGGAGACTAAATGTGTCTAGCTTTCTTGACTTGGTAGCTAACCAGATATTGAACAAATATTATGACCAAACATTAGTGATTTCTTCACTGACTCCATTTATAGTAGCTTATCAAATACTGAACAAATAATATTTCCAAACATTTGTTAACTTTTTTGACTGACTCAATACATAGTAGATTATCAAACATGAATAATGACTACAACCAACCATTTGTAACTTTCTTGATACACTCAGTACACAGTAGATTTTTAAACAAACATGCATAATGACTATAACCAATGGTTTGTAACTTTCTTAATTTGTTATATACAACAATTTTAATATACATAACTCAATGACTAAAAACAAACATGCATAGCTGTATTAAATTTGTTCTATGTAAAGCAGCTGTTCATATTTTTTTTTTTTTTTTTAGCATATCCTTTACAGGACTTAGCTGTCAACATCAGCATCTTTCAGCTGTATGTTGATCTCTTGGCAAGATTACGCTCAGTAGTTTGCCATTGCTTTCTGAGCGGCCGGCTCACATACCCCGTAAGTTACCGATGCGATTCGAACCACTGCTGATTTGAACCGTCATCACGTTACCTGACGAGAGTATACGAGATTACGGAGAAAAGTCATAACCTCTAAGCCACGAAGCCGGCTAGCTGTTCATATACTGACAATAATTTAGATGAAGCTATTTTAACCTTCTTGACTCATTTTACAGACATTAACTTATCATACACTAAAGAATATCTATGACCACACAATTTCTTGACTCATTTTACAGACATTAACTTATCATACACTAGATAATATCTATGACCAAACATGTACATTTTGACTTGTATAAACAGCAACTGACTACAAACTAGAGAATATCTATGACCACACAAGTCTCACTATCTTGACACATTCTATCTCAAGAAGCTAATGATACATTCCTAGGTGACCCCCATGCTCCATTTACATTTCTGAAGGGAGCTATGATTTAGTCATGCATGGTCTCCCTAATCAATAGCATAGAGTGCTAAAACATCACACCTCTGAAGAATAAAACTAAAATATAATTAAGACTGTTAATTTATAATTCAAATACAATATCACTAAACCAGTCATGCACATCACTAAACCAGTCATGCACATCACTAAACCAGTCGTGCACATCACTAAAACATCATGAATCCAGTCTTGCACATCATTAAAACATCTTGAAACTAGTCTTGCACATCCCTAAACAGTCTTGCACATCACTAAAACATCACTAACCAGTCTTGTGCATCACTAAACATCATTAAACCAGTCTTGCACATCACTAAAACATCATTAAACCAGTCTTGTGCATCACTAAAATGTCATTAAACCAGTCTTGTGCATCCCCAAAACATCATAAAACCAATCTTGTGCATCCCTAAAACATAATTAAACCAGTCTTGTGCATCACTAAAACATCATTAAACCAGTCTTGCACATTATTAAAACATAATTAAACCAGTCTTGTGCATAACTAAAACATAATTAAACCAGTCTTGTGCATCACTAAAACATCATTAAACCAGTCTTGCACATTATTAAAACATCATTAAATCAGCCTTGCACATCCCTAAAACACCATTACACCAGTCTTCCACATCACTAACAACAGATCTTGCACTCTTGAAACTTCAAACTCCCCAAATGAAAAGTTCATCCTGGCTTCTATGATCTTCTCACGACGTCCCAGATGGCACAACTAGATCAGTGTAGGGAGACTAAGGTTTCTGGGGAGTCAGTACTGGGCACAGATTCATGACAGCATTAGTGCTTCCTCTTCTGGTGACATTCTCAGATGTCTCTATGGATGTGTCAATGAATAGAGCAGTCCTCTGTAAGTCTTCCAAGCTGTGATAGTTTAACATGGGTGGCTGCTGGTATTGTGATGTCCCAAGGTTGGCGATATGTGCTTCTGGACTAGCGGGCTGCCTGACTTCTGATCTGTTGTAGCGAAAAATCAACATTCTACTGATTTAAGCAAGAACAAATAGTAACATAAATAAACATAAGTTAATAGGAACAGAATGAACAAAATAAGGAACAAACTGTATTTTCAAATGGCTAAGAATTGGGCACGCAGAAAGTAAAGGGAAGGCAAAGCAATGAATATTTGGATGGCTCACCACATGGCATGATCTGGACAAACACAACAATCTGAACTAAGCCTCTGGTGATAGTGTGAGATTCGATCCATGACTGACCACATTTACTGGCATGACACATGATGATGAAATTTATCGTTTCCAGCCAAGAATTATGTCCCCTTGACTTGAGGAGTCATGCCGGTTGTAGATCAGCTATTGGCTGGGACTCCCGGGACAGACAGGTCAAAGAGTAGGAACTAAACTAAGAAAAATACAGACCTGGTGTGTTGTAGGTACAGTAAACGACTAAATATATTACACATCCTGCAGCCTAGGATAGACTTACACAAAACAAGTTTAGCTTACTCCGCAGCTCAGCTGTGGAACAATCTTCCACAAGAAATCAAAGACATTACCAATCCCTATACATATAATCGCAAATTATTCGAAGGTATGTTGTAACTCAGTACGGATTACCTTCCCCCTTAATAATAAAAATAATAATAATAAAACCCTAGTATAACAGCCAGTCCCTTTTGGTAGACCAGCATAGTTCCCATAGTTAATAACAACTGCCACATCATTCATTAATATTAATGAGTTATGTGGAATTGAATGTTACATTTTCCCGATGCCTTTATAGTGCATATATTTTATATTATTGCTGTTCTCAGTTAGCCTCAAATAATGTGTGGATGACATAATGTATGAAAGAAAGTGATAGAAGGGCAGAATGTTAGACAGGCCTGCTTGCCCAAATCTTAACTCATTGAAAAAAAAAGCAAGATTGTTTGTTCGTTCATCCATTCAGGTAGACCAGGGACAGACAAAGGCTCGAGAAAACCAACTCATGTAGACTCTTATTTTCATCCTTTAAGAACATAGATCCTCGACCAACTCACCTCAAGCATCCTATTATTTGCTATTTCAAACATTTTCTCCCTTTATTATTTTGTTTTGTCTCTAATTCCCTTCTATGGGATTTGTATTTCTGCTTCTATTTCAATTCCGCTGTGGATTCCACGCAAATGACTTCCTGGTTATACAATCCTCTGGTTTTCTCACACAAAAGACTTTCTAGTTATACAATCCTCTGGTTTTCTCAATGTGTGTCCTATTTAGTGCCAGAATGTTTTCCTCTCATTTTGAAGCACCGATACATTTATACTTCTCTCTGTAAGCTCCACGTCTGTTGTGTATTCTACTGTAACACAACATTTCTGTGGTGTAAAGGGAATTATACTGTTGCCTGTTGTTAAATGATACTAACTGTAAAGACAATACTACTACTACTACTTCTTCTTTTGTTTGCTGGAAATATGTCTATTAACTGCAATGTTGTTTCTTGTATGAATTTCACTGTCTTTTATAGTTCACTCAGTGTTCCATCGAGTTTATCTTCCACCGTTGTTTCTCTAGGCCAGAAAGTTGGCCTAAGTATGTCGTATGCTAGGCAGTCTTGGTGTATGTGACCTGCTGTATGTGGCACTAATCCACAGGTGCAGATGGCAAAATAATTAAAATAATGGGGGAAAAAAACAAAAAAGTTGAGAGTTCTAACCACTGCAATATAATGTCCTAACCATTACACCATAAAGTCCTAACCATTACAATACAAAGCTTTCATAAAAACCTATGCCAACTGAAATGAAAGCTGTAACATGTACATAAAATAACACGACATTGAAATTATACACCAACATGGCAGGAACAGAATCTATACCTTTTCCATGATATCCCTCTCTACAATATCGGAGATCTCTGAAGCATACACTGTGACGTGTGCTGGGCAGAAGATCTCCTCTGCTGTCCCTTTGTGAGTGGAGATCTTGGCTTTGGTTACTGGCTTCACTTTTGTACCAACCCTGTTAGAAAAGAGACAATTCATTATCATCACCATCACGTGCCATTGTAGTCTTTCCTCTTGTAAACTGGAATACAGTGATACCATACAAACTTGTTCAATCTTTTCTCTTGTAAACTGAGATGTAGGGGTACCATACAACCTTTTCAATCTTTCCTCATTACATTGGGTGATCGTGGTCGGGTGTGTGTGTGAGTGTGAGAGAGAGAGAGAGGGAGGGGGGGGGGGGGGGGGGGGGAGAGAGAGAGAGAGAGAGAGAGAGAGAGAGAGAGAGAGAGAGAGAGAGAGAGAGAGAGAGAGAGAGAGAGAGAGAGAGAGAGGAGAGAGAGAGAGAGAGAGAGATGTCCCACAGACTAATGTCTGCTAGGGTGCCTCACAGACTAGTGTCTACCCAGTATGTCCCCATATGGAGGTGAAGAGAGACCTAGGTCACCAGAAAACAGAAACAAACACACTTACCAGGCAATGTAAACAAACTTGACTGTGGTGATGTCATCAGCATCTGTGTGTGTGACACGAAACAGACCATACATCGGCAAAGTGTCCTGCAGGCACCTCTTGAGTTCATCTAACTCACCTTCTCCACTGCCCATACACACAAGAGGACCTGCAGAGAGTTTAGTTTAGGTTTAGTCGTTGGATCAACATCACTGCACACGGTTTAACCCATAAGTGCTCCATTTCCTCCTAACTCAAACTTGAGTCTGGAGAAACTCGGCTCAATGCACGGCGAGGATCCTGAAATACTTTGAGTAGATTTTTAACTCAAAAGTTTTCCCGGGCAGCGCCGTTAGGCTACTCTTTTTCGATTTCCAACTGCCAAGGGATTTTTTACATGTGCAACAATACACACGGGCGTCCGATCTCACTACCCAGAGACCAGGGGAAATTTTATTACTGGAAGTCCAGGTGGATTTTTAAAAATAAATCCCGGTCCTCACCGGGGCCTGAACCCGGGACCTCCAGCACTCGAGGCGGACACCATACCTCGAGACCACTCAGCCCCCTAGACAGTCAAACACAAGAGTTCCACAAACAGAAAGACCAATGTGGATGTTACTTAATGAAGCCCACTCCATCAAACTTATCTGCACATTGTTCAACATAAATATGGAATGAATATACAAATCAGTATGTAATAGAGATAATAAGCATATCAACATATTCCATACTCTTCTAAATTGCCAACATATCCTTCTTGCTTACCCTTATTCCTCAAAATTACCAACATACCCTACTTGCTTACCCTATTCTTACCAACTTACCCTTCTTAATTACCCTATTCTTCTAACTTACCAACATACCCTTCTTAATTACCCTATTCTTCTAACTTACCAACATACCCTTCTTAATTACCCTATTCTTCTAACTTGCCAACACGCCCTTCTTGCTTACCCTATTCTTCTAACTTACCAACACATCCTTCTTGCTTACCCTATTCTTCCAACTTGCCAACACACCCTTCTTGCTTACCCTATTCTTCTAACTTACCAACATACCCTCCTTGCTTACCATACCCTCCTTGCTTACCACATTCTTCTTGCTTACCCTATTCTTCTAGACAATTTGTAAGCAGGCCACCTGGCATTGATTTTCATATAATGGTATGAGTGCCAGTAGTCCAGAAAGCAATAGCAAACTACTAAATGTAAACTTGCCAAGAAACCATAAACAACCAAAAAATGCAGGTGTTGACTGCGACATCCTGTAAAGGATATGCGAATAACCACAAACCTTTAGGATTAGCATCCACATATCCAGCAACCATCCATCTCAATGGATCAGCATCCGATCGCACTCTAGCGACAGTTTCATACACCTCAGGTGAGATATCAACCTCTGCACCCCTGGATGCGACGGCAGTGACCCCAAAGTTGGATTTCTTGTCCCTCTGCGGCAGTTGTGTCTGAGTGAAGCCTCGCATTTGCCGCTGTGCGATGTGGTCCAAGTCAACCACCTTGGATTTGGTTCCCGCGGTTTCCATCAGCTGAAGTAAACATATACAAGAAAGAAATAAAACTCTCTTGAATGTTGAAACTTTACATTATCAGAACCATTTTCACTTACATACTAAAACTGTGGTCCATTTACATATTAAAGCCATATTCACTTACATACTGAAACTATAGTTCATTTACATACTAAAGCCATGTTCACTAACATACTGAAACTATGGTTTACTGACATAATAAAACCAAGTTCACTTACATACTAAAACTATATTCATTTAGATCCTACAACCCTGTTCACTTACACAATAAAATCATGTCCACTTACATAATAAAAACACATACACAAAACCATGTTCACTTACTAAAACCACATTCACTTACATACTAAATCAGTGTTTGCTTATATAATAAAATCACGTTTACGCACAGAATAAAACCATTTTCACTTACAACAAAATAAAACCATGTTTGCTTACATAATAAAGCCATTTTCAATTACATAATAAAACCATGTTCACTTAAATAATAAAACTATGTTCACTTAATAATAAGAACTATTTTCACTTAAATAATAAACCCATATTCACTTACATACTAAAACTATGTTCGCTTAATACAAAAACAATGTTCACACGTGTACTCAAACCATGCTCAATTACATACTAAAACTTCTCATTGTCAGAAGCATGTCAACTTACGGTGTGTAAAATCTTCTCTGGATCCAAATCTTCCGGTGTACTTGCCTCAACAAGCAGGTGGTAAGGGGAAAACCTGGACTCGATGCTTCCATGGACTACACCATAGCGGCCTTTCTTTCCAACGGGTAGGTTTTCACCGATCCTGTAGTTCAAGGTTCAAAGAAAACATCTTAGTTGTGACAAATAGAACGATAAAGGGTGTTAGCGACAGAGGACAACAGAGGGAGAAGATGTTTAATGGATTGGCAAAGTAGCATGGAAAGTATTCAATGGCTGAGCTTGTCAAAAACACAGAGTTCAAATGTTTGTGGAGCAACATGATTGCCTGTGCAGCTTGATGATGATGATGATGATGATGAGTCTACAACTAAATAATGTCATCTTACTCTTCTCTGTCCTATTTTGCCATAAGTGTCAGGGACTCTTGGTGTTTTCTTCATATGAGGTGATATCTTCATTCTCTACTACTCATCATTTCTATGTTCGTTCGGTTTTTTTTAAATACTTCCTTTCAGCCTTCGATTTATCGACTTGGCTATAATTGGGGCCTTTATGGTGTAGCTTGTAGTTTGTATTTCGCAGATTGGGCTGCTTGTTATCAGCTTCCCGGCTTCTGATGGGTTGATTGTGTTCATTCCTTTCTTGTTTGGTTTTTCATGTCTAGACAGAGTCGCGCACTACTAGCCTGGTGCTTTTATACCACTGCAACAAAATTGCACTGTTCTTTGTAGAGAAGCTTCTGGTTGTCCGATGTACGGAAAATTCTGGTTGTCTTTTGTAGGGAAACTTCTGGTTGTCTTTTGTAGGGAAACTTCTGGTTGTCTTTTGTAGGGAAACTTCTGGTTGTCCTTTGTAGGGACAATCTTCTGGTGACAACCGTGTTACATGACTGAACCAAAAAAATCTGTTGTTTCTACAGTAATTGGTCCTGTTCTAACTTAGCATCTAAATTCTTCATTTCTGATTTTGTTTTTTTTTCTTGTTACTTTCAATATGCTTTTCCAACATTGCATTCCTGATATTTTGTTACCTCTTTTCTCCTAAATAACGAAAACAAAACTTTTGTCCTAAATAATGATAAATAAAAAAAAACAAAAAAACTTACCAGTGAATATACACAAACTTGACAGTTGTTGACATATCAAACTTTGTTTCGTATCTTGCCAGTCCATACAAGGCCTCGGTTGGGTCCATTTTGGACCCAATTTCTGAAATGTCAGTTCCAGTGTACATTACACCGATGAGATTAGGGTTTCCACTGACATGGCCACAGATGATGTAGGTTATGTCACTGGCGTCATTCCGAACATCTGAGAGTGCGGCAGTAAAGGATGGTTCATCCTCAATAACGACTTGTGTGCTCATCTGTGAGGATATGTTAAAATAGACAGTGTTAACAGATTCATCATCATCTTCATCATATGCCATTCTGATAAGTGTAGGCGGTCATGTTTTGCATCCCACATGATCACCATAGTTGTGGATCAGCTCATGTTCTTGTCTCGACCATGCCACGTGACCAAGCCATCCAGATATTTACTGCTCTGTCTTCCCCTTGTTCTTTTCTGCTCAATTGTGCCAGGTGTCACCAATTTCTCTAATTTATTTCTTCTCATAACGTGTCCAAAAAATGTTGACAGTCTATGTCTAATTGTTCTAATCAATTTACAGTTTTCATTTGTTTCTTGTAGGACTTGCTCATTGGTTTTTCTGTCTGTCCATTGTATTCTGTGCATTTTCCTCCACTGCCATTAGATGTTTTTCAGCTAGTTTGTTCATTATCCATGCTTCATATCCATACAAAAGTACAGGTTCTATGTAGAACTTCAACACTCTTTTTCTCGTTGCAATTGACTTCTTTTTATTGGTCAATATGTTTTCCATATTGCAAAAGGCTATCTTTACCATGACAATTCTTTTTGTAATCTCTTCAAGGCACCTCCCATAAGATGTTATGACTATTCCGAGATAGTTCTACTGATTCACTTTTTTAAGAATATTCCATTTACACATATATTACATTGTTGTATTTCTGTCTTCTTAGTGACAACCATAATCTTTGTCTTCTTACAATATAATTCCAACACTAGTTGTTCACTGTATACAACAACCACATCTTTGTGTTCATTGTCTGCAATCAATACTGTATCATCCGCTATCTAATATTACTGATGTTATGTTCCCCAGTGGTGATTCCTCTCAAATCTAAATTTCTATAAATATTTTCACTGAATAGGGAAAAAAAAGATCTGGAGACATTACACATCCCTGTCGCACACCTCTCTTAACCCTAACCCTAACCCTAACCCTATAGATAGATAAAATCAGAGAAGTGTGCACACTTGAGAAGATTGGCAGAGGCAAAGAGTGGGTCAGAGTGCCGAATAGAAATTTAGACGTGGGGTTATAATCACATTAGACATGAATGTAGGGAGTGGCCAGCAAGCACTACAGGAGTAGAAATTCAGCAATTAATTCATTACTACTCCTGTCCTGCCGATGTGATTATCTATACCAATGGTTCTGTGTTAAGAGGCAAAAAAAAGTGCCTGGGGACTCATAACAAAACCAAATGGCCAATGTTTAGTAAAGGAGAGTTTGGCATATGACACCTCAACCTCAAGTCTGAGAATGGAGGTGGAGGTGGTTACTGTAGCTTTCAGCTGGTTGGAGAACAAGCTGTAAATGTATGTGGTGATTATGACTGATTCACAATGCATGCTGGCAAAGGTGAAGACTAGCATGTTTCATGCAGAATGGCATACATCGATTCAGAGGTCGCGAGTTGTGAGCAATCGCTGCATCTTTTCTACAGGACACTCTGGTGTGGTTAGAAATGAACACAAAGACAGATTGGCTGGTGCCGCATCATTAAGGGGTGATCTGATGCATGATAAGGCAGATGTGGTGAAAGTCCTCTGGGAGCATGTGAATAGTGCAGAAGAACAGATAGACTATCATGGTATAGAGAGAATGCAGCCGCAAGGGGTGGTCAGAGAATGTGGTTGACACTAAGAGGTAAAGCAAGATGGACATATAATCAGACTGCAACGAGCACCATTAGTATTGAATCTCTTCGCTGCCAGAAGATGAGGAGTGAGCACTTATGGGAGTGCTCCGAGTACAACGATGTCAGTTCTTGACTCAACTAAACTCTTAAAAAGCTGATATTGGCCTACTTCATTATCAGGTTTCTGCTGAGACATTTAAAAAAAAAAATATCGCTTGAAGCCATCTCAATCCTGTTAAGAAAAACCTTATTCCAAATAGTGCTTTTTTAAAGAACTTGACTGAACTGGCACAATTTTAGAATTTGAAATCATTCTCTGATTAGTCACTTACGGGTATTTGTCTCTTCAAATCCTATAAATGGTTTTAAAATTTGGTTGCATAAAGTGGGGCATGAGATGCAACACAGAATAAGCATTATACTCCATATTAGCTACAACTTCCGGAAGTGCTATGTATCTTATGTTATGGTGAAAATAACATCTTTGGTTAACACAGCTTTGTAATGGATGTATAACTTGTGTTAATCATTTTATTAGTTTTCTCAGTCCAGTGAATTTTTGCTGAAGAGGCTACATTAGTCTTTTAATTTTTCAGGTGAGATCACAGAAAATAATGCTTTTAGTGAATTAAGTTGATGGAATTCTTCATTCTTTCTCAACTCTGCAAACATCTTTAAAACAAAAATGTATCTTTCAATTCTTAGAATTTGTGAACAAGAATCCACTATTAATTCATCAAGAAGTTATTGCATCACCTTTAAATTGAATGAGGTACCAGGGATGTTCTTGAATTAACAGTTTAAGAATGAGTGCATCCTAAACAATGTTATTATTAATCATTCATAAGGTCAATCACTTCGAAGAATGGTCTTGAAGTCATCTGATCTTGGCTCCCCACTGTCTCCTATTCTCAGCAAATCTCTTCAGTTCAGCATAAGTCTTGTGTGGTGATCTTTTTTCCTTCTCAGCAACTCTCTTCAGTTCAGGATAAATCTGTGCCCCAGTCTGCTAGCATGGTCATGTGGTGCTCTATTTTCTAGACAGCAAATTTTTTTCTCTTGTCTTAGATCTTACCTTCCAGTATTTTAACTGATTCAGTGTTGAAGAATAATATATCATCAAATATGGCATTCCATATTTGGACAGAAGAATGGTATATTGCCTTACTAGGGTCAACATATTATTTGTTATGTTTTGTGGTATCTTCGGCAATTTCAGTGCTCAGTGAATGAAAATTTACATTATAATACTTGTTCATTTGATTGTTTACCATGTTTTGACCTAACTTACTTCTTGTTTGGCACTGAATCAGTTAAATAGTAATACTAGTATTCGGTAATTTGATCGTGCCGCAACCCAAACTTAAACCGGAAGTGACCGCGCCACACCGCAATGATTCATTGTGTCCTCAAAAATGGCTGCTGTAAAGACCATTCATGCTTTCAGCATCATTCATTCATTCATTCAAATATCACGTGACAATAGCAGGCACCATCCAAGGTTAAGCAGAAAAGGTTAGCCTAATATTCCATGCACTGCGATTGGTTGAAATTATCGTGATCTTTTAAATAAATTAAATTACTTGGCAAAAAGTAAGTAAATTTAAATTCTAGAGCTTGATTATTTCTTCTTCTTCTTCTGCGTTCATCCAGACTTTTTTTTCGGACGTGATTGCGTTGTGCCTGTTTACAGCAGAGCTGCGCTCTTGCGCCGTTATGCCGACACATCCAACTTCTGCGGGCATTTGTTGACCGGGTTTTCCTTCCCGGGCTTGATTATTTAATATTAAGATATTTTCAGATGGATATTCGAATTCAGCACCAATTTTTACATACATTTGGAGTTTCATCGCTTGCTTCGCTTTACCTCTCATTAAAATAAAAAAATATGTCTGCGAGATGTTTGAATGGAACTCCAAGATGGTGGCAGCCAGCCGTGAAAAGTTTTATTTAACGCTCAAACGTGCAATTTGAACTATTTAATAATTTACTTGTACACTTGTAGTATTTTTTATCATTTACCATGACGGAACATATTGATGAAGTCAGATTTCATATCCGTCAATGACCAGTTTAATACAATCTCGGATGGACCAGAAACTGAGAAAATGAGACACAGTAAAGGGCCTCAATAGTACGGGGAACATGAGAAAATCATCATAACTCATTCCACCTTCACAAAAATGTGAATATCTCCACTTAGAATTGACATACAGGCATCATTGAGGTACCATTAAATATTCAAGGCCTATCTACCTGTGGTGGTCGCATTTGTAAATACTCAATTTTAAAATCATTACTTGTATACCTACAGTATAGGCATAGGCCACTATGTCTACTTAGATAGTTAATAGACTTAAGTTAATAATGCAACCATGCATTTGTGGATGATTTTTAATAGTTGTCCATTTTCTCAAATATGTTTATGTCAGTTTAAGAATCTGCTCGTTTATTGCTGATCTCTTTTCTGTCTAGCATATTCTTTACATTCTGCGATATCAAAACATTTCAAATTCAAAAGCTCTTCTGTTTAAAATCCACGTTTCACTGGCCGTTCACTCACAGAGTATCGACAGTATCGTATAGTGAAGTGAAGAGTGCTTTGGGCCAGATATTTGATTATATTATTACTAAAATTTCTAGCCCAAAGCACTAACTTCACTATACTTTACATAGAGCTCTGAAACATAGACTGCAAGCAGCAATAAATAAAACAGTGAAACAATGAACCATCATTGCCTCATTTTGCAATGAAGTAATGAAGAAACCTTTAAGAAAATAAATCGAAATTTAAACTTTAAAACTGAAATTTCATTGACATTAAAACAATGCAAATGTAGTTTTGTGGACAAAGATAACCTAGTCGTAAACAACAATAATACCTCAGTGAGCGAGAATACTTCTGTCTGTAAAACTATAGATTAAACTCAAACAGGGGACAACAAGACAAGACTACAGTAGGAAGTTATTAAGTCCAATGATTCACTTCCTGGAGCCCGGTATCTCTCTCTCCTCTACGTCTGCAAACTGTCGGGTCATGACCTCTTTATAAAATTTCTCTTAAATTTCCCAACGAGACAAACTTTTCTATTTGTGGTCAAGTCATGCTGTACAGAATCCACTTACTACTACTACAAATCGAGTAAGGCACAAAGAAGTTATAATAATAGCAAAACAAATTGCTTGTGGGGTAATAATGACATACACTATTTGAAGTCATTATTTTAACTGTTTGGTTAAATTGTAATGAGACGACTTTCAGTTCAGCGGCGACATCACGCATTACAAGAAGATAGGAGGGGGCTTCAAATTAAATGGGTTTTTTTTTTTGGGGGGGGGGGGGAGGGGGAGTGGGGGTGTGATTTGGGCAAGGGGAGGGGGTGAATATATTCTGGGGGAAAAAGTAAAGAACAAATGTATCATTTTTCGATGTAGTCACCGCAGCCTTCAATGCAAGTCTCCAGCGCCGACAAATGGCCTGGATTCTTGTAGAAGAAAGTTCCCTTGGTCGCGTGTGTAACCACTCATACACCACCTGCTGAAACTTTCCTCCCAATGACTGCTTGAGTTGTTCAAACAAATGGAAATCACTTGGGGCTAGGTCTGTAAGTACGGGAGATGTGGTACACACTGAGTCAAGAACCGACATCACAGGACGTGGGACATTCCAATATCTGCTCAGTCCTCATATTCAACAATCATCGAAGAGTCCCAGAACTAATCGTACCATTTGAAGTCTGATTGCGTGTCTGTTTGGGCTACCGCCCTTCCCTTTCTCTGTTTCTCTGTTTCTCTGTTTCTCTCTCTCTCTCTCTCTCTCTCTCTCTCTCTCTCTCTCTCTCTCTCTCCCCAATCAGTGATTGACCTACCTCCCCCTCTGTCTGTCTGTCTGTCTGTCTGTCTGTCTGTCTGTCTGTCTGTCTGTCTGTCCGTCTATCTGTCTGTCTGTCCGTCTGTCTGTCTGTCCGTCTGTCTGTCTGTCTGTCATATACTGGTAGATAAATAAACAACATAAAGGAAATGAAATGCACAGTATAAGGTCCACAGGATGAAGTTACAGTATAAGGTCGACAGGGTGAAGTGCATAGTATAAGGACTACCGGTTGAAATTCACAATATAAGATCTACAGGTCGAAGTTCACAGTATCAAGAATCTTCTCCAGCTTGGTATTGGAGCCCCATAACTTGAGCTAAGGCTCTGCCCTCTGTGGTCACATCCAGTAGCACAGATCTTTGTAAGTTGGGCAGTCCTGAATGATGTGTTCGGGGTTCTGAAGGATGTGTTCGGGGTTCTGAAGGATGTGTTCGGGATTCTGAAGGATGTGTTCGGGGTTCTGAAGGATGTGTTCGGGGTTCTGAAGGATGTGTTCGGGGTTCTGAAGGATGTGTTCGGGGTCCCTCTTCTTCTTCTGCGTTCATCCGGAGTTTTTCTTTTCTTTTTCGGACGTTATTGCATTGTGCCTGTTTACAGCAGAGCTGCGTTCTTGCGCCGTTAGTCCGACACATCCGACTTCTGCGGGCATTTGTTGACCTGGTTAACCTTCCCGGGGCTTTCGGGGTTCTGAACGCGAGTTTTACATTGACATACATCTGTGTGGGCGGCTTTGAGATGGTATAGATGGACAAGTATTTCACATGCACATACATCTGTGTGGGCGGCTTTGAGATGGTATAGATGGACAAGTATTTCACATGCACATACATCTGTGTGGGCGGCTTTGAGATGGTATAGATGGACAAGTATGTAACATGGACATACATCTGTGTGGGCGGCATTGAGATGGTATAGATGGCCAAGTATGTAACATGGACATAGATCTGTGGGGAAAACTTTGAGATGGTATAGATGGACAAGTATTTCACTTGGACACACATCTGCGTGATAAACTTTGAGATGGTATAAATGGACAAGTATTTCACATGGGCATACATCTGTGTGATACACTTTGAGATGGCATAGATGGACAAGTATTTCACATGGACACACATCTGTATGGACATTTTTGAGATGGTATAAATGGACAAGTATTTCACATATTTATAGCTATACCAAAAAGACCAGGAGCAATTGATTGTGAAGATTTTCGTACAATTAACCTTATAAACCATATCACTAAGCTTCTACTCAGAATCATAATGAGAAGAATCAAAAAGAAAATAAAAATGGAAATTAGTGAAGAACAGTATGGATTTGTGGAAGGAAAGGGCACAAACAATGCAATTTATACATTACGGACACTAATAGAAAGGTCAATAGAGAAACAGAGAGACATATATTTGTGCTTCATAGATTATACTAAGGCATTTGATAAAGTAAAACATGATGAACTGATTAAAATGTTGGAAGATATCAACATTGATGGAAAAGATTTAAGAATAATAAAGAATGTTTACTGGAATCAAGTAGCAGCAATTAAAATGGGAAATAAAGAGGGTAGTTACGAACGGATAAAGCTAGGAGTACGACAAGGGTGTGTCTTGTCACCAGATCTTTTCTCCCTGTATAGCGAAGTAATAATGAGAGAGATCAAAGAGATGCCAGGAATACTAGTTGGAGGTTATAATATAAATAATATACGCTATGCAGATGACACAGTATTGGTGGCGGATAATTCAACAGACCTACAACAATTATTAGACGTTGTAGTAAAAGAGAGTGCAAGGAAAGGACTCTCCTTGAATATCAAGAAAACAGTAACAATGGTAATATCAAAGAAAATGGTGACACCAAAATGTGACATAGAAATAGAAGGGAAAATCCTTAACCAAGTTGATAATTTTAGATACCTAGGGGCATTTATAACATCAGATGGAAGATGTACAACAGAGATTAGGAGTAGAATAGGGCAGGCAAAAGCCGCTTTTCAGAAAATGAAGAGTATCTTATGCAATAAGTCGCTATCACTGAATGTAAGAAAGAGAGTGCTGAAATGCTATGTAGAACCAGTTTTGCTGTATGGCAGTGAATCTTGGAACGTAAATGAACAAATTAAGAAGAATTTAGAAGCAACAGAGATGTGGTTCCTGAGACGAATGTTGCGAATTCCTTGGACTGCCAGAGTAACTAACGACGACTGCCTGAAACAGGCTAATGAAACTAGAACATTATATACAACAATAAGACAGAGACAAACATCTTTCTTCGGTCACGTGATGAGAAGAGAGGCATTGGAGAACATCGTAACAACTGGAAAGATCGAGGGGAAGAGAGGCAGAGGTAGACCAAGAGAAGTGATGCTGGATGGATTGAGACGGTGGCATGGAGGAATATCAGCACCAGAGTTGATCCAGAAAACCAAAGACCGAGATCTATGGAGAGCCATGAACGCCTACGCCAGCCGACACGGCACTTGATGATGATGATGATGATGATTTCACATGAACATACATCTGTGTGATACACTTTGAGATGGCATAGATGGACAAGTATTTCACATGGACACACATCTGTATGGACATTTTTGAGATGGTATAAATGGACAAGTATTTCACATGGACACACATCTGTGTGATACACTTTGAGATGGCATAGATGGACAAGTATTTCACATGGACACACATCTGTATGGACATTTTTTGAGATGGTATAAATGGACAAGTATTTCACATGGACACACATCTGTATGGACATTTTTTGAGATGGTATAAATGGACAAGTATTTCACATGGACACACATCTGTATGGACATTTTTGAGATGGTATAAATGGACAAGTATTTCACATGGACACACATCTGTATGGACATTTTTGAGATGGTATAAATGGACAAGTATTTCACATGGCCGAATGAATGAGAGGGCTCGTTCTGATACATTCGATATGCTGATGTATAGGTAGCTGGTCCAATATCAACACCGGTCAGTGGACTAAGGCGTTGACTTCTCGTCCCTGACTTTGGGACGTCAATTACAAGCACATCTGAAGTCGGAGTGGGTTCGCCTGCTGGCGAGGGACACTGGTAATAGGGGAAGCTAATCCGCACGCAAACATCAGCCCAGTGCACTAGAAATAGTAGAGCCCGTTCACAATTGTTTGTCCTCATTCACATTTAATTTTCTTGAAAAGTATATGTTGCATTGAGATGAAATTGTTCCTGCCGTCTTATATTTACCACCACCACCCAAGGAATATGTCTTTGATAGGCCCAAAGGCTACTGAAATCATGGGAAAAGGGGAGATATTTATTTGATGTTTCGGCGAAAATGTAGTGAATTCCCGCTAACAAACTTGTTTTACATTAATGCACGTCAGTCTAGGTGACGACACAAGGCGTATCCACCATATTCGTATGGAAGTGGGTGCCATGTGTAATATTAGTTAAGACAGAAAATTTACAGAGGCATGAGTAAATAATCTGTAATCGAAAGGGAAATGGAAATAGACAGGAAAGTAGAAGGAATATATTTCTTACCTTATTGTTCATTTCCTTCTTTTTTTCTTCAGCTGCTGGTTAATAATGTGTACACAATGAGTCATGTTACAAGGATGTGTTTATCCTTTATATGGAGTTCGTGAAAGCTTCCAATCAGTTGTGCGTTAAATTAATGTGCATATGGAGTTACCAGAGATGATACAAGTCAGTCATCATGTGTCAATTTATAAAGATCTGTTCAGCTGTCTGTGTAGCTTGTTCACACGTGCACATGGGTGATAGAACTGTTTTGAGTCTTCGTGAAAGATTGTCTACTGTGCTGTTTACTGTTCAAAGACGGAACATGATTACCTGTTTTGCACGAGGAATATAGTTGTGAATGTCTCTGTAGTTGGATTCTTTCTTAACGACGAAGATATTGGTCCTTTTTAAATTGAAGTCTATAGATTGATTCGTATGTTCATGTGTTGTTCCTTCATTTGACAACGTGTTTGTTCTCCCGTTTCTTGTTATGCCACACTATATCAGTTTCCACCGCAATATTACTCTTCTGTTGGTATTCAATGCGTTTAGTAATTTTATTTTCTTTCAGTACCAGTTGTTTGTCACCGTTGAGGGCTTGCGGAACTAAAAATTAATCGCTGTGGAATACCAACTGTTGCCATTGACAATTTGTGTTGTTTGTGCCGATGCTGTAATGTTTAGGGCCTGCAATTCTTCAGAATAGTTAAAGCAAAATATCCCAGCAGGTGTGCATGTGGATTAATGTCTGCGATCTGCCCTGACCTTAATCTGTGTCGGACGATTCCAGTAGGATGATGACTGCTCTCGGTTGCAAAAAATTCAATCCATCCTTTCTCCAGTAGTCATCTTCCTCTTTCAACACATGGTCCTCACATCCCCCCCCCACCCCAAGTAACTTGTATCAGTATTTAATAGCGCGGGTTGGGATAGTATCTTAACGTCAGGCAATATGAATGTAGTATTTTCAGCTGCCACCTGTCCTTTAATTTTTAGCCCACCCAAGCTCTATCGTGTTCAAATGAAAATGGTACGGCGGAAGTCTCAATCACTGTCACGGGATACTGCGAGTTTAGTGATTCCCAGATAAACTAAAATATAAAATTACTTGCAATGTATGAGGATTGGAAGTTATTGACCTTTAGTCAGAAAAACAATCGAGCACTTCAGTCTTGAGTGAGGACAAAGTGACGGTCATTGACCGAATGGTATAGAAGTCAGATACAGTTGTTATCAGGGGTCATTGACTGAAGATTTCACCGGACAAACAACGTTGAGACTATAGGGTTGTGGAAAACACGAAGTCATTGATCAAAGAGTTGGACATGTTTGATGTACGATGAGTGGGGAAAACGGGAATAAGCGGAGGAGACGAGACGGAATGGACAAGAGCGAATACGTGATTTCACAAACCTTTGGTGGGAAATAACGGCAAATTCGATTGTTGATGTAGGAACATCAAAAAGGAACGGAGAATTGGAACCAAGGTATAATAGTTGGGAACGTGTTTTTTTGTTTAGTGTGCAACCAACTAGACGGAGAATGGTTCTATGCGTCCTTAATAAGAATAGAAATATAATGTCCCTAATTGTTTGGAGGCGATGGGATAGTGGTGCTTATGTGCTTATGTATTTCGATTCATGGACTAACATAGATAGTATAAGGTAATCAAGCTTTAGCTTAGTAAACTAGCATAGTGAACTAGGTGTCTGTGCTTTGCTGTTACCATTTCCTTCTTTTAACTAATCGTCTAGAATTTAATGAACTCATCTGTCTTATGTCAGAGTATCGTTCGGTAGCGTCTGAGTACGGCCGGAGGCATACTCTCACATAAGAATTAGTCTGAAGCAGGCTGATATCACCTGGTTATCTATCTCCCACAGGTTCTACGACAAAAACTCCTGACATACTCAGAGAACATAACAAAGGCACTTCACTTGTGCAGAGATAAATTACTTCACCAGAACAACTAAGAACATAGCCATTTAATAATCGTGGGCAGAGATAACTAATTGCAAATAAGTGAACTCTGTAATTAAAGAATATCCAGGTTAAGAAAGCAATGGAAAGGACGTTAATTCTATAAAGGCAGAGCGACATAAGCAACATATATTTGACTTGTGTACTAATATAAAAGAAACCATGGAGAACTCAAGAACAGTTTCCATGCCTACAAAAAGTGTTAATTAACTAACTGGAGACAGTGTGTCAAACCTATATAGTCTATATACATATGGTGTTAGACAGTGGTGATGTGTTTTCAGTGATGGATTTTATTAACTTCCGAAAAAGGGAATCTGTCGAATTCAGAGACTTACCGTAATCTCATTATTTCATGGTGATCAGACGTTGAACACTTTCTAAATATTGGAATACGACCAGACTCAGTCGGAGAGGAGCATCCCCGGGTGAGAGCTGTCCACATATGTGTGATGTATTGTCGCATGGCCGTATACGGATGAGAGATGTGATACGGAACCTAGACATACAGAGTCCTATCTCACACTCACAATAGAATACACTACAAATTACATATACACATTCAATACATACAACTGACATAGTTTTCAGCATTAAATATTTTATTAATTGTTTGAGGAAACTGTTGTCGGGGTATGTTATGAAGGAATAAAAGAGAGAGAGATAGAGAGAGAGAGATAGTGAGTAGAAGACATAACGGGGGAGTGTAGACAAAGGTCTGACAATAGTTCCAAAGTATAAGAAGGATTTTAAAGGTGTGCTTGTTGACTCCACTTTCCCCCAGGGACGACAAGGGACATTTAATGGGGGCATGTCCATTGGATATATGGTGACATTAAAGGAGAGCACGTCCAAGATATATACACATATGGTGACTTTAGATGAGAGCACGTCTGTGGGATATATATATATATATATATATATATATATATATATATATATATATATATATATATATATATATATATATATACATATATATATATAGTGACTAAATGTGAGCAGGTCCAGGGGTTATATAGGGATATTGCATTATATATTTGGGACTACATTACATTGGTGTTGGGGACATTATTGTCGGGAAAATAAAGATCCAGACAGGATGAATGTGGAGAGGTGTTCAGACACAGTACATACCGGTTCACACTTTACACGTCTACATAAGTCTTAGTCCTAAATCTCCTCTTGTGGTTGAGAGATTGGTTGTGGTGTACTGTGTGGTGTCATAGATAAATAAATATTTATATAGACATAGACAAATAATTATATATAAATAAATATTAAATTTATATAGTGAGTAATTACTTACTGCCTTGAGGTGTCTTTACTCAACCTGCTGACTCACTTTCTTTAACTATGGCAACTCCTAAACTAACTACGGCAGAACTAAGGGCAAAAGGGTAAGAAATTGGTTTATCAGGTTCGGCACCAACCGATTACGTACAGGAGGTGGAGAGGGAACTTCGCCAAGCAGAAAGGGAAGATTGAAAGGCCGAGTTGGAATTGATAAGGATGGATTTGGAGAACAAGAGATTGGAAACGGAACAGGCCAACAAGAGATTGGAAACGGAACAGGTCAACAAGAGGTTGGAAGCGGAAGAGGCCAACAAGAACAGAGAACATGAATACCGCATGCGAGAACTAGAAATCAAAACACAAACTAAGGGAGAAACGGATGGGATAAAAGGAGGATCATCTTCACATGGTTCAACCAACATGAGTGGACATGGTTACCATGCCATGAAGTTTCCCATAGCTGTTTATGAGGAATCTAAAGAACGATTTGACCAATACGCGAATCGCTTCGAAGCCATGGCAGTCGCTATGGGGCTGGATAGAAGCAGATGGAATCTTAAATTATCCCAGGGATTACGAGGTTCGTGTTTCGAGGTTTACTCACGCCTACCACCAGGACATGAAAACAACTACGAAGAATTAAAAGCCGCTTTGATGAAACACTATGAGATCACCGCACAGACATATCGAAAAAAGTTTCCATCAGCAAAAAGAGAGCCGGGAGAGCTATTCGCCGCCTACAGCTTAAGGCTGAAATCATACCTCCAAAAATGGATGCATTTGGCAGAGTTCAAGCGGGACTATGAGAGTCTGGAAGAGCTGATGGTAGTCGACCAGATGCGACAGCAAATGTCAGAACCACTGAAGACATTTTTAGGAGAACAAGGGGCGGAACGGCTTGATGTTGTGAATAAGCTGGCGGAAAGATTCATGGAAGTCCATGGGGAGGCTGCGGAACTAAGTACGCAAACAAAAGGTCAGGAGAAACAAGACCGAAAGAAATCTAAGAACTGGGAAGAAAAAAAGGAACCTTATATGAAGACGTCAATGGAGAGTTCAGAGAAGGTGAAGGAAGGAAACAAGTGCACCTCGAATTCTCCAGCAAAACGACCGTTGTCTGAGGAGTGGTGTTCAATCTGCAAGTCGCCTTCTCACAACACAAAAGACTGCAGATCGAAAACGAAAAGCTCTCACTTCGCGGCCTGCCGCGTGGCTCCAAGGGCAGTTGCCACCGAAAAGGTCGAGGTCGTTGAAGGAATTCTGGACCAAGGGAGACCACCTGTGGTCGAGTTGATTGAGGTGATGGCCACCAAGTCAACTGTTTATACGATACGGGTTTGGACGGGGAAGCTGTGATTGACACCAGCCTAGTACGCCCAGACCAACTTACAGGGGAGACCATTGAGATACAGCCTGCAATGAGGAGTGCTGTTACCATGACGCTGCCAATCGCCAAGGTGGAGATTAAGTCCAGGTACGTCACGGGCATTATTCCAGCAGCTGTATTATCTGACTCCTTATTTCCCATGATCATTGGTACGAAATACGTGTTCTTGGGGGTGCCCAAACAGCCCGCCCACAGGGGAGCATTAGCCAGTGAATCTCAAGGGAAGAAAGAAGAGGCGGAGACACTATGCGACAACTCAGTGATAGGGGAATTGCATACTGCCCAGAGAAAGGATACTACGATGAGTCTTTGCTACAGGAAGCTGCAATGAAGTGCTGAGCCACCAAAACGGGGACAGTACTTTCTGAGGAATAGACTGCTCTATCGGAGAGCTGGAAGGGGAGACAAACTGCACGAGCAGTGGGTGGTCCCAAAGACCCACCGTCCTCACATTCTTCAGACCGGACACACCATATCCGAGAATCGACATATGGGTGTCAGGGAGACGTTGCAACAGATTTCGGGCCATTATTGCTGGCCAGGAATGACCGGAGATGTACGCCGGTTAGTGAAGTCTTGCACAGAGTGCCAGAAGGCACCACCCAAAAATAGGACGAAGAGTAAAATAGCTCTTCAGGTGGAAGACAAAGTGGAAGTGTGGGGTCCAACAGAGACCAATATACTCCAAGTAGGATGGAAGGGACCTTATCCTGTGGTAAAGGTTGTGTCCAAGAATACCTACGAAATCCGGATCATGGAAGAACTGAAAAGTCTCCCTAGGCATCTCCTTCGGAAATATGAGGAGAGATCAGAGAGCAAATCTTCTCACCTTATGGTGATGGTAGCCATTGAGAAAAAGGTTACAGGTCCAGACGAAGACGAGCGATCCCAAGTACTACATAGGAGGACCTATGGGAACGTACGAGGAAGGTCAGATTTTCCAGCTGAAGAGAGGAGGGAAATCACACGTCAGGGAAAGGACAATAGTGAAACATTCGCTAGTAACCCAGTTCAGAAGGGGTGGGTAACGTCGGGAAATACGCGGGATACCCAGGACTCCAACCGAAGATTGGCTGACCAGATCCAACATCGACCGAGATGGCCCTGGAAGCAAAAATCCAGGAGTTTTGGGAAAGTCGATTCTGTCCAACGAGGACGACACTGCAGATCCCAGGAGGCAAAACTTGGGGAAACTAAGCGGATATGGAGACACTGGTACAGTCAGGATGGGCCGATCCATC
The DNA here is from genome assembly GCA_963921405.1 of Cepaea hortensis. Lineage (NCBI taxonomy): Eukaryota > Metazoa > Mollusca > Gastropoda > Stylommatophora > Helicidae > Cepaea > Cepaea hortensis. Next base: position 15,865,202 of record OY992883.1, read on the forward strand.
TGTATTGTGAGCCGTCGCTTACGCAAGTCGAAAGTAGGTCGACCGAACGTACAGGGGCGATGTGCCAACATTAGTGTCTGTCAGGACTAGGATATAGGCTATCAGCGAGATCGCCTAATGGATGGGGAGGCAATACCTTTGAGGGTACAGGCGGACCATCAACATTTTATGTGCACACCGCCCAGAAACTGAGGAAGAAACTTCTACCTGCTGAAAAGAATTATTCTACAGTTGAAAGAGAATGCTTGTCACTCGTATGGGCCGTACAAAAATTTCAACCATATATTATGGAGTACAGTTTACGGCCCAGTCAGATCATCAACCCTTGATGTTCCTAGCTACCTCGCAGAAGCTCAACGCACGGTTGACGCGTTGGTCGTTGTTGCTGCAGCCGTACAACTTCACAGTGGAGTATATCCCTGGTAAGGAGAATGTAGGAGCGGATTTCCTATCTAGACATCCAACTCCAGAGGAAGAGGAATAGGTTGGTGGATCATAGGAATCAAAACTCCAGTGAGGAAGAGTCGACGCGGTCAACTCTCTTAAGAGGGGGCTTATGTCACGGGATACTGCGAGTTTAGTGATTCCCAGATAAACTAAAATATAAAATTACTTGCAATGTATGAGGATGGGAAGTTATTGACCTTTAGTCAGAAAAACAATCGAGCACTTCAGTCTTGAGTGAGGACAAATTGACGGTCATTGACCGAATGGTATAGAAGTCAGATACAGTTGTTATCAGGGGTCATTGACTGAAGATTTCACCGGACAAACAACGTTGAGACTATCGGGTTGTGGAAAACACGAAGTCATTGATCAAAGAGTTGGACATGTTTGATGTACGATGAGTGGGGAAAACGGGAATTAGCGGTAGAGACGAGATGGAGCGGACAAGAGCGAATACGCGATTTCACAAACCTTTGGTGGGAAATAACGGCAAATTCGATTGTTGATGTAGGAACATCAAAAAGGAACGGAGAATTGGAACCAAGGTATAAATAGTTGGGAACGTGTTTTTGTTTGTTTGTTTAGTGTGCGACCAACTAGACGGAGAATGGTTCTATGCGTCCTTAATAAGAATAGAAATATAATGTCCCTAATTGTTTGGAGGCGATGGGACAGTGGTGCTTATGTGCTTGTGTATTTCGATTCATGGACTAACATAGATAGTATAAGGTAATCAAGCGTTAGCTTAGTAATCTAGCATAGTGAACTAGGTGTCTGTGCTTTGCTGTTACCATTTCCTTCTTTTAACTAATCGTCTAGAATTTAATGAACTCATCTGTCTTATGTCAGAGTATCGTTCGGTAGCGTCTGAGTACGGCCGGAGGCATACTCTCACATAAGAATTAGTCTGAAGCAGGCTGATATCACCTGGTTATCTATCTCCCACAGGTTCTACGACAAAAACTCCTGACATACTCAGAGAACATAACAAAGGCACTTCACTTGTGCAGAGATAAATTACTTCAAAAGAACGACTAAGAACATAGCCATTTAATAATCGTGGGCAGAGATAACTAATTGCAAATAAGTGAACTCTGTAATTAAAGAATATCCAGGTTAAGAAAGCAATGGAAAGGACGTTAATTCTATAAAGGCAGAGCGACATAAGCAACATATATTTGACTTGTGTACTAATATAAAAGAAACCATGGAGAACTCAAGAACAGTTTCCATGCCTACAAAAAGTGTTAATTAACTAACTGGAGACAGTGTGTCAAACCTATATAGTCTATATACATATGGTGTTAGACAGTGGTGACGTGTTTTCAGTGATGGATTTTATTAACTTCCGAAAAGGGGAATCTGTCGAATTCAGAGACTTACCGTAATCTCGTTATTTCATGGTGATCAGACGTTGAACACTTTCTAAATATTGAAATACGACCAGACTCAGTCGGAGAGGAGCATCCCCGGGTGAGAGCTGTCCACATATGTGTGATGTATTGTCGCATGGCCGTATACGGATGAGAGATGTGATACGGAACATAGACATACAGAGTCCTATCTCCCACTCACAATAGAATACACTACAAATTACATATACACATTCAATACATACAACTGACATAGTTTTCAGCATTAAATATTTTATTAATTGTTTGAGGAAACTGTTGTCGGGGTATGTTATGAAGGAATAAAAGAGAGAGAGATAGAGAGAGAGAGATAGTGAGTAGAAGACATAACGGGGGAGTGTAGACAAAGGTCTGACAATAGTTCCAAAGTATAAGAAGGATTTTAAAGGTGTGCTTGTTGACTCCACTTTCCCCCAGGGACGCCAAGTGACAATCACACATAACCATGCTTTTCTATCAATTTTTTGATTTGATATTTCTTGCTTTTTATTGCATATTGTTATATTAAATAATTTTGTTGCTTCTTCTACACCCCCCCCCCCCCTGTTTCTTTTTCTGCTGGCTCTTGTTCTTCGTCTGCTGTTTCTTATATTGTTGCTGTTCCAGCCTATTGTTTCGTCTCTGCTGCTTGTCGTTCGCTTTCTGCTGCTTGTCGTTCGCCTTGTGCTGCTTGTCGTTCGCCTTGTGCTGCGTGTCGTTCGCCTTGTTCTGCTTGTCGTTCGCCTTGTGCTGCTTGTTGTTCGTCTTATGCTGCTTGTTTGTTCGTCTTTTGCTTGTTCTTCGTCTGCTGCTTCTTCTTCAGTGGTCAGTTCTAGCAGCTTTAATTTTGTTGAGATGTACTTGCAGTCTACAATGTTAAAAGAATGCTGGTCTAGTCATAGAATGGGGTCTTGTGGGTAAATGCTGACCGTTGTTTAGATCCATTCCTGTACGTACTTTCTCTGGACAAGCGCCTCTACTAGGTTAATAGCCTTAAATACTAAACTTCCATCTCTCAAAAGTTTAAATAGTGTTGCTTTGAATTTGAAGCTTATTTTATTGCTTTGAATTTGAAGCTCAATTTGTTGATTTAAATTTTAAGCTCATTCCGTTGCTTTTAATTTTAATATCCTTCTGTCACTTTGAATTGTAATCTCTTTTTGTCGCTTTGAATTTTACGTTGATTCTATAGCAAACAACTAATTGTACGTTGAACTGTGACTAAATTCAAATATTCACAAATTCATGACTCATTCTGTATCCTGACAATCACCATGTACTCTGTGAATAAACCACACACGCACAAACACACACTTTTGTTATCAAAGCTAACAGTATGTTGGACATAGAAAAGGACATATTGCGTCGTATGGGTGTGAAAATAAATGCTCGTCGCATATACTTTATAGACGTCGCAGTTAACCCCAGCATTTGTTTGGCTGGTTGTGATTTCTTGACAAGTTTATGTTCAATAGTTTGCCATTGTCCTCTCCGTGGCGAAGGTGTTGCGGGCGCAGTTCGTAATCCCGCATACCCGCGTTCGAAACACACCTGCGGGCGATTTGGCAACAGACCGCTTTACGTTGGTTTCTTATGAAATGGTATGGGTGCTGGTCATTCAGAAAGCAATGGCAAACTACTGACCGTAACCATGCTCAGGAGTCACGAACAGCCAAAAATGCTGGGGTTGATTGCTACGTCCTGTAAAGGATATGCAACTAACATTTAACAGTTTGCCATTGCTTTCTGAACGACCCACACTCATACCATTGTATGAAAACTAATACGACGCAGTCTGCTGCCAAAATCTCCAGCAGCTGTGTTTTGAGCGCCGTATGCGGGATTACGAATTAGTTATGAAGCCACTCAGCGCGGCCCTGAATAATGATGAGGCTGATCTGGAAAAAAAAAAACAGAACCCGTTGCATACCTCGGAGGATGCTGAGTAATGTCCCCAGCCATAATTGCACTGCTGGTAATAATGATGAGGCTGATCTGAAAAGAAAAAAAAAAGAACCCGTTGCATACCTCGGAGGATGCTGGGTAATTTCCACAGCCATAATTGCACTGCTGGTACCCCGGCCTAGGAGTTAACGTCTTTCTCCGTAATCCTGTATATCCACGCGAGGAACGTAGCCTGCGCGAGAATCGGTAGCGGTTCTCGCCACGTTGGTAACTTAGGGGTATGTGAGCCGGTCGCTCAGAAAGAAATTGCAAATTACTGAGCGTAATCTTGCAAAGAAATCAACAACCAGCTGAAAGATGCTGATGTTGACAGCGATGCCCTGTAAAGGATATGCGAAATTTAAAAAAAGAAATATTTGCACTATTTTTCCCGGGCCAGTCAGTTTTGTTGCATCCTCGGCTGGAGGCGACCAGGCTGTCGTATCGGTCCCAAATCAGGGGGGAATGGAACTGCCTCCTTCACACCACCCCCATTAAGAACATGTATAAAGGCGACACGTGTGACCAGGCCGTGTAACAGATATCAATAAAACAGGTGCGTAAACCGTTGAAGAAGCCAAACAGGATGATAATATGGCCTGCAGAAGCATTCTTGTAAGACGCTTGAGGATGTGACTCGCCAATCATAGTTATGGGGAGGGAACATTCCTGGCGCCCCCCCCCCCCCCCACAAGCTAACCCAATAGTCGAGCTTTCCATACCCTTGTTTGTGTATGATTAAGGTTGCAGTTTCCTGGTGTGATTAATTGGTTGAGCTCTTCATGCTCATGTTTATGCATATGCTCACAACATCCACTGCATAGTGAAATTATGAAGGTGAAGGACAGCAGGTTAAAAAGAGGACGGTAGTGGATGGGTTAAGCCCAAGACATTCTTCAACAGGTGTGTCCACTTGAGGACTTAGTACCTGGCGAGTAGTGGGTACAAGTGCCAACAGATTTCTGCACATCCTTTTCAGTTTGCATCCAACAAGACATAAAATGCAGACAAGAAAACCCGGCAGCTGTGGAGGCGGAAGTAAAAGCGTTGATTTTCGAGAATTCGCTAGACGGTGATGCTGTCATTTACACAGATGGGTCAGTCGTCCGACATGTGAGAAGCTCATGGGCCTTTACAGCTCAGGCCGGAGGGAGAATTGTGAAGGAGGACTCTGGTGCTTTTGCTGAGACCACAAGTAGCCTGACCATGGAAGTCATGGCAGTAAGTAAAGCAATAACATGGCTCGAGACACAGACATTCACTAGGGCATGTTTCCTTAGCGACTCAATGAACATGCTCTAGAGGATAGAGATGGGGTGGGGGAGGGATCCGAAGAGAATGGTTGCTGTCTCTGGAGAGGTCTCGACTGGCAAAGATTAGTTTCATCTTCGTGTCAGGGCATGCGGGAGTACAAGGGAATGAGCGGGCTGACAAGCTCGCAGGTAACGCTACTGTGGAGGGCGGAAGCGCCGTGGACCAGGCTGACATTCTGAATGCTCTACGATAAGTAAGACTTTTGCGAGAACCAAGTGATGACTGTGAATCTACAACCATGGCCAGACTGCGAGAACAGCAAATTAAAAGAGGGGTGGCCAAACAAAAACACTACACAGGAAGCCAAAGAAGATTGATAAACCAACACAGAACTGGTGTCGTTAGCCGCTACACGCTGCGGGATTTGCTGAGGAGGGGATCCGAGCACTTATGGACTGAATGGTTCGATGTGCAATGAGGATGATCTGTCGACTAATTAACTAACTAACTAACTATGCATATGCTCTAGCGAACCATGTCCATGTTCATGTCCTGTCTGGTTTGACGATATCATGTCTGCCCACGGCACTCGACGTATTATATGCAAGTGTCTCGGGGACAAGGTAGAAGGTGTGGCACATCCCACAGTAGGCCTACATGTCGGACCGTGTTCATTTGCACTGATGTATTTTGTGCCCCGGTACAACATATGCTGTTCCTGGACCAGGTAGCTCAGTCCCATGGTTAGGTTATGTTCCTATTGTTACTGTTTTTCTTTTGTGGTCACGTTGCAGTTTTTACTGCTCTATATTTTAACTCAATCAATCAATCATGTGCCATGCCGGAAAGCGTGGGCGGTCATGATTCGCCATTTCACTCGATCACCAGAGTCGTGGATCAGCTCAGTGTTCCTGTCTCGTCCATGCCATGTGGCCAAGCCATCCAGGTATTTTCCTCTCGGTCTTCCTCTTGGTCTGTTCCCCTCGATCTTGCCAGCTGTCACCAAGTTCTCCAGTCCATTTCTTCTCATAACATGTCCAAAAAATTTTGACTGTCTACGTCTAATTTCTCTAATCAATCTACGATTTTCATTTGTCTCTTGTAGTACTTGGTCATTTTAACTGGATATGTGTTAATCCTGAGCCGCGAGATTTGGTCATTAAAGTTTCATGTTTGTTACCGATGTGCTATGTATAACTTGTTATGTTTAGTCTTTGTTGTTCAAGTGATCTTAGTCATTGTTTACTCCTATGCATTAATACTGGTACAGTGCAGCTGGACATTTCACTGATTAGGATTTGAGGTCATATTCTAATCCCCTGCTAAAGTTCCGGAATTTCTTCTAATATCTATAATCTATTCTTTTAAAAGAAACGTCCTACGTTGTGGTGATCTCTTGTTCTCCCTGTTATTCTTTTCTTCTTTGGCCCTCCAGCAGCCAGCGTTGCGCATCTCTCCTTCTCTGCACCACTCTAGGTTAGGCAGTGGGTTGAGTGAATGAATGCGGGCTCCTCATTTATTTATTTACTTCCTCTTCTCTATTTAGTTTTCACTTCTGTAACCCCTCACCAGAGAGCTGGCATGAGTGTGAAACCTGGACAATTCACAAATCAGTTGGAAAGCACATATGCTCCTTTCACAGAAGAGTACAAAACACTAACTGGACAAACAAGAGAACAAGAAGATCTATCAAACAACAGTTCATCATTGATGGGGATTGGTTATTAATAGATTCTGTGCGAAACAAAAAGTAGGTTTGGACTTGACAAAAGTGGATGGCGGAAAATGGTAAGTAGGGTTGTGTCACTTTAAAGATTTTAATATGGTACAAGTAATGTTGTATCGTAACGCAATGACAATATTTTGGCGATATATAAGCCGATGGCAGGTACGGGAAGTCATTTCAGACGATGAATGACCCCATGGCACTTAATCAGTTGAGACAAATAAAATTAAGAACAATGAAATATTCTGGGAATGTACAGAGACAGGAATGTCTGGAAATGATAACAGTGACAGGAGGGGTGCTGGAGGAGTGGGGGTGAAGACCACGACCAAGATGGCTTAAAGATGTGATAGATAATTTACACATGCCAACAATAGAGGCAAGACATCTGGTTTATGATGGAGAGACATGTCAAAAGACTACTATGGGTGGGGGAAAGGAAACTACAAGCAAATGGGTAATAATAATGAAGTGAATGTGGTAAAATCGATAAATGGTACTGAGTCCATGTCATAATGATACAGATAATGTGGTATAGTAGATATATCGTACAGTAGATATGTAATACTAAATCCTTGTCATAATGATACAAATAATGTGGTATAGTAGATATATCGTACTATATCCATGTCATAATTATAAAGATAATGTGGTATAGTAGATATATCGTCCAGTAGATATATAATACCAAATCCATGTCATAATGACGAAGATAATGTGGTATAGTAGATATATCGTACAGCAGATATATAGTACTACATTTATGTCATAATGATAAAGATAATTTGATATAGTCGATATATCGTACTAAATCCATGTCATAATCATGCAGATAATGTGGTATAATAGATATGGTACTAAATACATGTCTTCTTGACCAAGCGGCACTATATGGCGGATGTAGTCTGTGTCATGCTGGGTGTCTGACTTCTGAGACAGTTTTTTAAGTATCTATTACCTAAGTTGACCCCAGAACCACCAGCCACGTAGATGAATGCAATAGCCACTATACCGGGCATTGCCACTACGCAAAACAATACCGTAATTTAGAAGGGGAAAAAATAACAAGCGAAAATTGTTGTCCTGCAATTAGCTACAGACTCTCCTTGAATATCAAGAATTCAGAAACAATGGTGATATCAAAGCAAAATGTTACGCCAAAATGTCTAATGGAAATCGAAGGGACAATTCTTAACCAAGTGGATAATTTTAAATACCTAGGGCCAATTATAACATCAGATGGAAGATGTACAACAGAGATTAAGAATAGAATAGGGCAAGCACAAGCTGCATTTCAGAAAATGAAAAGTATCTTATGCAACAATTCATTATCATTGAATGTAAGAAAGAGAGTGCTGAAATGCTATTTATAACCTGTTTTGCTGTAAAGCTGTGCATTTTTGAATGTAAATGAACAAGTTATTAAGAACTCGGAAGCAAAAGAGATGTAGTTCCTGAGACGAATGTTGCGAATTCATTGAACTGCTAGGGTAACTAACAACGGTTGCCTGAAAAAAAAAAAGAAAAAAAAAGAAATTAGGACGTTATATACAACAATAACAAAGAGACAAACGGCTTTCTTAGGTCACATGATGAGAAGAGAGGCATTGGAGTACTTCGTAAAAACTGGAAAGGTCAGGGGGAAGAGAGGCAGACCAAGAGAAATGATGCTGGATGAACTGAGTTGTAGCAAGGACGAATATCATCAGTAGAGTTGATCCAGAACACCAAAGACCGAGATATATGCAGAAACATGAACGCCTACGTCAGCTGGCATGGCACTTAGTGATAATGAATTAGCAACAACAGAAGACGACCTGAACTATTTAGAAGAGGCGGCCTTGTCAGATGTTAAAGTCCCCATACTGTGCATTGACTGGATAAAGCTGGCATGGCATTTGATGATGATGAATGATGGATTGACAACAATAGTATATGACATGAACTATCAGGTTGATGCAGGCATGTCTGCTGGTAGCGTCCCGCACTGTGCATTGACTGGATAAAGCTGGCATGGCATTTGATGATGATGAATGATGGATTGACAACAATAGTTTATGACATGAACTATCAGGTTGATGCAGGCATGTCTGCTGGTAGCGTCCCGCACTGTGCATTGACTGGATAAAGCTGGCATGGCATTTGATGATGATGAATGATGGATTGACAACAATAGTAGATGACATGAACTATCAGGTTGATGCAGGCATGTCGGCTGGTAGCGTCCCGCACTGTGCATGGACTGTACACAGATGACATCACCAGCTTCACTGTCGGCTGGTAGCGTCCCGCACTGTGCATGGACTGTACACAGATGACATCACCAGCTTCACTGTCGGCTGCTCTTTGGTGGCAGACTTGTCCCGTGTCTTCTGTACCTGGTACGCTGACAGCCTGCCGGGGTGTGAATCCAACCTTAGGTCAGATTTCTGGGAGTTTTTAGTTAAGGGTCGCTGTTATGGACCTCTTCTGAGGGGTGGACTTAATTTAATCGAGCTCTATCCCAAATGCCGGCTCTATGTTGAAGTGGTTACGAATGCAATTCGTAAATCTGCATACTGCGTTCGATTTGGTAGCAGACAACATTGCTACTTGTTCAGAAATTAATGGCAAACTACTGAACGTAAAGTTGCACAGGAATCACAAACAGCCCCCCCCCCCCAAAAAAAAAAATACCGGAGTTGACTGCTACGTCCTGTAAAAGATATGCAACGTACTTTCAACTATCCTATATGAGTCAGTCTTCTTGCTTCAGAGCAGTCTGCCATTAAAGTTGCACACAGAATAACGTCGCACACAGCACGAACGTCGCACACAGCAAGTCGCACACAGCACGAACGTCGCACACAGCAAGTCGCACACAGCACGAACGTCGCACACAGCAAGTCGCACACAGCACGAACGTCGCACACAGCACGAACGTCGCACACAGCAAGTCGCACACAGCATAACCTCCGTGGCTCCAGTGATGACCCCTAGAAATCTCTGAAAAAAAATGTAGATGTGACCCCAATGACATAGTCCGGCAATGAACCCATAACTGTCATGTGTTGCGACTTGACCATTCGGCCACGGATACTCTTAAATTCAAGCCTCTTTTAACGGATCCTGGGGAAACTGGTAAGTGCAGATGGACAGACGAAGCACAGGACAGAATTGATAATAAACACACACAAACACAGGACAGCAATCTGGTTGTGACTGGCACAGTTTAATCAATAACAACCCACTATGACATTAGATGACCGATGCACTCACACTGGACCGCACCTGTAAGCCCAAAGTAACTTATCAAGAGCTGCGACGTCCCTTCCAGTGTAGCGACACTGGGATTTTACCTCACTTGAGCTTCCGTGTATAAAATGCCTTCCTAGACAAAGTGCTTGTCTCTGACAGACATCGACAAGTCATAGTAATATGTGGGTAGGCTTGACCTAAATTTTTGGGTGGCTCAACTCAGCTCTGGATAATGTTGATCATGTTGTAAGGTATCAAATAATAAGTCGTATCAAAGTTCGCTACAAATGTTAACGAGACAAATATTTTGGTTGTCTTCCTTTTCCGTTCAATGTCGATGTTAATTATATATAGAATCTTTCTCACACACAAGCATACGTCTGAACCGTCTCCAGGCGCTGAATCATTATCTCAATTTTGCCGTCAAGCGTCGTGGGGAGAAATATTTGTCGCCCCAGAGCCCAATGGGTGGCACTGCATAGTGCCATTCCGCGTAATTGTACAATCTATTTTCTTTTCGGGCGTTCTCATGCTTACGTAGCAGATCCTCTTTGATGTATTTTCTTTTCGGGCGTCTCATGCTCTCATAGCAGATCCTATTTGAAGTAGGGCCAGGTTGTTGATGGCGTTGCATTCTAATGAGATGGCCAAACCAGTTGATCTTCTGTCTTTCAATATTTGTGTAAAACGGTGTTTATCCCACTGTCTGTCCGAAATCATAATTTCTTTTTCGGTCTTGGATAGTTAAGTTGGCAGCTCTCCTCACGCATCTCATCTCACAGGTGTTTATTTTGAGCAAATGTGATTTGGATCATGTCCAAGTTTGACATTGGTAGCATCAATTAATGCTATTTCTAAATCATCGATTCAGAATTACGACTACAATCGTTTACACAAACTCACTGCCATCTATTGCCTATACTATAGGCTATAGTACCTTGCAATGTAGGACAGGGAACGAGGAAGAGAAGGCGGAGGGCCTTGAGCCTATGGGAAATTAAGGCCGCCTGGCTAGTGCAGTCGCTACGAACTGTGCAAGTTAGCGTTTTCTTTTTGCCCCCGACAGAAAACAATCCACACCTTATCGAGGATTCAAACCCAGGTCTCCCGAAGGCGAACCAAGAAAACTAACCACTCGGCCGGGACTAGGAAATTCTAACCTATTTTCATTCTGAGCACGGGTTCACGCGCTGACTGCAAAGATCGGCGTTTCTAATGGACACTGCTCGCTTATGGTATGCAAATTAAGCAGGTTAATCATTGTTGCCTTGCTGTTGCGAAGGATTTACGAATGCGACTCGAAATCCCGCGTTCAAAACACAGATGCGAGCGATTAGGCAGCAGACCGCCTAGCGCTGGTTTTCGTGCATTGGTATGATTGCCGGTCGTTCATAAAGCAATGGCCAACCATTGAACGTAAACTTGCCAATAAATCATCCAAATATACAGGGGTTGACTGCGACGCCCTGAAAAGGAAATGCAAATTATTAACTCATTGTCACTCAACGTCATGTTTACACATACACTGACAATCCAATAACACATCATATAAAATATGACAATCGCATCAACGGCACACGGCGATCTCCATACATGTTCTAGTCTTCTCCCATAGATCACACAAAGAGCATCTCAACGCAGTTCACAAACTCCATGGTACTAGAAACAAACATGAGGGTAGGTTTTCTAAATTTAAAATTGTGCCTGGGCAGCTGCCTGTATGGCCTGCTTTAAACAATTCCAACTACCAAGGGATTATAATGTGCAAACGGGTCCTCCAGGTTTTGACTTGTCTGGGAAGGTTATGTGTCTGATTCACTATCTCATGATCAAGGAGGAGTATACCCTCATGTTCTTATTTGTAAGATATCACAGTTCATGTGGGCTCGAGTTTTCATGAACCAGGCACAGACATCATAACCTTTGAACTACTGGAACTTCTAGAAGTAAGAGAGTTCGCCACTTGTAGGTGAAGCCGGCTTGAGCTGCAGAGATTGAAATATATGAGCCTTATAGCTGCTTTACTGCCACAGTAAGTTTTGTGGATGCATGTCCCATCAAGGTACTGTGTTGGGTGTTGTTGACAATAACATACCTAAAACAGAGTAGGAAACATGACTGAAACAGTAGGAAACATGATTGAAACAGAGTAGGAAACATGACTGAAACAGTGTAGGAAATATGACTGAAACAGAGTAGGAAATAATGACTGAAACAGACCTTAAGGTTTAAGTGGGTTTCCAGGTGAAAGGATCGATTTAATTGAAGTTGGTTTGATCCAAAATGGTTCTGTCTCTTTCCGCAGAGCATCCTGTCGAAAGCGTTGCGCAAAGCACGAAATGCGTACCTCCAGCGACGACCCCGTGGAGTCTCCAAGAAAACTGCACTCGTGAACTGACTGATAAGTTCATAACTGAACCCACAACTTTCAGAGCGTGACACACACATTGGCACCTTGCCGTCTTGACAGACGATAGTTTGTGCTTTAAAAAGGCATAATAACTTTTACCTATGGCGGTAGCGAATGTGACTGATAAGGCAATTCGCGCTGTAAATGTTCATTCACAGTGGGTGCATGTGAACACGTGGTCATTTCCACCATCGTGCACCATCTTACGTCTCACACGCTCGGTGTGTGACTTATCTGCAATAATTTCAGAGCGTGAAGTAAGCTGCTTACCCACTTCACCACAGAGATCTCATTATCAGGGGCCTTATCTCATCCAGTCTGTATAAGCAGGGCTAAATCATTACCTGGATACATTGTGATATACTCTCCACATATCTGCAGTTCTGTGACAGGTCTTCCATACCCGACTGGTTGCTGACGCAGTTCTGTGACTGGTCTGGCATACCCAAATGGTTTCTGACGCACTTTTATAACCGATGTTGCACAACCAAATGGTTTCTGACCCAGTTCTATGACTAGTCTTGCACACCCGACTGGTTTCTGAGCTAAGAGAGGGGGAGGAGAACATTGCAGCACAATCTGTGTGAACTAGATACTTCAATATGGGATCAGGAGACACGTCTCCACACCAACGTCACTCTGATGTATGGGATCAGGAGACAGATCTCCACATCAACGCCACTCTGATATATGCAAGCACTTTCAGGGTTCAGACGATCTGACTGCCAGTCAGACTTAAGAGTTCAAAGTCACTTTTCCTGGTGGTCCACGACCAAGCAATCATTGGTGCATGTTCTAACAGCCATCCAATCAGACTTAAGAGTCCACACTCACTCTTCTATGGAATACGGAGCGCTTATAGGAATGCCCCGAATGCTGTGATTACGGTTCCTAAATCAATCAATCAATCAATCAATCAATCAATCAATCAATCAATCAATCAATCTTCTATGGAATTTACAACAAACCAACCATTGGTACATGTTCCAACAGCCATCCAATCAGACTTAAGAGTTCACACTCACTCTTCCTGAAGATTCCATCCATCTATCACGTGCCATGCCGGTAAGCGTGGGCGGTCATGTTCTGCCATCTCACTCGATCACCAGAGTCGTGGATCAGCTCCGTGTTTCTGTCTCGACCATGCCACAAGGCCAAGCCATCCAGGTACTTGCTTCTAGGTCTTCCCCTTGGTCTGTTCCCCTCGATCTTACCAGTTGTCACCAAGTTCTCCAGATTCCTCCTGAAGATTCACGACCAACCAATCATTGGTGCATGTTCTAACAGCCACCCGATAATATTTAAAAGTTCAAACTCACTCTTCCGGGGAATTTACAACCAACCAATCATGGGTGCAGGTTCTACAAGCCAATGTTGAAACAAGAACAATGTATAATTGAGCTATCAACTGATTCAGTACCAAACAAAACGTAGGTTTGGACGAAACATGATACACAATCAAATAAACAAGTATTATAATGTAAATTCCGGTTTACTCAGTATTAAAACTGCGGAAGATACCACGAAACAAAAACAAGTAACACGAAGACACTAGTATGGCGGTATATAGTCCTTCTATCAAAATGCCAGGTCACATCCGGCGATATGTTATCCGTTGGCTCTAAATCAGTTAAAGGACACATATTGTAAATTTGTAAGGTGTATACATCTAAAGCTATGTAAATGATAGGGTGTATTTTTAACGACTGTGCAGTGTTTGAAAATATTACCGGTCCAAGTTTTGTATTTACCCTCTGTAAGGTTCATGCAACATAATAGGTAAATACAAAACTTGGACTGGCAATATGTTCAAATACTGCACAATCATTAAACATATACCCTGTACAACCTGCGCAAGGACTTTTTTTCAATTTTGCTGTTTATAGCAAAATACAAGACATAAGTAAATATAATGATCCAGGTATTTGACCACGTTTTGAGCCAAATGTTCATAACAAAACTTCACTCTCACACATGTATGGACGATATTGTTTAACCCATCTGCCAAATTGGCATTCACTATGATATATAAAAGTACAAAATAGTCAAGGACTCTGTCCCATGCGTTGGGGAATACAGGATGGATGGTGCTAGCCCCATTTTGTATAGACCAATCAACACTTAGTTGATGATGTGGTCAACATCACGCTAGCCGCCTTTACTTGATGATCAATATACAGGTGTATTTTTAATGACTGTGCTGTGTTTTAAAATATTGCCAGTCCAAGTTTTGTATTTCCCTATTATGTTGCACGAACTATACAGAGGGTGAATACAAAACTTGGACCGGCAATATTTTCAAACACTGCACAGTCATTAAAAATACACCCTATATGTTTACTTCAGGTTGCTGAGGTCAGCATGGCCGAATGGATACGAGCACTAGTACCTAATCCGAAATGCTGATGCCGAGATTGCGGGTTCAAGTTCTACTCTTACACCGGCTAGTTGGACTAAAATGTTGACTTCTCATTCTTGACTTGGGGACGTTAATTACAAGTACCTCAAAAGCCGGAATGGGTTCGCCTGATGGTGAGTGACACTGGCAATATTGGAAAGTTAATCCACACGCAAAAACAGTCCAGTGCACTCGAAGTAGCAGCCAGTGATGGGTTACGCTAGAGTTCACAACGAATAAACGTGAAAAGCAACACACAACAACTTCAGGCTGTGTTATATTTACTGTTTACTAATTTCAGAACTGATTGAATACGTATTATTATTACTCTCCGATTATTCTTACTTAACTTAAAATATAAAATAAAAAACCAAAATATGCCAACTGATGTATATCATGGTTGACAGATACAAATTGTGCGCTTCTGTTTTTGAGTGATACCACTACAACTGTTTTAAATTGTTTATAGACTGTTTCGTTATTTATTTAATGAAAATATTTTCTTTCATTCTTATTTGAATGGGCACGTCAGTGTAGTCGATACGCAGCTACAGTACGAACGAACGAGCTTTATTTTCAAAGGGTCACAAATTGGGCACACAGGCCGGTCTTACATTCGCAGTGATATTGCCAAGAGTTGGACGTCTGCATTCAGGCCTACAAAATATGAAGGACGTGTCACATCACTAACAGGTTCATGCTTCCGGACAATGATGTTGAATTTTTAGTTGAATGTCGAGATGGTCAAGTCCCATACTGGACAGTGTGATCAATCATAGCTTATCACATCACACAATCACCTTGTCTCTGACCAGGTCCCACACACAACTTTTCTGTAACCAGAACAGGCTATACACGCAATTTTTTTGTAAGCAGAACTGGCTATACACAATTTGTCTGTAAGCAGAACAGGCGACAAACACAATTATTCTGTAAGCAGAATAGGTTACACACACAACATTTCTGTAAGCAGAATAGGTAGCACATACAACTATTCCGTGAGCAGAACAGTCTCCATCATCATCATCCTCATCATCATCATGATGTGCCATGTCGATAATCGTGGGTGGTCATGTTTCCCCATGTCACACGATCACCAGAGTCATGGATCAGCTCTGTTTTCTTGGCTCGAGCATGCCACGTGGCCAAGACATCCGGATAATTAATTAATTCTGCCTTTCCCTTGTTCTTTTCCCCTCAGTCTTGCAAGCTGTCACCATGTTTCCCAGTTTATTTCTACTCATAACATGCCCAAAACATCTTGACTGTTTAAACCTAATTTCTCTACTCAGTTTATGGTTTTCACTTGTTTCTTGTAGGACTTGCTCATTGCTTTTTCTGTCTCTCCATTAGATAACTCAAACAGCTGTCCTATTACCAGTGATTAAAATACCCACAAATGAAACAAACATCTGTACTACAGTGTGTATTTTTAATGACTCTGCACTGTTTGAAAATATTACCGGTCCAAGTTTTATATTTACCTATTATGTTGCATGAACTTTACAGAGGGTGAACACAAAACGTGGGCCGGCAATATTTTCAAACACTGCACAGTCATTAAAAATACACCCAATAGTACAGTGGCCAGCACACTTGTCTGTCAGCTCAGAGATCATGCTTTCAAATGCCCTGTCAGTTTAGTTAGTTGCATATCCTTTACATATGTAGCAGTCACCTCCAGAATTTTTGGCTGTTTGTGATCTCTTGGCAAGTTTACATTCAGTAGTTTACCATTGCTTTCTGAAAGACCGGCACTCATACCATTATACGGAAACCAACGCAAGGCGGTCTGCTTCCAAATCGCCCTCAGCTGTGTTTCAACGAGGTATGCGGGTTTACGAATTGCATTCGTAAAGCCTTTCACCAAAGAGCCGGCGTAAGTTAGGGACTGTTTAAAAAACTGACTTGGGTTTGGAGGTCGAAACAAGTGCACCACGGTATACTGTAAAAAGGAAACGGGACCGGTGCGATTCCGACCACATAAACCATCGACTGCCAGTGGATCTATACCAATATGAGACTAGCCCCAGATACACAATACACACCAAGACATGGACAAGGAATCTCTGCCGATTTACTTTCTATAATCTCTAATTAAAGTAACGTCAGGTAATATATAATGTTATTCTTTAATCACTGATTAACTTACTGATAGATGATTCAGAAAGCTAATTAATAACCACCACAAAATAAAATTATGTTATCACGATCCACATCACTACATACTGGGCATTCACTTGAGAGCTCAGTCTTTCGATGCAACAGCCATGTTAAAGTATCTCTGCTCACTGTCCTCATGAGGATTTGGTTATAACATCCTCGCTCTTGATCTCAAATAAGACGTCGACAAGCTTTCCAGGATTCACACCCAGGATTAAAGCATCCCGGAATGATTCATCAAGCGGCACTAGAATCACGGATTAAAGTATCTTCACATACATCATAAAGTTATCCTATGATCTCTTAAGGTAAAGATTAACACAGATGATTAAAGTAAACACAGATGATTCATAAAACTGTTCTATAATAAGTGATTAAGTATTCCAGGATGATTTAGCAAGCTACCATGTAATCACTGATTAAAGTGTCACTGGATGATTAAGAAAGTTGTGCTATAATCACTTAATCAGTACCGCTGGATGATTCAGAAATATGTCATGTGATCGCTAAATGATTACCACTGAATTATTCAGAAAGTTATAATATAATCACAGATGAAAATATCCCTGGATCATTTAGAAAGTTGTCCTGTAACTGATGATTAATCTGTCAATGGATGATTCAGAAAGTTGTAATGTAATCGCTGAATGATTATCACTAGATTATTCAGAAAGCTGTCAAGTATTCACTAATACAAATATTCCTGGATGATTAAGAAAGTTTTCCTATAATCGCTAAGTGATTATCACTGAATTATTCAGAAAGATGTCAAGTAATCACCGAAAAACATATCCCTGGATGATTCAGAAAGTCGTCCAATAATAGCTAAATGATTATCATTGGATTCTTCAGACAGGTGTTCAGTAATCATGACAAAAGCACCGCTGGATAATTCAGAAAGCTGCATTCACTGCCTAGCTGCATCATCCACCGAGGACACCTCAGATGCTTCATTTGAAGCCTGATAATCACCACCCTGGAAAACATAGAGAAGAGAGCCTGGATATTGCTGACTTTAGGAAGCATTCATAGATAAGTGACATGGAAGAGAACATCCTAGCAGGGTGAAGCAATAAGCTTTTAAATACACATATAAGTGCAGACATACACATGCATATATGTACCCATCAACATCATCATTCTATCCATGCGAACTGCCATATAAGTCGGAGGTATATTTCCAGTATCACATTTTGTGTCAAGCAGCCACATTTGTTTTTACGTTCGCTTGCTTAGAACTCAAGCGTAGTCCATACACATGCTATTATTTCTAGTGGACTGGAGTGATTTATGTGTGTGGCTTAGCATTCCCTATCACTAGTGTCCCTTGCCATCAGGCGAACCCACTCCGACTTCAGGGGTACTTGTAATATACGTTCACAAATTAAGGACGAGATGTCAGCATTTTAGTCCAACTGACAGGTGCTAGGGGTTGAACCGATTACCTCGAAATCAGCACACCGGATGTTTAAGAACGAGAAATCTTATCCAGTCAATCATGCTGACCAAGCAGCTTGATGACCTGGTCTATTCCATATTCTTCTAAGTTATTGATCATTTCTGTTGTGATGTTGTCTGGACCCGGGGTCTTGCTGGGGTTCATATGGTTGAGCGCATTCTCAACATTTTCATAATTGGTGATCCTTTATTCTTCTTCTAGTCCATGCTGTGTGGCGTTGGTAACCATGTCAGTCCACAACCTTCTGTCTCATGTACTGCCAGTCTTCTTCTAGTCCATGCTGTGTGGCGTTGGTGATCATGTCAGTCCACAAGCTTCTATCTCCTGTGCTTTCAATCATTTCTGATACTGAAGTGCCTCTATGGCACGATGTCAAAATGTCCGACATCTTCTCTCTTGGTCTCCCTCTGCCTCTTGTCCCCTCCAACCCTCCCATTGTGACGATATTCTTCAGCTTTCCTTTTCTCATGACATCACCCACAAATATGGACTGTATTCTTTTGATGTGAGTAATCAGTTCTCTTTGTGAGTTAACTTCTTTCAAGATATCTTCATTGGTCTTTCTATCTGCCCATGGTGCTTTCGTGATTCTTCTATAAAACGCCAACTCTGCAGTTTCCTCATAAATCTCACTAATATACTAATTGTCCAAGATTCGCTTCCGCACACGAGGACTGGTTCAATATAGCTCTTAAGAACCCTTTTCCCACATCGATTTAGAAAGATAAATTGAGAGAACATTCTTTATCTTGTGAAATGCCGCCTTTGCTTGGGCTATTTTACATTTAACGTCCTTAATACAGCATCCATCTGTTGTTGTTAAAATACTCAAATATTTAAATACATTGACATGTTTAAGATTAGTTATATTATGACTGGTCCTTTATTAGTATTGGGAATATCATACTGTTCCTTATGTGAATCACTATGAAGGTCTGTCACGTACTCTGACCATGTATCTAACATGTGAATCACTCTGAAAGTCTTTCACGTACTCTGACCATGTATCTAACATGTGAATCACTCTAAAAGTCTTTCACGTACTCTGACCACGTATCTAACAATTGAATCACTCTCAGTCTTTCACGTACTCTGACCACGTATCTAACATGTGAATCACTCTGAAGGTCTTTCACGTACTCTGACCATGTATCTAACATGTGAATCACTCTGAAAGTCTTTCACGTACTCTGACCATGTATCTAACATGTGAATCACGCTGAAGGTCTTTCACGTACTCTGACCATGTGTCTAACAATTGAATCACTCTCAGTCTTTCACGTACTCTGACCACGTATCTAACATGTGAATCACTCTGAAAGTCTTTCACGTACTCTGACCATGTATCTAACATGTGAATCACTCTGAAGGTCTTTCACGTACTCTGACCACGTATCTAACACGTGAATCACTCTGAAGGTCTTTCACGTACTCTGACCATGTATCTAACATGTGAATCACTCTGAAGGTCTTTCACGTACTCTGACCATGTATCTAACATGTGAATCACTCTGAAGGTCTTTCACGTACTGTGACCATGTATCTAACATGTGAATCACTCTGAAGGTCTTTCACGTACTCTGACCACGTATCTAACATGTGAATCACTCTGAAGGTCTTTCACGTACTCTGACCATGTATCTAACATGTGAATCACTCTGAAGGTCTTTCACGTACTCTGACCATGTATCTAACATGTGAATCACTCTGAAGGTCTTTCAAGTACTCTGACCACTTATCTAACATGTGAATCACTCTGAAGGTCTTTCGCGTACTCTGACCATGTATCTAACATGTGAATCACTCTGAAAGTCTTTCACGTACTCTGACCACGTATCTAACATGTGAATCACTCTGAAGGTCTTTCACGTACTCTGACCATGTATCTAACATGTGAATCACTCTGAAGGTCTTTCACGTACTCTGACCATGTATCTAACATGTGAATCACGCTGAAAGTATTTCACGTACTATGACTATGTATATAACATGTGAATCACTCTGGCGTGGTCTCGAGGTATGGTGTCCGCCTCGAGTGCTGGAGGTCCCGGGTTCAAGCCCCGGTGATGACCGGGATTTTTACTCGTGGACTTCTAGTAACACAATTTCCCCTGGTCTCTGGGTAGTGAGATCGGACGCCCATGTGTATTGTTGCGAACGTAAAAAATTCCTTGGCAGCTGGAAATCGAAAAAGAGTAGCCTAACGGCGCTGCCCGGGCAAAATTTCGAGTTAAAAATCTACCAAAAGTGTTTCAGGATCCTCGTCGGTGCTACGGAGTTCGTGCACTGAGCTGAGTTTCTCCAGACTCAAGTTTGAGTTAGGAGGTGAACGGAGCACTTTTGGGTTACACCCGTGTGCCGTGATGTTGATCCATCGACTAAACTAAACTAAACTCTGGAAGTCTTTCACGTACGCTGACTATGTATATAACATGTGAATCACTCTGAAGGTCTTTCACGTACTCTGACCCATGCATATAACATGTGATCCTTGGCAGTTATGAAGTTGTCTTCCCTGGCGTCCAGGTAGCCGTTTGATGAGAATATTCTTTTGTTTGTGGGGTCATTAATTTCATTTGGTATTTTGGCATGGTTTTCTATTTCCTTGCAATTTTCCTCAAGTCTTGTGACTCTTAATATAATTTTCACATTTGTCTATAATTTTCACATTTATCTATAATTTTCACACCTGTCTATAATTTTCAAATTTTTCTTTGATTCTCTTCATGTTTTGCATAGGTACTTCTGTTGTTCCCCCCCCCCCCCCCCAATTAATTTTCAGATGTCCACATAATTTCTTTTCTATGGACTTTTATCTTACATTTTTGGGAAGTTGTTTTTGCAGCCAGACTGAGAGTTCTTCATTATTTTTTATTTATCATAAAGATCTTGATATAGAATTTCCAGATCAGACAATGTATACAATCTGGTCTCTATTTCTATGTCAAATTTGTCTGCTATCTCATTCTTCAGTGCACAGAGATGTAATCTGGTGTTCCTTGTTTTATATGTGGTCTTCAATAACTTTATATGTATGTTGCCTATAACAACAGCATTTCAAAATGTACCGTCGATGAGGAATGCAGTCAATATGATTTCACACACGCACGCACGCATGCACGCACGCACACAAACACACACACACAAACACACACACACATATATATATATATATATATATATATATATATATATATATATATATATATATATATATATTCACTGTGCATAATGCCGCCGTCAGAATGCCAACACAAAAGTCCTCCACGCAAAATACAGTTCATCGTCGATGGCAGCGGCAGTCACTATAGAAAACCAGCAGCCACACATTAGTGCATTAAAGGTTGAGAGGATCGACTTTATTGCCCCGGGATTTATCCCACATGGCTCGGTTCCATTATATATAGACAGACAGAGAGAGACACACATACAAATACAGAGCGAGAGACACAGACACATAGACATATATGCAGAGGGAGACGGAGAGAAACACACACAAAGAGAGAGAGAGACAAAGAGATACACAGTGAGAGAGAGAGAGAGAGAGAGAGAGAGAGAGAGAGAGAGAGAGAGAGATTATGGTATTATACGCAATTTGAAACATTAAATAAAACTGCCTCATAGACAGTAACATGCTTTGGAAACTGAAATACATTGGCCATATTAAATGTCGCAGTGGTTTAGATATGACAGTCATGGAGAGCTTGGCTCCTGGAAGATGAGGCAAGGATAGACCAACACGAAGGAAGTTCACCAGACAACTGACAGTCTCCGCTCTGAATGGACAGACAGCATTCGGAAGTCACGCCTGACATCACTGCCCTGGATGTACACACCCGGACATGCCAGCGTGAGGGGTACGCGCCCACCAGCTGGCAAATAATGCACCAACGCAAACGGGAAGAGGCGTGGACAAGGCTGATAAAATCAGTGTAGTGCGGACTCTGTTGGCGGATACTGACGAGACATCGACTCTAGCCTTATTGCACGAACTGGGAGTAAAACCTGGTCAAGCACATCAATGACGCCTCGTGGGAAAAAGATGAGATACCACAATCAACTCTTCATGGGAACAGTGAGCAGAAATACTTTGGATGGCTGCTGCATCGCAGGACTGACTGAGCACGCAAACGAATGCCAAAAGTTCAGTGACGTCGTGTAACATAACAGAATATCACATACGATCACTAGACATTACAGACCTGCTGGACATGAATATGCATGAGGCGTGGGAACTAGTGAAAGCTCAAGAGTCTTTCCACTGCACCGTTATCACAGCGACGTTTTATATGTGTGTGTCTTCCTGGTGGTGGAACGGCATCTCAAAAGGCTTATGGAGGAAAGGTTCTGCACTAGCCTGGCGACAAGATGACACACACACACCGATTTAGTGTGAGTGTGTGTGTGCGAGGTGTGTGAGATGTCCGTGTGTGTATATAACGACATTGAAGATAACAGTCTAAAGCAGAAAAAAAAACTGGATAACAACTACTGAAATGCTATGTTCCACAGGAAACAAGCAGAGAATGATAAGGGTGAGAATAATAAAGAGAAGGTACAGAGAATAATAAAGAGAAGGTACAGAGAATAATAAAGAGGAGGTACATAGAATGATAAAGAGAAGGTATAGAGAATAATAAAGGGAAGGTTCAGAGAATAATAAAGATTAGGCACAGAAAATAATAAAGAAAACGTTCAGAGAATAATAAAGAGAAGGTACAGAGGAAGATAACTGTCATACTAATAAAGAAATTACCATCTCAATTTTCTCATCCAGCATTTTGAAGAATTCAAGCTGGCTTGTAGTGACACTGAAAGTGAAAGAAAGATTATAATTTTTACATCACACCATTGTATATGTCAAAATGTAAGCAAATGAAAGATTATCTTTGTTACAAACCCCATTGTATATTTCAAGACGTAAGGAAAAGAAAGATTATCATTGTTACAATACCCCATTGTATATTTCAAGATGTAAGTAAAAGAAAAATTATCATCCTTACATTACACCATTGTATATTTCAAGATATAAGTAAATGAAAGATTATCATTGTGAAATGGCGAAACATGACCGCTCACGCTTATCAGCATGGCACACAATGATGATGAGTATTTAATAGTTTAAAAAAAAAAAGCTTGGTACTGACGCAGTTTATATTTGTGACACAGTTCATAATTATGACACAGTTCATATTTGTGACACAGTTCATATTTGAGGAAGGGACGCAGAGGTATTTCCAAGGCACCAGGGCCGGGTTATATACTGGCCAAGACCTATTGACGCGTCCACGTCGAGCGTCCTTGGCAACAGGTCCCTTCGGGGTCCTGGCTAAAGTCAATAGGATCGCCGATTCCTCCGAAGTCGGAGAGTGTCTGCCTGTACGGCGAGGAACCACCAGTCTGCACACCAATAAGCCAGACATGGGACAACGGATACTCACGCAAAACTCAGGTCCTGTATGACATCA
Organism: Cepaea hortensis; assembly: GCA_963921405.1. Taxonomy (NCBI): domain Eukaryota; kingdom Metazoa; phylum Mollusca; class Gastropoda; order Stylommatophora; family Helicidae; genus Cepaea; species Cepaea hortensis. The sequence continues at coordinate 15,889,099 of OY992883.1, forward strand.
CACTGATGTTGGACAACAGGATGCCTTCATCCGACATACAGGACTTCGCGTTGGAGCTCAAGCCAACGAACACAAGCAAGCAAGCAAGCAAGCAAGCAAGCAAGCATATTTGAGGAACAGTTCTTATTTGTGACACAGTTCATATTTGTGAAATAGTTAATATTTGTGGAACAGTTCGTATTTGTGACACAGTTCAAATTTTGGAACAGTTTATATTTGCGACGCAGTTCATATTTGTGGCACAGTTTATATTTGTGACACAGTTCATATTTGTGGAATAGTTCATATTTGTGACACAGTTCATATTTTTTTGACACAGTTCATATTTGTGAAACAGTTCATATTCATGAAATATTTCATGCTTCACATCTGTGAGTAGAATGAGTATAGATTTAGAATACATATTTGACCAACATGTAACCCACTCCTTAACTATACATACAACTGTAAAAGTATACTCACTGAACAGTTTTCGTCGATGTTAAAGTTTTTACATCTTTACTTGAGGTTCTTGACGAAGTTTCCTACAGTTTAAAGAAAGCAAAGTTAATCTCACATCAGATGTACAATTATAAGGTTTTGCATAGACAAGATCATAGCTGTATGAAGTTAGATAACCAACTTTCCTTTTCACGATCTTCCTATAAACTTATAGAAAACTCACTACTTTTCCCATCAAATTAGAGAAAACACTCTGACATTCCTTTACCACAGAAAAACTCTCACCAAATTAGAAAACAAGTCACCGCGTTCCCATCAACTTACAGAAAACTCACCATCTTCCCATCAAGTTAGTAAAACCTCACCACCTTCCCATCAACTTACAGAAAACTCATCATCTTCCCATCAACTTAGTAAAACCTCACCACCTTCCCATCAACTTACAGAAAACTCATCATCTTCCCATCAACTTAGTAAAACCTCACCACCTTCCCATCAACTTAGAGAAAACTCACAATTTTCCCATCAACTTAGTAAAAACTCACCACCTTATCATGATAATATTGATAATGATGACGATGATGATGAAGTTTGTGATGATACTGAGATGCTGTGATAACGATCACGATAATATTGATAAAGATGATGATAATGATGTTTGTGGTTGTGATGATATTGATATGCTGTGGTAATGATCACGATAATATTGATAAAGATTACGATGATTATGTTGTTTGTGATGATGTGAGATACTGTGGTAATTATCATGATAATATTGATACAGATGACGATGCTGATGTTTGTGGTTGTGATAATACTGAGATGCTGTGGTAATGATCACGATAATATTGATAAAGATGATATGTGTGGTTGTGATAATACTGAGATGCTGTGGTAATGACCACGATAATATTGATAAAGATGATATTTGTGGTTGTGATAATACTGAGATGCTGTGGTAATGATCACGATAATATTGATAAAGATGATATTTGTGGTTGTGATAATACTGACATGCTGTGGTAATGACCACGATAATATTGATAAAGATGATATTTGTGGTTGTGATAATACTGAGATGCTGTGGTAATGATCACGATAATATTGATAAAGATGATATTTGTGGTTGTGATAATACTGACATGCTGTGGTAATGACCACGATAATATTGATAAAGATGATATTTGTGCTTGTGATAATACTGAGATGCTGTGGTAATGATCACGATAATATTGAATAAGATGATATTTGTGGTTGTGATAATACTGAGATGCTGTGGTAATGATCACGATAATATTGATAAAGATGATATATGTGGTTGTGATAATACTGAGATGCTGTGGTAATGATCACGATAATATCGATAAAGATGATATTTGTGGTTGTGATAATACTGAGATGCTGTGGTAATGATCACGATAATATTGATAAAGATGATATTTGTGGTTGTGATAATACTGAGATGCTGTGGTAATGATCACGATAATATTGATAAAGATGATATTTGTGGTTGTGATAATACTGAGATGCTGTGGTAATGATCACGATAATATTGATAAAGATGATATTTGTGGTTGTGATAATACTGAGATGCTGTGGTAATGATCACGATAATATTGATAAAGATGATATTTGTGGTTGTGATAATACTGAGATGCTGTGGTAATGATCACGATAATATTGATAAAGATGATATTTGTGGTTGTGATAATACTGAGATGCTGTGGTAATGATCACGATAATATCGATAAAGATGATATTTGTGGTTGTGATAATACTGAGATGCTGTGGTAATGATCACGATAATATTGATAAAGATGATATTTGTGGTTGTGATAATACTGAGATACTGTGGTAATGACCACGATAATATTGATAAAGATGACGATGAAGATGTTTGTGGTTGTGATGATACTGTCATGATGTGCTAATAGCAACGCTAACATTGATAACGATGATGATGATGATGATGATGATTATAGTGTTAGTTTTTGTGTTTATTGGCAACAGTCAACAGTGATGATAATAATACTAACCATGAGATGATCTGGTAATAACAATATTGACATTGATAAGGTTAGTTTAGTTTAGTTTAGTCGACGGATCAACATTATGGCACACGGGTGTATCCTATAAGTGCTCCGTTATACTCTAGTCTGGAGAAACTCAGCTCAGTGCACGAACTCCGTGGCACCGGAGAGGATCTTGAAATACTTTGGGTAGATTGTTAACTCGAAATTTTGCCCGGGCAGCGCCGTTAGGCTACTCTTTTTCGATTTCCAACTGCCAAGGGATTTTCTTACGTGCGCGTCAATACACACGGGCGTCCGATCTCACTACCCAGAGACCAGGGGAAATTTTGTTACTAGAAGTCCACGTGAAAAACTCCCGGCCCTCACTGGGGCTTGAACCCGGGACCTACAGCACTCGAGGCGGACACCATACCCGGAGATCATCAGTCCCCCTGACATTGATAAAGATAATGCTGGTGATAAAATATCCACCGGACAGACTCACCACTTTGTACACTTCATTGGGCACTTCCAGCAGGTAGTAATTTCCAAGTGGTTTAGTAGCACCATTAGATTTATCGCCAGCGGCTCCTGTTGAAGATGAGGCCACAGCTCGATTGCCAGATGATGATGATGATGATAATGATTGTGGCGAAGTTCCTAATGAGATCCCTGGATCTTTATTTTTGTCTTTAGGTCGCGTCTTGCCGTTGGATGTCTTTTTGACCGAGGAAGGTTTGTCTGTGAGGAAAGAAGTAATGGGATGTTTAACTCTTAATAATAATAATAATAATAATAATAATAATAATAATAATAATAATAATAATAATAATAATGACGATAATAATAATATGACGATAATAATGAAAATAAAAATAATAATGATGATGATAATAATAATACAAACTATAATAATAATAATGAACATATTTATGATAATAGTAATAATAATGATCAAGATGATGATAGTAAAAAAGTTAGATGCATATCCTTTACGGGACGTAGTAGTCAACCCCAGCATTTTTTGGCTGTTTCTGATTTCTTGGAAAGTTTACGTTCAGTAGTTTGCCATTGCTTTCTGACCGACCGGCACACATACCTGTGTATGGAAACCAACGCAAGGCGGTATGCTAGCAAATGGGTGGCAGCTGTGTTTCGAAAGCTGTATGAGGAATTACGAGAGACATCCGTAACCCCTTCGCCACAGAGTCGATGATGATGATAATAATAATAGTAACACTAATAATAAATAATAATAATGATAGTAATGACACTGATGATAATAATAAATAAAAATGATAACGATACTAATAATAATAACAATAATGATAATAACAATAATAAATAATAATGAGGACAAAACTAACAATAATAATAATAAACAATAATAATAATGATGTGATAATAATAATAATGATAATGATATAAATAATGCTGATAATGATAATGATAATAATAATAATAATAATAATAATAATAATAATAATGACGATGATGATAATAATAATGACAACGATGATGATAATAATAATGATTATTATGATGAATGCAATAATAATAATACTATTTTTTTCCCCGCGTTTCCATTCTGTTTCAGTATATTGCGGTCAACACCAGCATCTTTCAGCTGTATGTTGATTCCTAGGCTAGATTACGCTCATCAGCACGCCACGACTTTCTGAGCGACCGGCTCCATACTCTCATATGTCACTGGCGCGACTCGAACCGCTTCCAATTCTCGTGCGTTGACGTCCACCACGAGAGTATTCGGGGTTACGGAGAAAGCTGCTAACCCCTCGACCAGGGAGACCGGCAATAATAATAATAATAATAATAATAATAATAATAATAATAATAATAATAATAATAATATTAGTAATAATAATAACGAAAACAAAGGACCAGTTTGTACGCACTGAGTACTGAGTATAAGGTGCCAGCTCCTTACATCTATAGACCAATGGAAACTGGACCTGACAAAGGCGAGGTTTACTTCCCATGGCATGCCCTGGTAGCCATCTTAGCTTGCACAGACCAGGTCGTTATCATTACTATCAACATGTAGCCTGCTAATCGGCGTCGGCACTCATGTAGAAGCCTGCTAATCGGCGTCGGCACTCATGCATCTTCTCAGATTTCAGTGCCTGGTGCTTGAGCCACACCAAGTGGTCTACGACACGCTGTGTTACAACGTTAGTTATTCGCTAGATTATCCTCATTGAGCGTCAACTATTCAGTTCATTAGGTGCTCCGTTCCCCTCCTCTCTCAACGTACGGCGACTGACGACACCAGTCCAGTGTTGGTTGACTATGTTTCTTTGACTGTTGATATAGCTCTCAAGTCTGGCTTCGCACCTTTACACCTGACGTTCTTTCAACCTGGTCAAGGTAAGAGCCACACAGATGACAGTAAAGAAGGAGCTTGTTACAATACATGATTACACAGGGGTTTATCCTGCTCGGTCTCTTTCCCCAGGGCGGCGTGGTGATAAGCGTAGCACAAAGCACGAACTCCGTAGCTCCAGCGACGACCTCTTGGAGTCTCCGCGAAATATGCACTTGTGAACCGGACGACGTAGGCCGGAATCGAACCCACCACCTTCGAAGCGAGAGATAGCAGAACTCCATTGCTCCAGTGACGACCCTCAAGAGTTTCCGAGAAATAATCACCCGTAAACCGAACCAACAACATTCAGAGCGTGAGCCATAAGGCGTAACCAATTGTCTTCCACTGTTGTTTGGGTTATGAAGTATTAACAATTTCTAGGTCCTGGCATGAACTAGTGTAGCCAGATCATTTCCTAGCCGCTTTCATTCCCGTATAACTCTTAGAAGACCCAGACACACTGTCTGAGACCCATTTTATAAGGCTGGGTCGACCCCAGAGCTGCACTACTGGGACAAATTAACCCCGCCACTGTTGGGGATAGAACCAGGACAGTTGGCCTTGCAGCCAAGCGCACTACCAACTGTCTACCCATTGATATGGCTGTAATAACAGACGAATTTACATGCCATTTTGGTATTCTGTGATGATGGTTAACAATTAGTTGCTTATCCCTTACAGGGCGTAGCAGTCAACTCCATCATTTTTGTCTGTTTATGATTTCTTGGCAGGTTTACGTTCAGTAGTTTGCCACTGCTTTCTGGACGACCGACACTCGTACCATTTTCATAAAAAAAACCAACGCAAGGCGGTTTACTGCCGAATCGCTCGCAGCTGTGTTTCGAACGCGGTATGTGGGATTATGAACTGCGTCCGTAACCACTTCACCACGGAGGTATTATGGTGCTAGAGGTATATTTCTATAGACAAATTGTCACTCGATACAGGACGTCGTCAGTATCTCTATGGTAGCCTTTACCCCCTCGAAAATATTTTAGTACAAGTTTTAGGTTGGGTTGACTTGAGAACCTTGGTCATTACAAAACAAGAATCTCCGACTTGATGTTAGGATGATGTTGGGATTATATTGATGTTGGGATGATGTTGATGTTGGGATGATGTTGATGTTGGGATGATGTTGATATTGGGATGATATTGATGTTGGGATGATGTTGGGATGATGTTGATGTTGGGATGATGTTGGGATGATGTTGATGTTGGAATGATGTTGATGTTGGGATGTTGGGATGATGTTGATTTTGGGATGATGTTGATTTTGGGATGATGTTGATGTTGGGATGATGTTGGGAAGATGTTGATGTTGGGATGATGTTGATGTTGGGATGATGTTGATTATGGGATGATGTTGATGTTGGGGTGATGTTGATGTTGGGATGTTGGGATGATGTTGATTTTGGGATGATGTTGATTTTGGGATGATGTTGGGATGATGTTCCTCCATGCCCCGTTGAGACGGCGGCATAAATCATCAGCAGAGTTGATCCACAACACCAAGGACCGAGATCTGTGGGAAGACAAAGACGCCTATTTGAGCTGATAATGATGATGATGAAGCTGCGTGTCAGAATCTCACTCGCCCGCGCCTGGAAGGCGACGAACAAGGACGAATGTGAGCTCAACTAGCAGCAACTGCGCAGTGGCCAATGGTCAGCGTGGCGCACGAAGCACCCGAGAGCCCAAAGCCGGGCCAAAACGAAACCCTGGCTGGGAGCGGAGACTGCCGACGACTATGAGGCTGGACAGACGTGGGAGAAAGTGGCTTGTATTTAATGTATTATTCCATGCTTGATGTATGAAAGCTTGTACGCTCTGTGGAGACTGAAAGTATGCTGTTGTATGCATTGATGATCTTGTAGATTTGTACATAGTAATTATAAATGAGAATGCCGCTAGTTTGTGAGCGCTGCATTATCTGAAGAATGTGATTAAATTGTTTTCAGTTATGTTACCGTGTGTTTCGTACAATCATTCGTAGTGTATGATTGTGTTTCACCTCCTGTCATAAAACACGAGCCAGTATTAAGTTAGAAGTAAGATCATGACAGGCGTGAACGTGGGGGATCGTCCGGCTTTGGACATTAAGATTTTGTCAGTTGGAAAAGGAGCGAAAGATATAAGATAGAATATGAAGGCGTGAACGTCGAGGCTTTGTCCGGCTTTTGAATCAGATGTAAACATATATGTATGAAGGTATGAACGTGGATACCTCCCCCAGCGTTTGAACGACGATTATAAGTGTGTGAAAGCAGTTAACATAGAGAATCTCGTCCACGTATGGACTATATATATATCTATATATGTTATTTATTGAATATTGAGATTTTGTCATGAGCAACGTTTTGTAAAATAGTTTGAGTGAACGAAAGAAAAGTTGAACGTGAGAAACGAAATAGATATACAATATTTCACGATAGAAGGTGTAATGGAATGAAGAATGTTCTAAGATACGAGTGAAAGCACCGAGCAAGCTACAGTAAATTTCCACAAAACTGACGACGAGACGACAATACATTTATACTTGACTGTATACAAACCTATAACACTTAGGTGACCGCGCATACACCACATATTCCAACACATAGTAATTTTTCTTCTCTCTTAAGTAAACAGTTTTGTCATATATAATTGTAAACGCACAGAAGTGATCTGCACAGTTGTAGAAGACCAAACAACCCTTCTCTGGTGCAGTTACCATCAAACTTCCAGAACTCAAAACTCCATCGACACTTGAATATTAAAAAAAAAAAAAAAACTTTTGTAGGGAATCAGGCCTTGTCTGATAAGGTTTTCATTAATATTGTATATTGTGCATGTACTATATTTCATAACATATTGTAAATATTTATTTTTGCATAAAACCACTACAACAGAACTATACATTATCATGTCTACGTTACAAGAATTTGTTGAATTTGGTTTAAAATTAAATCTAACCGGAGACGAGTTAACAAAGTGGGTTGAAGCAAAACACACAGAACATGTCCAACAACAAGCTAAAGAAAGGGAGGACAGAGCTGCTGCAAGGGAACTTAAACAGGCAGAGTTAGAGGATAAGAAATCAGAAAGAGAGGCTGAGCTAAGAAAGGCAGAGTTAGAGGCTAAGAAAGCTGAAACAGACGCAGAGCTGAGATAAGCAGAGATAGATTCAAAAAACAAACAGGCAGAGTTAGATGCTAAAAACAAACAGGCAGAGTTAGATGCTAAAAACAAACAGGCAGAGTTAGATGCTAAAAACAAACAAGCAGCAACAGACGCTGAGCTAAGAAAAGCCGAAATCAGCGCGCAAAGTAAAAGAGAGGAACTAGAGATGCAATTAAAACTTAAGCAGCTAGAAATCGAAACTGCTGCTGATAAAGATTCTAGAAAACTAGAAATGAAAGAGAAAGAAAACCAATACAAAAAGTATCAGGGAATTGTCAAACATTTTGCTACTGGAGACTGTATCGCAGCATTTACTCAGAATTTCGAAACGATAATGGAGCACTACCAGATACCAGTGACAGAGTGGAACATAATCTATATGAGAAGTCTATCGGGGGAACCATTAAAAGTGATAGAAACCATCCCCAAAGAATTAAGAAAAGACTACCATTACATTAAAGCCAAAATCATGGCACATTTTCTACTTGATGAAGCAGAATAGAGAACAGTTTACGAAGCATGGGCATACGTTCAGACACCATTTTTCACAGGCAAAGTAAAATGCGCAGCATTGTTTGATCCGTGTTGTGACATAATTATTGGAAACTTGCCAGAAGTTACTGATATGCCACATGGCCTTGTAACATCTAGAGGTGAAAATATTTTATCAACAGGACAATCTCAGAGAAATAAAACTGACACAGTAGAGCTACCAAATTCTGTGATAACACCTCTTCCAAATATGAGAGAAAACCCCATGAAGGCACAAAAAGATTTGAAGCATATAGAACAAAAGCCAAAACAAAGCAAAGAAACAGCGAAAATAAACAGCAGGATACTATTAACGCTACTCGAACAACAACCAAAACCAAACAAATCAAATCAAAAGACTGTAATATGTGCCCTAATACTTCTGTACTGTTTAAGTACAATATCATTATCATGCCTTACTGCATATTCATTATTTTATTGTAATTGTACACCCACCCATCGTGAAGTGCCTCACTCTAGCACTGAGTTTTCACCTTTTTAATTACTATATGGAGCCAAACCACGTGGCCCATTAGCTAGTTATAACAGTTTGTTAACTGAAGTAAATGATAAACAAAACCCATTGTCACCATACGAACATGTTACAACATTACGTGACAGAATAATGAAATCATGCATATTTGCTAATGAATCACTAAGACAATCTGGTTCCATCTACAGGGAGTATGCCAACAGGAAAAACAGGACAATAACATTGACACCAGGACAGGACGTACTACTTCTATTACCCAGCGACAAAAACCTATTAGCAGACTCTTGGCAAGGATCTTTCAAAATTCTAAGACAAATTTCACCAGTAGACTACGAAATGTCAATAAAGAACAAGAACAAGATATTCCACACTAACATGTTGAAACCCTACTACACCAGAGACAAAGACCAAGACGAGACAGCAGCAAACACAACTGTAGTGGACCACACAGACCTCGACGAAACAGACGAAATACCAGTCCCAACACTCAACACGACAGACACACTGCAAGACATTAAACTATCTCCTAATCTTTCTCAGACAGAGACAGACAACTGATACAAGACTATAGAACCAGTTTCTCCAACCATCCAGGACAGACAGATCTAGTAGAACACCAAATCATACTGACGTCTCACGTACCAATCAAGTGCAGACCATATTCTATACCTATACATTACAAAGACAAATTACACCAAGAAATCTTAGACTTGGAAAAGAACCAAATTAGTAAAAGATCACAATCACAATATTGTTCTCCTATCGTGATTGTAAAGAAAAAGGACAATTCGATACGTCTACTCGTTGATTATCGAAAACTCAACACAATAACACGGTTAGATTCGGAACCAATGGCAAATTGTGAAGACATACTAACAGACATGACAGATGCCAAATATTTTACAAAACTCGACATGACAAAAGGGTACTGGCAGATACCCATGACGGAAGACGCTATACACTTGACAGCATTTGCAACACCTTGGGGACTATACGAATGGTGCAAACTACCATTCGGACTAGTCAACGCCTCAGCAACATTTGTAAGAATGAAAAGACTGTTACTGGCAGACATACTCAACATTCTCTCATACATGGACGACATCTGTGTACACACCAATACAATGACAGAACACCTAACGACACTACGACAAACATTTGAACGCATCAGACAATATGGCCTGACAGTAAAGCCAGCTAAGGTAGAAATTGCCTACCATGAAATTTCTTTTTTGGGTTATAAAATTTGTAATGGATGTGTTACCACTGATGACAATATTGTGTCAAGAATTCTAAAACTGTCACTTCCAACGACCAAGAAGGAAGTAAGAAGCATGTTAGGATTATTAAATTATTACAGAATATTTATACCAAACTTCTCAAGTTTAACAGAAAGTTTTACAAATCTGTTACGAAAAACCAACCTAATAAAATTGTAAACAGAGAAGGCCTGAGGCCTGCCTTTACAAAAGTATTGTCATACTTTTCTACAAATCCAATACTAAGATTACCAAATTTACATATTCCTTTCAGATTGAGAACTTACGCGAGCACGAGAGGCATTGCAGTCGTTTTATTGCAATCCTATGATGACATCTTACATCCAATCTGTTACGTAAGTCGAAAGCTGTCACCGAGAGAACGCAGATGGTCTACACCAGAGGTGGAAGGTCTCGCTTTAATTTATGCCATTCAGAAATTATCCCGATATTTATTAGGTAGACATTTCACAGTGGAAACAGACAACAATCCATTGACTATCATCACAACAAGTACACCGACGAATCACAGGATAGCTATATGGGCCTTGTTACTCCAAAATTACAGCTTTGACATAAGACACATCAGCGGTACTGAAAATACTATTGCTTACCTGCTCTCCAGATCTCTCGAGACGTCGAACGACAATTTAACTACGCCTGAGCGCAAAGATTAAGGTGATTACTTATAACGCTCAGACAGTTATCACAGTCCAGCGAGATTAGTTATGTAAACAAAGAACGCTGTGAATAACTACTTCTGTGATAAGGACTGAGTCCTGCAATTTATTTCAAACACATTTTTAACTAGTGAATGTGATGAACAAATGAACGATCGAACTGTGTAAGGATATTACTTTTAAAACCTTTAGTGCAATTTCTACGAACAGTGTTACAAACACAGTACTACACAGGTGTACACACTTACCGGATTCCAGATGTCGGTGAATATCTAGTAGTACCAAAGCTTATGTATAGCAGTGATATAAGCACAAGGAACTGTTCAAATATTTTAACTGTATAACTGTGTTAAATGTACATCTCATCCACAAAAGGGTAATTAGAACGTGTGTGAGAATATTAACATCCAAACGTGTGCAGCAAAAGCAGTGATAATTCCAACGTGTGAACACATTAGTGTGTGTTTCCGCTTCCGTTTATAAATATTTTCTAAATTTATGAAAAATAGCAGACTATACCACAAATAGTCAAGAATGAAAGACAGGGTGAATGATTTCGTGACACTGATATTTGTATATGGTACAAAGTATGTAAGGATTTATATATTTGTGATCTAAGAATCATTGATTGATTAATTTTTTCTCAATGGTGCCAATTATGCCACTATTGAAAAGAGATATCAAACTATGACGCTTAGAAGGCAAAGAACAAATGTACTTTATTTTTTGTGTGTGGAAAGAATTGCGAAATTACTTCCCATAACGTTTCACCAATACACCTAAGGGGAAACAATTTGACATATGTAAATATAAGCATACATATATTATCTTTGTCATGGTAGCCAAAAGGACTACAGACCACCATGTGGCGTTAACTATGCGTGGAACATAGTTACTAAGGTTTGGGGGACCAGGATTGGATTATCCTACCATATCGGTGGGTGCCTAACTCTGAAGTCATCTCATTAAGGAGATGATTTAAGGCCTGACATGTTCTGTTTGTAATTTTTTTTCTTTTATCGGGAGGTAGTTGCGTTGCTTGAAAGATAGCGTTAGTCGCTGATAACTACCGGACTGGCTGAAGTCCATTATAACCAACCAAGGTACAGTTCCAGCTAGGGGACAAAACTTGATGAAAGTAATCTCAGAGCAGCACTGAGAAATATATATATATATCATGCAGTATTACCAAGTCAATGTGAATTCATGAATATATCAGATATTCACCTAATAATATAAACAGTTAGTGGATTCTGACGGATAAAAAGAGTATTAAGAAAAGCCCATAATGAAAGGATACTCCTTTCATAAGAGGGGGCGGCGGAGAATATCAGAATCTCACTCGCCCCCGCCTGGAAGGCGACGAACAAGGACGAATGTGAACTCAACTAGCAGCAACTGCCCAGTGGCCAATGGTCAGCGTGGCGCACGAAGCACCCGAGAGCCCAAAGCCTGGCCAACACGAAACCCTGGCTGGGAGCGGAGACTGCCGACGACTATTACACTGGACAGACGTGGGAGAAAGTGGCTTGTATTTAATGTATTATTCCATGCTTGATGTATGAAAGCTTGTACGCTCTGTGGAGACTGAAAGTATGCTATTGTATGCATTGATGATCTTGTAGATTTGTTCATACGTAATTATAAATGAGAATGCCGCTAGTTTGTGAGCGCTGCATTATCTGAAGAATGTGATTAAATTGTTTTTAGTTATTTTACCGTGTGTTTCGTACAATCATTCGTAGTGTATGATTGTGTTTCACTCCCTGTCATAAAACACGAGCCAGTATTAAGTTAGAAGTAAGATCATGATACTGCGGTAACTGCGAGCTCGAAGAGATTCTTAAACAGTTTTGTGCGAATGTCTCTCTGAGTCAATGTTCAGGCTTCAGTTGACAGAACATTGTAGGATATGCTTCACAATCGCACACACAAAGACAGAGACATGGAATACCCGCACATACACAAAAACGCTCGCAAAGAAATCCTGAAATATGACACACGCTCACACGCGTACGAGTAAAGAAACAAAGCAAACGCGCAGACATGCATACATACACTCATACACTCTGACAGCACGCAGACAGAAAACCGCACACATAATATCTGATCACTACATCATCACAAAGAGCCTTGCCGACTGGCGTGGGCAATCATGCTTCTCCACATCTTGCGATATTCAACGGCATGTATCAGTTCATGCACTGGCTGCCTTCCGTGCCATGACACAACATGATCAACAATTTTCTCTCCCTACCCTCCTTTATCTCTCTATCCACCAATCTACAAATTTGTCAAAACATGTTAGTTTTTGTCTTCTCATAATATAAAATAAATGAAATCGGCATCTTTGATGTTTGTAATAAGTTGTCTTTGCGACTTATCGCCCCTCATAGTGTCCAAATTGCTCACTTTGGGTGTCCGAATATTTTTTAGCCTTTTCTATAAAACCACATCTCCACATCCTCCAGGGATTTGTTTGCTTGTGGGCAAAGTGTCCAGGACAGGCAGTCGGGTGTTAAAGCTGGTTCTATGTAACAAGCAAGAATTCATTTTCTAACTTCCAGTGACAAGGACTTATTGCATAAAGTGTTCTGCATTTGACAGAGTGCTGTTTTTGCTTGTCTGCCTGTTTGGCTGTCAGTCTCTGACCTACCTACCTACCTACGTACCAACAAACAAACAAACCTATCTACTTATCTACCCACCCAGCCACCCATCCTCCATCCATCCATCAATACCCACCCATCCAATCACCCACCCACCCTTCGATCGATCCATCGGACGGTCGGTCCATCCACCCACGCACCCATGCACCCACCCAACCACCCGTCTGTCTGTCTGTCTGTTGTTCGGTCTGTCTGTCTGTCGATCGGTCGATCTAAACTGTCTGTCTGTCGACCGGTCGATCTAATCTGTCTGTCTGTCTGTCTGTATCATCTCATCTAATGTAATCTCTATCCATCTCTCTCTCTCTCTCTCTCTCTCTCTCTCTCTCTCTCTCTCTCTCTCTCTCTCTTGATATCTCTGAAAATAAAGTCTGTTCGTTCGCTCTCTCTCTCTCTCTCTCTCTCTCTCTCTCTCTCTCTCTCTCTCTCTCTCTCTCTCTCTCTCTCTCTCTCTCTCTCACTAACTATCTATACATATACACAGCATCTCAGACTCGACGACGGGAAAGCTTATATATCTATGCACACACAAAGAGAAGCACACACACTGGGAATCACACAACCACACAGGCAGATATTGTTCCGATGAGGACAGGCTGGAGGAAACACATTTTCAGGAAAAGGTTAAACTCAAAATCGATTCTATTTTTAGAATACATCAACGCTGTCTTTTATTCGATTATCTATATGGCTTATGGCAAACACGGAGTGCGGACGGACGGACGGACGGACGGACAGACAGACAGACAGACAGGCAGGCAGGCTGACAGACAGGTAGGTAGACAGACAGACAAGATTAGATTAGATTAGATGGGTGGATGGATGGATGGATGGATATTTGGATGGATGCATGGACGGACGGACAGACAGACAGGCAGACAGGTAGACAAAATTAGATTAGATTAGATTAGATGGATGGATGGATGGATGGATAGATATATAGATAGCTAGACCGACAAACAGACAGACAGATAAATAGTTAGGTAGACAGACAAACAGACAGGCAGACAGGCACACATGCAGGCAGGCATTCAGACAGACAGACAGACAGACAGACATATAGATAGATAGATAGATAGATAGATAGATAGATAGATAGATAGATAGATGGATAGATAGATAGATAGATAGATGGATAGATGGATAGATAGATAGATAGATAGATAGATAGATAGATAGATAGATAGATAGATAGATAGATAGATAGATAGATAGATAGGCAGGAGACATTCTTTAAATGGCCAATGCTAGTACCCCCAACAACCAACCGTACGACTCCCACATTCTCCCCATTCCTCAATCTCCTGTTCACTCCAAGCTGAAGCCATCTGCCAGCTGCAACAATGGGCGTCTTTCCTGCGATCAATTTCAAATTGTCTCACCATGTGGAAGGCCAGACAAGGCGAATCTACACAACTATTCTCTGCTTGTATTGATAGAAGCGGCGGGAATTCATAACAAACTGCTTGAATATAGAAACGGTTAGACGTGGCATGTGCCCTCCCAGCAAATTGCTTAATTACATAATTGATTAGACGTGGCGTGCCAATCCAGCAAATTGCTTCAATACATGAATGATTAGACGTGGTTATCTCTCACAACAAATTGCTTCAATTTATGAAATCAATTTATGAAAGGAGAGACGTGACGTGCCCTTTCAACAAAAATTGCTCCAGCGCGTGAACGGCATGACGTGACTTGTCCTCTCCCAACAAAATGCTTCAGTACCTGGTTGGCTAGACGTGGTGCGGGCTCTCCCAAAAAAATTGTTTTTATACATGGTTGGCTAACTGTGCCACGCCATCCCAACAAATTGCTTCAATAAATGAGCGGACTGACCTGGCCCGTGCTATACCAGCAAAGTGCTTCAATACATTATTAGCTCTACGTCACGCGTTATCGCAACAAATTGCTTCAATTCGTGAAAGGCCTGACATTAGACGTCCTCCTCAAAAACTTGCTTCCCTACATGAATACAACACGAACAGTTAGACGTGGGAAATCTCAATATATGCAGACGACTAGATATTGGATGTCCAACCAAACGAGGTCGGTTGTTACGGGTATATCGAACACGCCGAGGATGGCTTTACGTGGCAATTATGTCCAATACGCCATGGACGGCTGGATGTGACAAGTATGTCCAACAAGCCGAGGACGGCTAGACGTGACAAAGATATGCAACACCACGAGGACAGCTAGACGTGACAAGTGTATCTAACGAGATGAGGACGGCTAGACGTGACTAGTGTATCCAACTAGATGAGGACGGCTGGGCGTGACGATGATACCCAACACAAGGAGGACAGCTAGACGTGACTAGTGTATCCAACTAGATGAGGACGGCTAGACGTGACTAGTGTATCCAACTAGATGAGGACGGCGGGGCGTGACGATGATACCCAACACAAGGAGGACGGCTAGACGTGACAAGTATGTCCAACAAGCAGAGGACGGCTAGACGTGACAAAGATACCCAACACAACGAGGACAGCTAGACGTGACAAAGATACCCAACACAACGAGGACAGCGAGACGTGACAAGTGTATCTAAAGAGATGAGGACAGCTGGGCATGACGATGACACCCAGCACAACGAGGACGGCTAGACGTGACAAGTATGTCCAACACTACGAGGACGGCTAGACGTGACAAGTATGTCCAACACCACGAGGACGGCTGGACGTGACAAGTATATCCAACACCACGAGGACGGCTGGACGTGACAAGTATGTCCAACACCACGACGAAGGCTGGACGTGACAAGTATGTCCTTCACCACGACGAAGGCTGGACGTGACAAGTATGTCCAACACCACGAGGACGGCTACACGTGACAAGTATGTCCAACACCACGAGGACGGCTGGACGTGACACGTATGTCCTTCACCACGAGGACGGCTGGACGTGACAAGTATGTCCTTCACCACGAGGACGGCTGGGCGTGACAAGTATGTTCAGAATAACAAGGACGGCTGGACGTGACAAGTATGACCAACATACCGAGGACAGCTGAACGTGGCAGATATGTCCAACACAAACATGAGTGACGGAAGTTGAAGATGCACTACACCACACGAAGAAAGGAAAGGCACTCGGCCCAGACAACATTACATTAGTGGAAATTGAGGCCCTGGCAGATTTTGGAACTGAAATAATGACAAAATTTCTAACACGACGAGTGAGCAGACGAACTTATATATACCGTTAGAGATTGCAAGATGTCGAGAAGCAAAGGACAATTTATTATCTGAATGAATGCACAGCTTAGACACATAACCTCCTGTTTTTCGCCCATATCCGAGATGGTTAGGTATTCGATGTCACTACCCAAGAGATCAAGGGACGTGTGCTATCATTAGACACCAATGGTTATTGGGATAACTTCCGGCCCAATGCAGGAATCAAACTTGGTACATTCAGAGCTTGGGGTGGACACTATAACCTGTCAACCACAGCCCCCCCCCCCTCCCCTTGCCTCCGCGGTATGAGGTGTTAGACCTTCACATGCACTAGGTTGCAGTATCATGAGGTAGGGTGGCCTACTTCTTTCCAGACAATTTCCATAAAATTGCCCAGTACCCAATTTATGAGACTAGGTCGATGCCATAGCCACACCGGGTAAAAAGAAATAATAATAACCGTACGACTGCTGGGATTCGAACGCGGTCTTCTGTCTTGTCGGGATAGCAAACTAACGACTATACTAGTGGCTTATCGTGTCTGTGAACTTGATCCAATGCGGTTTATGTAGAAAAAAATTAATGTCGAATGAACGTAATAAAAGAAAACAAGGAAGACGAAGACATGCACACATGACAGATTAATGGATTCTCAATATAAACAAACATGCCGGTGTTTGACATGTCCGTATAGATATCTTTATGAAGAAGATAACGACGCGAAACGTGAGACTAGGGATCGTTAGGTGCGCTGTTATCGCATGGAGATAAACAAAAGCATAGAACGAGACCGGACGGGAACCATCAAAATAAATACAGTAAAATAAACGTACAGATGCCGATTGACAATTATAGAAGATAAAGGGATGGAGACAGACGCAACTGATATAAATATGGGGGAATTGTAGGCAGGTCAAACGTTATCAAATCGGCTCTCTGAAGTTGCCATCTCTCTTTGATGAAAAAGCACCAAAATCGACCCAAAAAAGCACTAAAAAGCACCAAAAGGTTTTAGGAAGCACCAAAAAAAAAAAAGCACCAACTGTTTTTATTACAAATGTAACAAGGTAGCACAGTATAATTTATTATTATCACTTCATATTACAATGAAGTTTATTCCAGATCCGCCAAATCCCAATCAGAACTATTTTCGAGCCAAAAAAGCACTAAATTGCAATACTATTTTTTTGGGAAATCACTAAAACAAGCCCTGGTGGTATTCATTCAAAATGTTATAAAGTAGCACATTATAATTTGTTATTATCACTGAATATTAGAATGAAGTTTATTCCAGATCTGCCAAATCCCAGTCAAACAACTCCTCTTCAGTTTCTGTAGTTATTTCCTGCTGTGTTTGCTCATGCGATGATGAGGATGAGAAGGATGATTGAAAGAAACATGTATATGCCTCCTGTGATCCAATTTTTCGCATAATATCCTTAGGTAGTTTATGATCATGACAGCATTTGCCATATCTTTTCATTCCATATCTAATAGTCAAAACAGCTGTCAAACTCTTGATGCTAAGTCTATTCCGCAATTTTAATTTTATAACTCCCATCTGACTGAAAATACGCTCCACGTCCGCATTAGAATGAGGTAAAATGAGCAGAGTTAAAGCTAAATCTGTAAGATCTTGGAAAGGATTTTCACCGGTGGCATCCCTGTATGAGGCTATTTCTGCCCACAGTCCAAGTGTGTCAATGGTCTGTGTCCACTGCATATGATGAAGTTTTCTCCACTGGAAATCGATGCGGGTGAGAGTAGCTGCATCTTCTACAAACATTTTAGCAAGATCCAATATACAGGGCTTCATTGGCTGTAGATATCCACTTCCACTAAGACATGACATGGACTGTAACACTCAAACGTTATTGGGTGTACGTAAACGCAGCTGTGTCAATAGCTCTATTAAAAACTGGATGCACCTTCCACGAATTTCTTTCTCATCGGGAAACTTGTAGTCTGCTATTAAAGGGAGTTAAAATAGTTGAATATTGCGCGGTAACGTACTAAGACTGTTTTACTCCCTCGCTTCAGTTCAAATTCGGCTTTTTAGTGTTCTCAAAATAAATTTTAAAGTAATTTTTACCCACCCCCAAAAAAGCACCAAAAAGCACCAAAAAGATTTTGTGAAGCACTAAATTTACGCGGCCGCGCTAAAAGGAAAATTTTCGCACTTACTGACTTGAAAAAGCACTAAATTTAGCGCGAAAAGTACTAAAATGGCAACACTGCTCTGAAGGACTAAGCGTTTTTTGGCGGTCGTAGCAACTGGATTGTCCATTTTGTACTCTTATTATTGCTTCTTTCCGTCTGATCGTTCTTGTACACACAAAGGGAAACTGTAATGTGTGTGCAACTATTGTTTCTCTGGTGACTGCCGCTTCCATCGGCGATGAACTGTAATTTTAGTGGCGGACTGTTGAGTTGGCATTCCGACAGCTGCCTTATGTATGTATGCCTGTGCTGTTGGTTTGGCGGGACTGCTGTCTGTTCCACTTTTCACATGGGACAGTGAGGATCATTATACGTGATATTCCCAGGTACAGGAACGGAGCATTATGGGGTGACTCTTTGCCGTGAAGAATAACGACTAACTAATTTACGAAATGTAAAATGGAGTTTGAAAAGAGACGGGGTGTGGGAGTATTTATGATTTTGTTGACTTGGACTACAAGGTGTGGACTGCGCATGACCATGTAGCCAGCAGGGTTAGGATAGGCTAGCCTTTTCCAGGAGGGGTGAGAAATGAAAATTAGTAACCTGCCGATGACCCGCAGACTACACAAGTCAACCCCACCTCCACGTGGTGCAGACTGGGAAACCATGACCGCGTGGTCATGGGCTAACGGGGCTATGGCTCGCCACAGGGGATGGACTCCCTATGGTTAGATTCTTTTTTTAAGCGACTGGCCTAGCAAGCCGACAGGGGATCTTCATACTGCTCGTAGAAAAAGCTAAGAAGTATAAACGGACTGGCTCTTTGACTACTTACATAAAAATCAATCGAATTCAACGAAACACTCTACTTAGCCTTTGTCGACCAAGAAAAGGCATTTGATAGAGTAGATAGAAACAAGCTGTGGGAAATCCTGAAACAATATGGAGTGAGTATACATCTAACCATTCTTATACAACAACAGTGAATGGATAGTGAGAGCAACTGGAGGACACTTAGAACACTTCACCATAAGATACAAGATTGTGTCCTGTCCCCTCTCTTGTTCATAACATAAATAAACAATACATGTAAAGAAACCAGCCAAACAGAGACCGCAAGAACACCGCATGACGAGAACACAGAAGAAGAACCATCTGCAAATCTAACCATTAGAGAACTCCTGTTTGAGGACGACCAAGCACTAATAGCAAAATCAGAAGCTGAATTACAAGACCACATGAATAGTCTAAACAAAGTGTGTAGAGAACATAACATGAAAATTAGCACAAGTAAATCAGAAGTAATGACCGTAACTAAAGAAGAAACAGCAACAGCGATTCACTTAAACGACATCCCAGGAAACAAGTATAGAGATTCAAGTACCTGGGAAGTATAATATCATCAAATGGCAAATCAGAAGACGAGATCGAAAATAGATGCAATAAGGCAAACCAACTCATTGGACAAATGGCACCAATACTAAAGAACAAATATGTATCAATAACTACTAAGAAAGCACTTTAGAACACAATCTTCCTACCAACTCTATGTTACCAATGCCAAACCTGGACAATGACAGAAAAAGAGAAAAGAAACATCACAACAACAGAAATGACATTCATGAGAAGAATACTCAATGTATCAAGAAGAAATAATATCAGAAATGAAGAAACCAGGACTAAAGTGGGCGTTATTGCTGCACTAGATTTTATTAGAAGGCAGCAAGTGAAATGGTTTGGCCATGCAAGTAGGTTACCAACTAACAGTATACCACAACAAGCAATGATGTACAGACCAGAGGGAAGCAGAGGAAGAGGCCGACAATATAAACGATGGACGCAGGGAATAGCAGAGTCCATGGGAATATCGATACATGAAGCTCATAAGCGGGCACTCTCCCGCTGTCTATACTTCACCTCGACACCGCAAGGTACAAGAGGACCATGATTAGATGAGATGAGATTACTTGGACTGAGACCGCAGTCATGTATGTATATGTGTTTGGTTTTATTGTATGTCTTTAGGATATAAAAATACATGTTTGCTTCATTAAATACTATTACTCGTGTATTCGTAATGTCGCATAACGTGTTCGAAACACAGCTGCGGGAGATTTGGAAGCAGATCGCCTTGGGCTGGTTTTCATACAATGGTATGAGTGCTATTCGTTCAGAAAGTCATGGCAAACTACTGAACGTAAACTTGCAAAGAAATCACAAACAGACAAACATGCTGGGGTTGACTGCAAGACCCTGTAATAATATAATAATAACTAACTTTTTAAAAATATCTGCTATATCTTGCTGCAGTCAACATATGTCTTAAATGGGATGGCCAAGTGGCGCGAAAGGTCTTGGGGTATTTGATAGTCAACAGATGAGAAATACCCAATGTCCAGAGGGAGTTGAAGAGGCTATCATTTATGGAATGAAACAAACAATTGTCCGCGTGTTACTGGGGCCAGTGTGGGAAATACGAGAATAGTAACACCGCGACCTAACATGTTCGCCGTAAATGGCGACAAAGGAAAGTTGGTATGAGAGTGGTTACCTTATCACGGAGACAACTGTAGCTGTTACATCCATGCAAATGTGAACACACAACACAAGGATTGGCCTGCGTTGGTTGAGGGTGAGGGTGGTTATTTGTAATAATATGATTAGATACGTTGGGAGCTGAAAGGTAGAAGAGGAAGAAGGAGAAGGAGGAGGAGGAGCAGAAGGAAAAGGAGGAGGAGAAGAAGAAGAAAGAGAAGGTGGAGGAGAAGATTATTATTGTTAATAATAATAATAATAATAATAATAATAATAATAATAATAATAATACGAAGGGGAAGAAGAAGAAGAAGAAGAAGAAGAAGAAGAAGAAGAAGAAGAAGAAGAAGAAGAAGAAGAAGAAGAAACAGAAAAGAAACAGAAGAACAAGAACTAGAAGAAGCAGAAGAAAACGAGGAAGAAGAAGAAGAAGAAGAAGAAGAAGAAGAAGAAGAAGAAGAAGAAGAAGAAGAAGAAGAAGAAGAAGAAGAAGAAGAAGAAGAAGAAGAAGCAGCAGCAACTTGACAAAAGACTAAAACACAACCCTGATCAAGTGACCTCCTCGCATCATAGTGAGTCTCCAACGCCAGCCAACATTCAGGAAGTATATTAAATTCTTCACCAAGCTGACAATTTAGAAAATTACAGCGGAAATTGTTATCTAAACATTTTTACCATAAATTTCCCCAAAGATGGCGCTGCTCGGTAATTTCCTTTTGAGAGTAAAAGTGATTGTTCGACTAAAAAGTGTTCTGTGGTTTTGTTCTTTTGATGTAAAGTTGACTTTTGTGAACACAAATAATCCTCACAGATGACACTGTGTTGGTAATCCCCACATTTCTGTGTCAGGTCTCGAAGGGGTAAAAGAGAATGAAAACTCCGATGATTTGCTTGATGCTACATCTATTGTTAAACAGTTCATCATTATACAGATTCTGCCCGTTATTCCCATTGTAGTACAAGTCCTCAGCCAACAAACACCACCCTTCATATCCTTTACCGCGATGAGAAACACGGGAGTCAAGCACGGAGTTGCTAGCTTTGAAGACTTGGTACGGAGCACAACAATACCGACAAACCAACACTGCATCAGGGTTATCAGTCGTCCATATACTGGTAGACGTTCGATAGAGGAAAACTGCGCACATCTGAATTTGTCCGATGTGCAATAATGATAATCCATTTTGATAACTTGATAAGTTGCTAATTTATATTCGTGCATGGGCAGAATAGGAATAAACTGATGCGAAATCCCCAATTTGGATCTCATAGAAAACAAGAAAACTTACACGAATCAAAAGCTGAGTCCAAACTACATGGAGAAGAGAGCTACAGTCATATGAGTCTGTCTTTGGAAGTCTCTGTGGGGAAGTGGTCAAGCCGTTTGTCTCGGGCTCCGAAGGTTGTGGGTTCGATTCCGGGCCGCGTCCTTCGGTTCATGAGTGAAATTTTTCGGAGACTCCTGTGGGTCGTCGCTGGAGCTACGGAGTTCGTGCTTTGTGCGACGCTTTCCGAGCTGCGGGAAGAGACGGAGCCATATGGGATAAAACCCGGTGCCATGAAGTCGACCGTGTCGATTTTTAAGCGACTTTAAGACAGATGAGTATTATTAGAAAAGATATGAACAAGACTATAAGAGACAGCAATGGATATCAGGTCGCCATGTGAGATGTTTGGAATTTAAAATACTGACGAGCTAGCAAACGCTGAATAAATCTTAAACAATCATATCTATTCCACAGCTTTAGGGAGGTAAAAAATATTACAACAACCTACGAGGACCCAATGGGTGAAAGAAAACAAAAACTACAGACCAGAGCAGGAGAGAGTAAATGAACTTGGCAGAAATACTCAGAGCTGAATCTACATAATAGTAACAAGACTTTGTAGACTCAGAGTGCACCTCCATCGAATAGGTCTGACTGACTCGGCTACTTGCAGCCGTGAAGCATCAAAGCAAACGCCAGAGCATGTCCTACAAGATTGTCCTGACTTCGCCAGACACAGGTACATGAAATCTGGCCTACAGGAGCGATCCTTCTGGACAAACTCTGGGGGAACAATGAAGACCTCAGGCGAACTGCCCTGTTAGTGTTCCATGCCGAAATAGACGCAGAGTAAACGTTGATAGTTGAAGAAGGAGGAGGAGAAAGAGGAGGAGGAGGAGGAGGAGGAGGAGGAGGAGGAGGAGGAGGAGGAGGAGAAGAAGAAGAAGAAGAAGAAGAAGAAGAAGAAGAAGAAGAAGAAGAAGAAGAAGAAGAAGAAGAAGAAGAAGAAGAAGAAGAAAGATCTAAGCTAGAAGAAGAAGAAGAAGAAGAAGAAGAAGAAGAAGAAGAAGAAGAAGAAGAAGAAGAAGAAGAAGAAGAAGAAGAAGAAGAAGAAGAAGAAGAAGAAGACGAAAGATCTAAGCTCCATTAAGGGATAGAAGGCGGGAAAAGCAGTTTGGTGAGTTGACTGGTACAGAATGGATTAAGAAAAGTAAAACTATTAACTTCTACTCATCGTTTACGCACAATAAGACTGTGTTCACAATGAGGTAACGCCTCTTGGCAACACGCACACGTCTGCGAGGAATCACGCAAGCAATTCCCCTAGCAATCTCCAGATAAACGCAACACCTGTAAGCTAAATGCCACAAATAAAGGCCGGATTGAGATAATTCGACATCCTTATGAGATTTTGAGGTAAACTTTCTATGCACACAGCAGACGGAAGAGCCGGTGCCATCCGGCACAGTGCTCCACTCTGAACTATATCAGGTAGGTTTGGCATTCTCCGAAATGACAAGATAATTGTCTATTTTTTCACCCCTCGCAAGACACGGACAGGATGTTTTTGGGAATAATCGTGAGTTAAAGACTCTTTGGTGACGCGGTAGGGCCGTGGCTAGCATGGATAGCTTGCCGGCCTTGTGGTCATATGTTCGAATCTCTATCTAGGACGGGAGTTTTTTTTTTTTTTTTTTATTGACTTGAATGTCAAGGTCAGCCCAGCCTAAAATATGTAGGAGGAATTGTTCCGGGGCGTGATGGCGGCCGGCGACAGACCGGCCACATCACCCATACAGTGCCGATTGGTCTTGCACATATGGGACTGACATCATGTACCCAATAGGCCTCAAGGTGTGAACAAGGCTACCTGACTTTTGAACACGTCTTAAATCACGGGCATTAGCTCTTTGTGGCCGACAATTACCAAGTGTTTGTAAAGGGGTCCAGGTATGTTTACAAAACAGTTTCCTTTGTTTTCTTATATTAATTTTATTTAAAAAGCAAACGATTTCTCTTAAAGCAATGTCTATAATGAATCTTGCGGTCATATATAGATACAAGCCTCCTGATTAAGTTATGTGCAGCAGAGAAAGTTGGAGGGAAAATGAAGACATCATTTCGGACGGGCAAACGTGACCCTCTTAGTGCATGCACGAAACTTGTTTACTGATTAGTTAGTTAGTCCATAAGTAAAATGCGTAACCTCAGTCTGGCGTTCAGAATTTGTGTTCATTCTTAAGAAAATGTATAGATCCAATTATGTACTGATTGTTGCGTCTAAAACTTCACACGGTAAACAGGTAACATTTCCTTGAATATTCTTTGCAGGAAGATCCTTCGACCTCTAAGAAATCGGACAAACGCGAGCTATTCTACCTGTGCAAACTTCACAAGCACGGTCGCCATTTTTATTTATTCTGCGTACGTGCAGACGACTCTTAGCAATCATAAGCTAATCATAAAGATGGATGATATTGCCACCGAATGACTCCATTAGAAACGTTCAATTACCATTTCCAGTTTCCAGGTACCCGTGTAACTTGGTCACTGCCTTTCCGCGTGTATTAATAACACTTTAGGTGAGCAGTAACAACTATCCTAGAATAAAGGATAGGTAAGAAGGTAACAACTATCCCAGGATGAAGGACAGATAGGAAGGTAACAACTATTCTAGTATGAAGGACATAAAGAAATTAAAAGATTAACCATACAGCCGTCCCCACAGGACGTCGATCTCATCACGGAAAGACTTTGTGATGGTTTGCCAGTTGCCTGCCGCATGCACGTCGTCACCCGCCAGCCTACAATGTCATGTGACCAACTTGGTGCTGGTCAGCCGCTGCCACCTGTGTCCAGGTCATTATGAGGGTACTCTCGGCCACAGCATATCAGCCTTCCAGGTATGCTGCCTTTATGAGTCGGGTTTCTTCCATGTTTTGGTGTCTTGAGAATGTCAGTTTTTCTCATTCGCTCCTCCTCCTCCTCCTCCTCCTTCTTCTTCTTCTTCTTCTTCTTCTTCTTCTTCTTCTTCTTCTTCTTCTTCTTCTTCTTCTTCTTCGTAACACATAAGTTCAAACGCCACAATTTTTTTCCTTAGTCGCAGAAAGAAGCGGCTGGCCGAGTGGCTAGAATGGCGGGCTTTCCTTCGGGAGACCCTGGTTCAAATCCTAGGGGGAGTGGGCATTTTTTTTTTTTTTTGTCGTTATGAAAAAAGAAAACCCTAACCAGCACAGTTCTAGGTGACTGCACTGGCCAAGTGGCCTTAATTCATCAGACTCAAGAACCCCCCCCCCCACCCCCCCTCCTCTGAGCGCCCCCCCCCCCCGGTGCCCTACACCAGAAGGTATTATAGTCAGTAGATGACAAATGACTGTGACTGCTACATGGTTGATGATTCACATATGTGTTCAACAAGGTGAGCAATTTTAAGGCAATAATTGCAAAATAATAGCACGCTACGGTCACAGCAGCAGAGTTGATCCAGAGAACCAAAGACCGAGATCTATGGAGAGCCATGAACGCCTACGCCAGCCGGCACGGCACTTGATGATGATGACGGTCACACGGTAACACAGAGAAAAGCAGCAATGTATATGAATCAAGAAAAACGGCAATGAAAGAAATAATGGTGAAAAAAGAAAGAAAGAAAAAGAAGTTGGATAAGAAAGAAGAGGAAGCAGAAGAAAAAGAAGCTCATCGTGATTACTAGGTCACGCTTATTGAGGTCGGGTGACTTCCTGTCTTCGCCGCCTTTGATTGACAATTTCCTGAAAATTCCTAATATAATCCGGTAAAATGTCACGACACTGGCTCTGCCCAGACTCACACTAACAGGACAAAATCCCCTTCTACGACTGTTGGGGAATCATCTCTTTCTGCTTCGGACGATTCGGTTCTTTTGCTGGTTGGTTAGTGATAGACTCGTTTGTAAGCAAGATGCACTGACGTTCACGCTGATGGACTCCTGAAAATAGTTTGCGTATATCGAAGTGAATAAACAAACGAACTGTATATTCAAAGGGTCTCAATATGGGCACGGAGACCTGTCTTGCAATCGGCTCAACCAACGGCTCATCTATCGCACATCATTTATACATTAGGTTGGAGTAGAGACTTTCCTAACAAAACTTAAGTAATATAACGATGTGAATTGCAACGAGAAGAATAGTGTCGAAGTGCTACACTAGCCAATCCATGTTCTAACATGTTCTTTTGTATGGATGTGAAACGTGGACGAATATCAGTCAAGCTGAAAAACATCTAATGTCTGTGGAAATGTCGTTTCTGAGGAAAATATAAAGAATACCATGGGCAGACAGAAAAACCAATGAGATAGTCCTGCAAGAGGCAAACGAAAGCCGCAAGCTGATTAGAGAAATTATACGAAGACAGTCAAATTGTTTTTGGGAAATTATGAGAAGAAATAAACTAGAGATTTGGTGACAACTGACAAGATTGAGGGGAAAAGAACAAGAGGAAGACAGAGAGGTAAATATCTGGGTGGTTTGATCACATGGCATGGTCAGGACAAGAACACAGAGCTGATCCGCGACTCTAGTGATCGTGTAAGATGGCGAAACATTACCGCCCACGCTTACCGACATAGCACATGATGATGATGAGAGACTTTCCTCCCGACTTTGTCCCAAAGTACCATATCCACGAAAACTGTTACAGAGCTCTTCTACACCTCGTCAAGCTCAGACACGGGATGTGTAATACCAGTTCTAGATCTTCGCATCTGCGGAGAGGCATATCACCATGTAGCCAGATAATGATTCAGCGTAGCATACACAGACCGAATGAGATTAGGCCTTGGGTCGGTAAAGTTTTCTTCATAGGATTTAGATATTCCATGACAAAAACCTCAAAACTAGTATCTGTAAGGAATAGTCGTTGTTTTAATATTTTTTTCTGGTTATATGTTGTTGTTGTTGTTGTTGTTTTCTGCTCGCTCTCGTTTAACTCAAGCGTAGTCCACACACACTATTTCTAGTAGTGCTGGACTGAATTTTGCGTGTGGATTAGCTTTCCCTATTAACAGTGTCCCTAGCCCTCAGGCGAACCCACTCCTACTTCAGAGGTACTTGTAATTTACGTCCCCAAGTCAAGGACGACAGGTCAACATTTTAGTCCAGCTGTCCGATGTAGGTGATGAACCACTTACCTCGGCATCAGCACAACGGATGTTTAAGAACACGCGCTCTTATCCATTCAGCCATGCGGACCAACTGTATTTAAATATACCTGTATCTAAATATACCACTGTAACAAATAATAGACAGGTCAAGCCGTGGGTTGCAACTATCTAGGGTCAAGATAACGGCGGACGGGAACAAGTCACACAAAGATAAGGGGTCAATAAATATACAAAAAGTCCTATAGCAAATACTGCCGTTGGCGGTGTGAATTGTCAGCCTTTCACATACTCTAGTTCACGACACATGAAGTGCTGTGGTCAGCTCCATTCCTCGTCAACTTTCCTTCCAGACAATTCCAAGACAAATCTTACAATTGTCTTTAAAAAAAAGAGGGTTTACAAGGCGAGGCGATCGACTCCATTACACTGGGTTTTATCCAATATGACCCGGTCTCTTTCCGCGGGGCGGCCCGCAGAAAGCGTCGCACAAAGCACGAACTCCGTAGCCCCAGCGACGACCCCCAGAAGTCTCCGAGAAAACTGCACTTAGTGAACCTAACTACATAGCCCGAAATCGAACGCATAACCTTCAGAGCGAGAAGCAGGCAGCATAATCACTTGGCCATTAAGACCCTCTCAAAGTTGTCTGATACCCACTGGTACAAGGCTGGATCTACTGCAGCGGTCGGAGAACTTAATCCTACCTGTATTGGAGACGGAACGCGTACCACTTTATCTACAGGCAAGCGAACAAGCCACTATGCTACAGGATCTCCCACATAAAGATAACATGCAACATAATCACAACAAATACACTTCGTGAGATAAAGAACATTATGATGTATTAGAGATTACTGTCCTGGATAGTTTCAATATGGGACAAAGAACATTATGAGGTGTCAAAGATTACTGTCGAGGGCAGTTTCAATATGGGACAAAGAACATTATGATGTGTCAAAGATTACTGTCCAGGGTAGTTTCAATATGGGACAAAGAACATTATGATGTGTCAGATACTACTGTTCAGGGTAGTTTCAATATGGCATAAAGAATATCATGATGCATCACAGATTACAGTCCAGAATGGCCTCAATATGTTACATACTACCCATACTACTATGAGCGTGTGAATCATGGACAACAGACTAAAGTTAGAAAGAAACCAAAAGCCACTGAGAAGTGGTTTCTATATGGGTCCTTGTTTCTGGGTTCTATATATCTAAATAGCACTCCTGACAAACCCATACTGGACACTGGTGAATGCTAGACCTGGTCGATGACACTGTGGTTTAGGGAGTGTCAGAGTCTCACCCAGAGTTATAACGCGTTGTCTGCACCAACGCCCGACAATGCAACGCGGATCTATGATAAGCACTACAGCTATAACACGGCGTCGTCAACAACGCCAGGCAATCAACGCTGAGCGATACTAAGCAGTCGGCGGTCAGCTGGAACACAGCGTGAACATTGAGGGGTCACGCGGGCTGACTCGAGCACAACTGAGGTGTGTGCTAAAAGTCCAGCCAGACTAGGCTTGGGTGCCGTAACGGACTGACGTGTGAATGCGGCTTGAGAGTTTTATGCATGTCTTGATAGCTAGCCTGTATGACCGTTGGAGATGTAACGCCTGTCTGTGTGACTTGTAAGTGGAGTGCATTGATGTATTATTATATTGATGTATTGATTGCTTGCATTTATAATCTATTGGATATTGTGAATTGTGATTGCGCGAAGCTTGTATTGTTTCTGATGTGTGCAGTGCGCGAATAAATAGCGCGACTTAGATTATCGGTTGTTAGCCTCGTGTTATTTGATAAGCATATTTAGTATCACACTTGTCAAGATACGAGCCATAGTTCTTGCCCTAAGCAAGACTTTGACAGGAGGTCTGTTAGGTAGTGCGTCGAATACCACTTATTCCTTATGCAGCATGTCACGGTACAAATGAATTAAAAAAAAAAACAGAAGTACAATCGGTAAGCCTTACTGGAACACGATCACAAGTGTCAAATTGGGCGAAACGGTTAAAACCTTTGACCGCCCACAAACAACAAACACACACCGATACATTTACTTGAAATTCAATATTAAAGAAAAGAACTGAGAAATTGGACTTAACTTGACAAACTACAAAGACGAAACAGGAGACAGTTAGTAGCAGTTCAGGGGAGCTGTCAACAAGTCACGCCCACAGGACGAATACGATTATGATATCATTCCCTATGTAGGGTTATGCGGATGATTTTCAGAATTTCCGAGGGTTCACCAACCAGCTAACAGACCAACCATAGCAACAGCAATTGTCATACAAAACCGACGTCACAGCACTGGGGACATGAGCATATGTGCTCCGTCGCACACAAAAGATGTGGAAGCGTATGAATACTCACAGTTCCAAAGGACTGTTGGTTCAGCTCGCCTATACTTCGTTCTCTACCACGATAATTTCTGCTGTTGTCGAACTATATTCCCGAATCTATCTGTCATAGCCGCATGCAGTCATTGAATTGTGTTTCCTCGTGCAACAGGCGATCATTTATAAACAGCATCACGTCTCCCTTGTCCAACCATAGTTTTCTTTCGGAGGTGCCCAGGAGACAAGCCAAAAGGCTCTTTAATTTCCATTATACTTGCATGGGTTGGACAGCACAGCCACCTCAGCGCACTGTAAGTCATTCAGCATATTGAAAGTCCTTCAGCACATTGAAAGTCCTTCAGCACATTGTAAGTCCTTCAGCACATTGTAAGTTCCGTGCATATCAACCATTCATGACATGAATATCTAGAATGAAGCTTCAGGGGCATTGACTGGAATCAGTTATAGTGGGCCCTAACGTCGTTTGATTCCTCAGGGTATGGGAGGGAGGGGTGTGTGTTGGGCTCCAGAGATACATCAGGTGTGGCGATGAGATTTTCCATTGGTTTCTTTACCATGGAGCATAGAACTGCGGTCGTGCGTTGGTGTCAAGGTTATCAATTAAGGGTACCCTTTGAGGCTACTAAGACAGTTCATAAATAAATACATGTATTGTTTGGCGCTCACAGAAGTCGAAGAAAGAAGCAGAGACTAGAAGACACATT
The DNA here is from genome assembly GCA_963921405.1 of Cepaea hortensis. Lineage (NCBI taxonomy): Eukaryota > Metazoa > Mollusca > Gastropoda > Stylommatophora > Helicidae > Cepaea > Cepaea hortensis. The sequence goes on from OY992883.1 coordinate 15,920,104, forward strand.
ACACAACACAACAATTGAAAACTATAGTTACCGACAGGGATTCGAACCTGTCAAGCAGAGAAAGACCACAATGTAGATGGGTTCAAGATGCGATAGATAATTTACACATGGCAGTATTGGAGGCAGGACATCTGGCTTATAATGGAGATAGTTTCGAAACACTATTATGGAGGTAAGTTCTCCACATCTCCATGATGATGTTGCGTGTTTGTGAGCTATATCAAGAGATGAACAGGAAGAAGCCAATACAGGCGGGAAGAAGCACGAACAGGGCCGATATCGTCAATGCCATACGGATCCAGCTGGCCGATACCGAAGAGTCTTTAATGCAATTTCGATTACATGAGTTGGGAACGAACGAACGAACAATCTTTATTTTCAACGGGTTAAGAATTGGGCAGCAGGCCCGTCTGACACTGGACATATGGAGCGAAGCCTGGCCAAGTACGTCAATGCCATCTTCCATGGCGAGAGCGGAGGCATTACAACCATCTCCTCACGGGAACAGTGAGTAGATGCTGCATTGGAGGATTGAGCACGCATGCGAATATCAAATGTGCGGGGAAGTCAATCACGATAACATAACAAGAAACCTGCATGAGTGCACCGCGAAGTCGCAGGATGCAGGGGTTGGCAGACATTTACAGTCGACTTTCACTACAGGATGCTAGTTGATGACGAGTGTAATCGAACGTTAGATTCGCTGAGTCTTGCAGTAGCTATCCCATTTTCCCACAACAAAGGTCAGGGCGTGCGGAGAACAAGGGGACATAGCTAGAATCAATACTTACCGCCAGAGTCGTTGTCCGTGGCGTTTTTATCATGGCGGCTTGATTTTGTCTTGGCGCGTTTTCCAGCGGCCTTGTGACTGCTGCCGCCGCCGCTGCTATTTTTGAAGCTGCCACTGTTTCTCAAATCAATCTCCGAGACGTCAGGCGAGTGATGTCGGCTTTTCCCACATCCCATAGTCCATATACTCGCCGACACGCACATTTGGGTGCGGCACGCTGCCTGGACGAGATGTCACTGCGGGTCAGCGCGCCTGATGCCACCGTGGTTCATCAGTTGAACAACGGAATGCTAATGGAAGTGTTTCTGTAATTCCCTGGGGAAAGAAAGACAACATCAAATCAATAATGTATCTACGTCACATGTAGATATAGACAATTTACTAAAAGCTAGTCGTATGGTAGATACTGCCTTTTGGGTGCAAAACATTAAGCTGAAAAATATACTAAATCACAGAATATGGGGAAAAGTTAGTTTTCCTCGTCACTTTTCCGTCCTAGACAATTACTAAACAATGTTTTCCCGTAGTGAATTTTAATAACGAAGACACAAACAATAGATTGCACGATTTAATGCCTGGCATATTTCGCTGCATCTCGTCAGGTACATACTGCAGAATTCACACAATATAAAGTAAATTAACTAGATTATTCCTTCAAGCTGAAATATACACATGTCCACACGGTAATGACAATTGTCTACCACGGCAATTTTAAGCTGACTAACATGTCTTTCTGTTTGCACAAATCTGGCTTGCGTTGATTGATCATCACCAGAACGTCATCCCCCCCCCCCCCCCTTTTCGAATTTCCTCCCTATAAATCCCCCGCCACCCTTACACAGTATACATAACAATGAAAGCTAAATTTAATAACACATACTAGAAAAAGTCTACACATCTACATAAAACGTGATTTACTTACATTATAAAACGAATTTCATTAGGGCGAGAAGTACAGAACCGTAAAATTTAGAGGGAAAAACAATATCAAGTAACTGGTTCTTGTATTAATGCGATCCTGAAATAATCTTAATTCCTCCCCCACCCCCCCCCCCCACCCCCCGCCGATAACCCTAAAATTTCCGCCTGGGGGAGGGGGGAATTCCCCACCGGTTGGGAACCACTGTCGTAGAGCATTCAGAATATCAGCCTGGTCCATGGCTCGTCCGCCTTCCACAGTAGCCCTACCTGCAAGCCTGTCAGTTTGCTCATTACCTTGTACACCAGCATGCTCTGGCACGAAAATGAAAATAATCTTTGCCAGCCGTGACCGCCCCAGACACACCAACCACATTACATTAAATGTAAGATAAACAGTACTGAGATGTTATACAGAATCTGTTTTGCTGAATGGCAGTGAATCATGGAACTTAAACACATTAGGAAGAAGTCGGAGGCAAGACAAACGCTGTGATTACCTTGCCTGGCTGAGTAACTAATAACAATTTCCTGGAAGAGGCTAAAGCAAGTAAAACTTTAGATACAACTATAAGACGGGGGACAAACAACTTTCTTTGGTCATATGAGATGAGTAGCATTGGAAAACATCGTGACAACTGGAATGATTATTGGTAGAAAAGGCAGAGGAAGACCAAGCGAAATTGTGATGGGTGGACTGAGACGCTGGCACGCAGGAATATCATCAGATGAATTGATCTAGAACACCAGCTGTGTTCCACTATAAACGTGAAGGTGTATTACCGCCTACGACAGTCGGCAGGGCACGTTGTGATGATTATCAGAAGTAATCATAGACTATATATCGCAGTTATAATCCAGTAGCGTTGAACAGGATGTTATCTTCTCTGAACAAAAAGGTTCGCAAATTCAAAGTAGCTTACGGGACGCAGAGGTGTTTCCAAGGCACCAGGGCTGGGATCTATACTGGCCAAGACCTGCTGACACGTCCACGCCGTGCTTCCTGGACAACAGGTCCCATCGGGGACCTGGCTAACATCAGTAGGATCGATGATTCCTCCGAAGTCGGAGAGAATCTGCCTGCACGACGAGGAACCACCAGACTGCACACCAATAAGCCAGACATGGGACAACGGATACTCACGCAAACCTCAGGTCCGGTATGACATCACACTGACGTGGGACAACAGGATGTCTTCATCCGACATATAGGACTTCACGCTGGAGTTGCAAGCAAGCAAAGTAGCTTACCACCAAGTATGCCCATTCTTTAATACATGGTCTACATACTCTTCTTCCTCTTCTGCTTTTTTGTCTTCTATGTTTTCGTATTCTTCTACCCCTCCTCTCTTTTCTTCTTCATCTCCTACTCCACCTTTCCTCTTCTTCTTTTCAGTCTTCTTCTCTTTCCTATTCTTCCCCCTCTTCTTCTTCTCCTTCTTCCTGTTCTTCTCTTGTTCTTCTTTCTCCTCTTCTACTGTGTCAGGAGCTGACAATGGCATTACGAATCTCCGATCCTCTGTTATCTAGTATTTTGCTACAGTTGTTATTGTTAATATTATTCTTCCTCTCCCATCTGTCTAAGCCTTCCACACGTATCTGTATGTATATTCCCGTGACTCTCTAGCCTTGTATTTCCCCAAACGAGGCTAATTTCTCGACTACACATCTGATTTTGATGTGTCACATAAAGTTCACTGATATTTCCTTACGGGCTTGACAAGTGATCTATCAACACTTGCACCAGTGAAAGCCTTAGCCTTGTTGTCTTCTCTACCAACGATATTTTCAATATTCTCCTTAATTGTGTCACTGCCGAAGGATACTATATCTCTATATGCGACCTTCCATTTTGACAGAAAGACGATATAGAGTATTAGAGTCTCGTGTTATTTGTTTTGTTTCGTGATGTCTTGTGTAATTTTAATGCTCAGTAAATGGACATTTAAATTATAATACTTGTTCATTTGATTGTGTGCCATGTTTGGTCCTAACCTACTTTTGTTTGGCATTGACTCAGATAAGAAACCAATTCTCCGCCGGCTTTTGGTTTCTCCACAATGTTATTTCTCATTGTGCCGGTTCGCATCCATACAGACTACAGAGGCGAGTTCTTGTGCTTGTGACATTCCTGTTTGTCATTATGTTAATAATTCCAAGAAAAGCGTTTTGAGATATGACGATTCTTTCTTATCATCATCATCATCATCATCATCATCATCATCATCATCATCATCATCATCATCATCATCATCATCATCATCATCATCATCGTCGTCATCATCATCATCACCACCACCACTATCATCATCATCATCATCATCATCATCATCATCATCATCATCACCACGACAACCATCACCACCACCACCACCACCACCACCATCATCATCATCATCATCATCGTCATAATCATCATGAAGTGTCATACCGATTAGTATGGGCGGTCATGGTTCACCATCTCACATATTCACCATGGTCTCCGGAGTGAAACTGTTAAGCCTCCAGTCTCGGACCCTAAAGGCTGTGGGTTCGACTTCAGACTCCCTCATTCGGTTAATGAGTGTAATATTTTAGGATACTCTGGAGAGGGGGGGGGGGGGTGTTGTCGCCGAAGCTGCAGAGTTCGTGCTGTGTGCGACACTTTTGCAGTCCACCCTGCGGAAAGAGACCGAACCATATGGCTCCAGTTCAACGAAGTCTATTTTACGTCTTTAAACCCTCTTTACACATATCACCAGTCTTGGATGAGGTCCTTGTTCTTGTTCTCATCATGCCATATGGCCAAGCAATCCAGGTATTTATTTCTCTGCCTTCTCTTTGCTCTTTTTCAATCAATCTCTCCAGATGTCAATCATCTTTGTAGCTTATTTCTTCTCATAACGTGGCCAAACAAATCTGGACCGTCTGCGTCTAATGTCTCTAATCAGATTACGGCTTTCATTTGTGTCTTGTGCTACCGATTCAAGGTTTTAAAATCTGCTGCAGACGATTTAGAAGCAGGCCACCTAGCGTTGTTTTCCATGGTATGAGCGCCGAGTCTTTAGGAATGCAATGGCAATCTACTGAACGTGAAAACTACCTAGTAAATGACAAACAGGCAACACATGCTTGCGGACTTCTCAGTCCATCCATAATGATTTCTCTCTATCTTTCTCTGCCTCTTCTACCAGTGATCTTTCAAGATGTCACGGTGTTGGGGGTTGATTGTGACGTCCTGTAAAGGATACGCAACTAACATTTCTTGATAAACTATACTTAGAATTACAGTCGGATATGTTTATGAGCTTGATACTTGATCAATGCACGATCGACGGAGAATTGTGAGCCGTATAATGTAACCGGAGAGGGTTAGAATTAAATTGTAAGAAGACACAGGTTATGGTCGTCACTAGGAAGAACGAAGTACCACAATGTAATATACAAGTAAATGGAAATATTCTTCAACAAGTGAATCGGTACAATTATCTCGGAACAGTCATAACATCTGATGGGAGATGCCTTGAAGAGATTAGAACAAGAATCGCCATGGCGAGAGTAGCCTTTAGCAAGATGAAAAACATTCTGACCAATAAAAAGATGTCAATTGAAACGAGAAAAAGAGTGTTGAGGGGATACATAGAGCCTTTTTTTTTGGTATGGATGTGAAACTTGGACAATGAGCAGTCAAGCTGAAAAACATCTGATGGCTGCAGAAATGTGGTTTCTGATGAAAATGCAAAGAATACCATGGACAGACAGAAAAACCAATGACCAAGTACTACAGGAGACAAATGAAAATCGTAAATTGATTAGAGAAATTAGACGTAGACAGTCAACATTTTTTGGACATGTTATGAGAATAAATGGATTGGAGAACTTAGTGACAACTGGCAAGATCGAAGGGAACAGACCAAGAGGAAGACCGAGAGGAAAATACCCGGATAACTTGGCCACATGGCATGGTCGAGACAGGAACACTGAGCTGATCCATGGCTCTGGTAATCGAGTGAAATGGCAAGTCATGACCGCCCACACTTTCCGGCATGACACATGATTGATTGAAATCCCATAGACCAAGAGAAATAATGATGGATGGCTTGAGACGGTGGCATGGAGGAATATCAACAGCGGAGTTGATCCAGAAAACCAAAGACCGAGATCTGTGAGAATCATAAACGCCTACGTCAGCCGGCATGACACTTGATGATCATGATGATCCCATAGATGTAGGATCAGGTGGCTGATGAAGCTGGCTAGTGTGACACGTGTTCAGGGATCTATAGCGGACGTCTTGGTGTTATGGTTAGGACGTTGTGTCGACAAAGGCATGGAGGCGGCGAGACCAAGGTGCGATGTCAGGGTTCTCGTCGTTACGGGAGGGAAAGGATGGCCATCTATTTCCCCGCGCGCTCTGAACTTCAGAAATGTGACTGTTGTGGCACTTCATATACTCACAGCAGCTTCTTCCCCCAGGACGAAGCTTTTCTTTCTTTCCATTTGGTCCTACCTTGAAGCTATACGTTAGTATAGAACCAGTTATACGTTAGTATAGAATCAGTTATAAGTTAGTATAGAATCAGTTATACGTTAGTATAGAATCAGTTATACGTTAGTATAGAACCAGTTATACGTTAGTATAAAACCACTGCCGTTATTTATTTTCGTTAGCTCGCTTTGAACTTCAGCGTAATCCTCACTGGGCCGATTTTTGCGCGTGGGCTAGCTTTCCCTACTACCAGTATACTGCGCCATCAGGCAAACCCACTCCGACTTCTGAGGTACTTGTAATATACGTCCTCAAGTTAAGGACGATAAGTCAATATTTTAGTCCCACTGATCGGTGTAGGGTCTCACCCTGCTACCTTGTCATCATCACACCGGAAGAACGAGCGCTCTTATCCATGCTGACCTCTACTGCCATTATTTGAACGCGGAAGGTTCGAATCTAATTTGCATGCACGCATTCGAATGTTTCTATTATCTAATTTATTTTTTGATTGCGTATTTCAGTTCCAAGTCTTCTATAAGTCTACATCAATACCCGGTAATTAACATAATTATTTAAACTGGCAGGAGTTATCGTTAACTCGACCAGGGAATTTAAAGTGGAGTGAATTGCTTTCTTTCGTGTCGCTTTTGCTTCCATTTTTGTATGGCTAGGATAATTGAGAAAATTACTATTTTCAACTCTGACGTCAGTACAAGGCTGTTGAATGGATCATAGGCCCGGAGAACGATTAAAACATTCACTAATGGACCAGAAAGACACATGAATTGGTAACAACGCAAAACTGAAGAACTAAACTGGTGTAACAGAATCATAATGTGGAACTCATGGAGAGAACTGGACAAATTACAGTGAGCCAAGAGGCAAAGAGTAATACTTTCGGGTTGGTTATGATACACGTTGAGAACACGGTTGCACAGGGTAGCTAGAAAATTCGTTGTCAAAAGAACTAAAATAAAACACTAAAACACAAAGGAAAGAGAATTAGAGGCAGGAGTGAGAACTGTGGTTAAGAAATGGAAGGTACAATCAGAGGTAGGAAAGTATGAGGGAATTTTGCGTGAGAGGGACAACGACTTGAGAATGACTGAGATATAAAAGGAGGAGGAGGAAGAAGGCGACGACGAAGACGAAGAAGAAGAAGAAGAAGAAGAAGAAGAAGAAGAAGAAGAAGAAGAAGAAGAAGAAGAAGAAGAAGAAGAAGAAGGAAGGAGGAGGAGGGGGAGAAGAAGAGAAAGAAGAAGATGAAGGAAGAAAAGGAGGAGGAGGAGAAGAAGAAAACGAAAGAAGAAGAAGAAGAAGAAGAAGAAGAAGAAGAAGAAGAAGAAGAAGAAGAAGAAGAAGAAGAGAAAGAAGAAGATGAAAGAAGAAGAAGAAGAAGAAGAAGAAGAAGAGGAGGAGGAGGAGGAGGAGGAGGAGGAGGAGGAGGAGGAGGAGGAGGAGGAGGAGAACAAGTACATTATGCTCACAAATAGCTAATCCAGGATGTTGGTAAGATCTATGCACTGTAAGATACGGCGATGGGCTAATACAAGCCGGAAGAAGCAATGACAGGGACGTCGTCGTCTATGCAGTACGGACTCAGCTGATCGATACCGACGAGTCTCTAACGCCAGTTCGATTACACGAGTTGAGAGTGAAGCTTGGATACGCATGTCAATATCGCCTTTGACAGCGAGCGACGAGGCATTACAAGAGAATCGTCATCAAAACAGGGAGCTGTATAGATACTCTGAGATGGCTGCTGAATCGGAGGACTGAGCAGGCATGGGAATACTCAATGTGCGCGGATGTCGATCGTGATAACATAACATAACATAACATAACATAACATAACATAACATAAGAAACATAACATAACATAACATAACGGCGGTCAATTCCGCTCGCCGCCGTCCGTATTCTTTCATTTGTACAGAATTCCAAGGTAAATTTTGTAGAATGTTTCTTTAATCCGGAAGCACAATGAAATCGGAACAAAGTACTCTCAAACTGGTAAATGAAGCCCCAAAATTGTGATAGGTACACGGTGTAAGTCAATAAATGGGACGCAGAGGTGTTTCCAAGGCACCAGGGCCGGGTTATATACTGGACAAGACCTATTGAAGCGTTCACGTCGAGCGTCCTGAGCAACAGGTCCCTTCGGGGTCCTGGCTAAAGTCAGTAGGATCGCCGATTCCTCCGAGGTCGGAGAGTGTCTGCCTGTACTGCGAGGAACCACCAGTCTGCACACCAATAAGCCAGACATGGGACAACGGATACTCACGCAAACCTCAGGTCCTGTATGACATCACACTGATGTTGGACAACAGGATGCCTTCATCCGACATACAGGACTTCGCGTTGGAGCTCAAGCCAACGAACACAAGCAAGCAAGCAAGCAAGTCAATAAATAAATCGGGTGTCGTTTTCACAATGAAGCTTAGCTGTAATGGATCTCCAACTCTTGTCTGTCTCTCCCCTGACTGTACATTCTGTGAGACGGCTGTTCGTCCATCTTTTGATGTTATCTTGCCACTTGCATCGTTGTCTACCTTCTGCTCGCTTGCTTCAAACTTGTATGCTTGATTTTTTGATTCAAAAACAAAACTTCAAAATTCGGCCTCGTTCAGCCTGCTTCTTCAGCCTTGGTTGAGTTGAGGTCCGTTGTTTTTGTGGGGTTTATCCTGTTTCTGTCTGTGCGCTCTTACGAGTGAGTCCTAACTCGGACTGGTTATGTAAGCGTTTGTGTCTGTGACGTCTGTTGGGGCATTGGTCGGCGAGTTATCCTTTGTACCCATCTCCTCTGGCGGTTTCTTTGTTCAGTGTTGACTTCTGGCTCGTCTGTTTTGCTAGGATGCAGTCCTTATAAGGACTCATCCTTTGGTTTGCTTGCTTTTATTTCCTTGCATTTTGGTCGGCCTGAGAACAATCTCATCTGAGCTACCAATCATTCGATTCTTCGTCGGTTTACTCTCTCTCTCTCTCTCTCTCTCTCTCTCTCTCTCTCTCTCTCTCTCTCTCTCTCTCTCTCTCTCTCTCTCTCTCTCTCTTTCTCTCTGGTTGAAGACTGGTTTCCCCTTTAACTTATTCGTCATTGAAAATGGGTTGCTGGGTTCGTCTTGGAGTTTCTCGCTTGTCTTTGGTTTGGCTCCAGCTTAGGTGGCGAAGGGTGGGGCACGAATCAATCTGTGGGATTCATCAAAATAACGAAACCGAGGATATTGGTTTAGAGATCGGATGTCATCTTGGATAAGAAAAAAACACAAGGCGCGTGCAGTCAGCCCCGGACCAAACCTCGCACTGGCGATGACCTTTAACTGATTCAGTGCCAAGCAAAAAGTAGGTTTAGACCAAACATGGCGCACAATCACGTGATCAAGTATTGTAATGTAAATGTCTTGTCATCGAGCATTAAAATTCAGGAAGATACCACGAAACGAAACAAATAACACGATGACTAGTATGGCTATATATAACCCTTCAGTCCAAACAGAAGGTCACATTTGGCGATATATTAACCGTCTTTACTGAATTAGTTAAGAACCATCGCATGGTGCGGCGTGTCCTCATTCTAGGTCTCTAGTCTGGCTAACGTTTCAAGGATCACTGATCCTATTTTGGGATGTGAAGTACCCGCACAGGTTTAACACACCCCGCTGGTTCCTGTAGTGTTGCAAAGGAGAAGGGACGGGGGATTCTAGAATACACTCCCCGTGGGCTGATAGTCGCTTCACCAACCTTACTCCGACGGATGCAAGATCTATTCACGGCCCAGGCGACTTAGCCGTCAACGCACCGGACTTCAATGCTAATCTAAGCCTCCATGAGAAATGCAATACAACCAATCAACCAACCAAACCAGCCACAAACCCACCCACCAACCGACCAACCAAAAAATCAACCACCCAACCCAACAATCAATCAACCAACCAAACAACCAACCAACCAAACAAACAACCAACTAACTAAACAAACTACCAACAGTTCATTTCATTTCAGTTCAGTCGCGGTACCAACATCACAGCAACGGGTCGTCCCCATTATCCTTCGTTCCTGTGCCAGTGAATATCACATAAAATGTTCCTCTCTGCCCCATGTGAAAAGTGGAAAAGACAGGAGTCTCGACAAACAACAGCCCGCTCAGACACACTGTGCATAATGCCGCCACCAGAATGTCACCACAAAATCCTCCACGCAACATTCATTCTTGATGGAAGTGGCAGTCACTTTCCCAACCAGATGTTCATCTACAAAGTCTCGGTGTTTCTAGATGTTGGTATTCCGTTTCTAGATGTTTACTAGCCAGCCACGCCATTCTTCCTCCGAAATGTAATTCACGCATCAAAACAACCTCGAACAGATGTTTAAAAAAAAAAAACACATTTCACTGTAAATAATGCCGTTGCCTGAATGCCAACACAAAAGTCCTCCACGAAAATACAGTTTGTCATCGATGGAAACGGCATTCATTAGAAAACAAAGCAAAAACCCGTTCACTTCTGCGTCACAACAAGCCGCCATACATGCAGGTATTATTAGATGTTGTTGTTCCGTTTCTAGATGTATTCTAGCCAGCTACGCCATTTTCCGAGCATGCAGTTCACACCACAACACCTCGGACAGATGTAAAAAAGAAAAAAAACATTTCACTATGCATAATGCCGTCTCCAGAATGCCAAAACAACAGTTCTTCACAAAACACAGTTCATCGTCAAAGGAAGCGGAAGTCAACCAGAAGACCAGCAGCCACACATTTCTGCATAAAGCACAAAAACCGGTCAATTCTGGGACACAGCCAGCTGCCATTGCTCTGAACATGCAGTTCACGCTCCACAAACTTGGGCAGATTTAAAAGCATTTCACACGAAATGCACAGCTCACAGCGTCGCGCCACGCACTCAACTCAGTAGCCGGGTGACGGAACCGTAAACTACCAGTCCAACATGAGGAAAATGCGAATGCAAACGGTGGCCACGAGCATAAACAATCCAGAGGTCTTAACCGTTTCACTGCCTATCCTCCACCGTGACCAGAAGTCACAAACTACCAACCAGCCAACCAACTAAACAATCAACAAAACAACCAACTAACTAACTAAACAAACAACCAACCAACAAACCAACTTAACAAACAACCAACCAAACAACAACCAACTAAGCAACCAACCAAACAACCAATCAACTAAACAAACTACCAACCAGCCAACCATCTACACAACCAACGAAACAACCAACCAACCAACTAAACAAGCAACTAACCAAACAACGCGCGTCTATTATGCTGGCGTTAATAAATTAATAAATGCAGAGCCATACATTAAAAAGACCCGACCGAGCAACCTGCTGCACATGTCACGTGAAAACAAGAGAACCTAATTTCACAAGGAAATATTCATAGCACCTGTGATGCTGGCAGGTACAAATATCGATCCAAACGGGCTGATGAGTCTGTTTCATGTACTGAGATTCTTGCTTGCTCCAGCGTAGATATCTGGTAGTTAGGGCAGAGAGATAAGGGCAGAATGTAAGACTTAAAATTCTGCGTCACAACAAGCCGCCATGCCTAATTCTAAACCCTTTGTGAATAAAGTTCGTTCGATCGTTATCTGCTAGTTAGTTAGTTAGCTAGCTGGCTATTTAATTAGTTTATTAGCTAGTTACTGAGTTAATTAGCTAGCTAGTTACTTAGTTAATTAGCTAGCTGGTTAGTTATTTAATTATATAGTTAGGTATAAAGTTAGTTAGTTAATCAGCTAGCTAGTTAGTTAATTAGCTAGCCTATTAAATATATAGTTAGTTAATTAGCTAGTTAGTTAGCTAGTTAGTTAATTAGCTAGCTAGTTAGTTGGAAAGGTAGCTAATTAATTAACATATTAGTTAGCTAGTTAGCTAGTTTATTAGATAGCTTGTTAGTTAATTAGCTAGCTAGTTAGTTAATTAGCCAGTTAGTCGCAATGTTAGGTAGTTGGTTAATTAGATAGTTAGTCAATCAACAGATCACCCTCATGGAACTATTAGTCCATAATTTCTCAAATCCCCAAAACCACGTGAAAATAGAAGTTAATAGACACATGAATAATATGCAGACGGCAATAACAGAGCTGCATGGGATAGCTAAAGACAGGAGGGTTTGGATTGGAGTAAGTTGGTTGAGGGCCTATACAATAACACTATACAATAACACTATACAATAACAATCAGAAATAAAGAGCATCTGTTGGGCATTTTGCCCAGGCCATGCTGGTGTGGTGGGAAACGAGCAGGCGGACATATTGGCTGGATCTGCACCATTCGGTGGGGTATTGGTGGGTGATAAGGCAGATGTGGTCGGGGTCCTTTGGAATCGAGTGTATAGTGCAGGAGAACTGATAGTTCATCACGGCTTGGAGAGAATAGTGCTGCAGGGAGTGACCAGGGGTTCTGGCCGAGACTCAAAACTCCGAGGAAAGACCAGACGGACATGCACTCAGACTGATACTAGTACCATTAGTACTGGGATTCTTCGCTGGCTGTTGCAGATGAGGACGGAGCATTCCGAGTGCTGTGATGTCGGTTTTTGACTCAACTCAACTCAAATCTAGTGACTTTGTTCCTTGTTGTTGTTCTTTCCCTGCGCCTTCTTCTCCTTCTTCCCCTGTTCTTTGTTTTTATCATTATCGTCTTCTTCTTCTTCTTCTTCTTCTTCTTCTTCTTCTTCTTCTTCTTCTTCTTCTTCTTCTTCTTCTTCTTCTTCTTCTTCTTCTTCATGTTCGTTGCCGCCCTCCTCCTCCTCCTCCTCCTCCTCCTCCTCCTCCTCCTCCTCCTCCTCCTCCTCTTCTTCTTCTTCTTCTTCTTCTTCTTCTTCTTCTTCTTCTTCTTCTTCTTCTTCTTCTTCTTCTTCTTCTTCTTCTTCTTCTTCTTCTTCTTCTTCTTCTTCTTCTTCGTCGTCGTCGTCGTCGTTGTCTTCTTCTCTTTTCTTCATCATCATTAGCATAATTACCATCTTCTTCATTTGCTTCTAAATCTTATTTTCCCCATCATCATCATTATCATCATCATTTTCTTCTTATTAATGTTTTAAAATATGAAAATTTGTCCTCATCTTCTAGTTATTTTCTTCTTGCTTCTCTTGATTTTCGTCTCTCACCACACCAGCATGTCCTGGGGAAAATGCCCAACAGATGCTCTATATTTTTTTTTATTGTTATTGTATAGTGTTAATACATAGTGTTATTGTATAGGCCTTTATTGTATAGGGCAGCGTCCTTCGGTTCACGAGTGACATTTTTCGGAGACTCTTGTGGGTCGTCGCTAGCGCTACGGAGTTGGTGCTTTGTGCGGCGCTTTCCGAGCTGCGGAAAGAGACTGAGCTACATGGGATAAAACCCGGTGCAGTGAAGTCGACCCTATCGACTTTTAAGCGACATTTTTTGGGGATTTTCGTCTGCTTCTTGTATTTCATGTTATGCTTCTTCTTTTTCCTCCTCCTCGCCCTTTCTCTTCATTCTTCTTCCTCTCCTCATACCTCTTCTTCTTTTATCCTTCCTCACCTCCTCCTCTCTTTTCTGTGTCCTCTTATACTCACCATCCTTCTTGCTATCCTCATTCTGCCCATCATTGTCAGATTAAGAAAAGTAATCGGGAACTTCTCCTGTTTCGTCTTCTTTCAACTGTCATTGTAATGCCTTTAGGGACAGACTAAGACGGTCGCTGGACAAGTCCATTATATGAATTGTAACCACGATAAGTTCGTCGCCTCAGACACTTTGGCAATGTATCACGTCAAGTCTGCCCCTTGCTCTGTTTCCGCTGTATGTAACTGTCAATGCTGTTTGCGGTATGCTGTTTCCAGGTAATCTGGTTAGATGGCCAAGCCGTCTGACTCGCTGTCTCTCTAAAATATCCATTAATGTCAGTTTGCCCACTTGCTTCCTGTTGTTATTGTAGCTTATCCTGCATCATCTTGTCACATTAAGTTATCTTCGGAGGCATTTTATCTTATGCTCATAGTTGGGGCTGTATGCATTAAAGTTATAATAACAGAAACACTCAATATTTCGAGGGAAAGGGGCGGAATTTATACAAGTAATGTTATGAAGACACAAACAACAGATTGCGCGATTTATTGCCTGGCATATTTCGCTGTATCTCGTCAGGTACATACTGCAGAATTCACACAACAAAAGCTAAAGCAAAAAGATAAATTAATTTTCAAAAGTAATCAAAAAGGAAAAAAAGCATACTCTCGCGTGGTTTGGTCACATGCTAAGCCATGAAAAAATGCCAAACAGAGCACCAGAGGGGGAAAGGCTAGAGAAGATAGAACAAGATGAACCACAACATTTTTAAAAACAGGCATGCATAGACGTATACATTTCTGACCGCTCCCCGCAAATGAAAGCAATTTCACTGATGTCATGTGAAAATCAACCGCAAATGAAAGCAGTTTCACTGATGTCATGTGAAAATCAACCGCAAATGAAAGCAGTTTCACTGATGTAATGTGAAAATCAACCGCAAGTGAAAGCAATTTCACTGATGTCATGTGCAAATCAACCGCAAATGAAAGCAATTTCACTGATGTAATGTGAAAATCAACCGCAAGTGAAAGCAATTTCACTGATGTCATGTGAAAATCAACCGCAAATGAAAGCAATTTCACTGATGTAATGTGAAAATCAACCGCAAATGAAAGCAGTTTCACTGATGTCATGTGAAAATCAACCGCAAAAGAAAGCAATTTCACTGATGTCATGTGCAAATCAACCGCAAATGAAAGCAATTTCACTGATGTAATGTGAAAATCAACCGCACATGAAAGCAATTTCACTGATGTCATGTGAAAATCAACAGCAAGTGAAAGCAATTTCACTGATGTAATGTAGAAATCAACCGCAAATGAAAGCAGGTTCACTGATGTCATGTGCAAATCAACCGCAAATGAAAGCAATTTCACTGATGTCATGTGCAAATCAACCGCAAGTGAAAGCAATTTCACTGATGTAATGTAGAAATCAACCGCAAATGAAAGCAGTTTCACTGATGTCATGTGAAAATCAACCGCAATTGAAAGCAATTTCACTGATGTCATGTGAAAATCAACCGCAAATGAAAGCAATTTCACTGATGTAATGTGAAAATCAACCGCAAATGAAAGCAATTTCACTGATGTCATGTGAAAATCAACCGCAAAAGAAAGCAATTTCACTGATGTCATGTGCAAATCAACAGCAAATGAAAGCAATTTCACTGATGTAATGTGAAAATCAACCGCAAATGAAAGCAATTTCACTGATGTCATGTGAAAATCAACCGCAAGTGAAAGCAATTTCACTGATGTAATGTAGAAATCAACCGCAAATGAAAGCAGGTTCACTGATGTCATGTGCAAATCAACCGCAAAAGAAAGCAATTTCACTGATGTCATGTGCAAATCAACCGCAAGTGAAAGCAATTTCACTGATGTAATGTAGAAATCAACCGCAAATGAAAGCAGTTTCACTGATGTAATGTGAAAATCAACCGCAAATGAAAGCAATTTCACTGATGTCATGTGAAAATCAACCGCAAATGAAAGCAATTTCACTGATGTCATGTGAAAATCAACCGGCACAGTGGAGAAGGATTTACGGACGCAAATGGTAATCCACATACCCCGTTCGAAATACGGTGGGATGCCCACCGCCTTGCGTTGGTTTTCATACAATGGTATGAGTGCCGCTCGTTCAGAAATCAATGGCAAACTACTGAATGTAAACTGGACAAGAAATCACCAACAGCCACAAATTATGGGGTTAACTGCGACGTCCTGTAAAGGATATACAACGAACCTGTTTAAATCTCAAGATCTAGCCACGGTCGTTTAGCTAACTACAGTCTAACCTGGAATAGTGTCTCTGCATGTCTATCAACTTGATATAACGCACATGCATGTCCGTATGCTTAGTTGCCTGGTTCTCTTACTGGATTCTGCGTGTGTGAAGATAGGTAATATAATTGCTCATTGCTTGTAGCGCACTATGCAAACCAAACTTTGAAAACACACCAACAGTTTGACAGAGACATACAAGCCACAAATTAAAAATCAAAGAACCATTAGAAACATCAAATATTAGGTTAGTTCAGTGTGGTTTCAAAAACTGTTGATATAGGATGTCTCTGAAACGAACAATGTCTGGATAAAATGTGGCTCCAAGCTACCAAACACGAGGTTACAGACCAAATACTTCACATATGACCAGCTTTTAGTTGATAAGCGCGATTTGTGATTCACTTTAGCGCGATAAGCATGGCGAAGAAAAAGATTATCCCAACATTTATTTGACATTCACTTTAATCACTTATCCTGAATAGGCTAACATTTCTCGTATTATTATTATTATTATTATTATTATTATTATTATTATTATTATTATTATTATTATTATTATTATTATTATTGGTGTTATTATTATTCCACGTTTGCGTTACTCTCTTATCCTGAATTGGCTAAAAGGTATCATATTGTTGTTATTGGTGTTGTAATTAGGAACACGGCAACAGAGACGAATGGAGGTAATTGAGGCCGTGGCGGGGGATGAAGCTGGCTCCCCACGATCACACGTGCTAAGGGGCAAGCACAGGCTGCACGGACTGTCCTCACCGAGGGAGGGTGGGCTTGAGAGTGGACATGATTACAGCGAAGGGACAAGCATAACAACAGGGATAACAATTGTGACCGAACGTCTCCACGGCAGGGGTAAGACGCCCGGAGTCATGACCCGGACGGGACTGCCCGCAGAGAGTCTCATCTCATCTCATCATGTTCCTCCTGTACCTTGCGGTGTCGAGGTGAAGTTTAAACATCGTGAGAGTCCCCGATTATGGGCTTCATGTATCGATATTTCCATGGACTCTGCTATTCCCTCCGTTCAACGTTTACGTGGTCGGCCTTTTTCTCTGTTTTTATCTGGTCTGTACATCATTGCTTGTTGTGGTATGCTGTTGAATGATAACCTACTTGCATGGCCAAACCATTTGACTTGCTGCTTTCTAATAAAATCTAGTGCTGCTTTAACCCCCACTTTAGTCCCGATTTCTTCATTTCTGATCTTATCTCTTCTTGATACGTTGAGTATTCTTCTCATTTCTGTTGTGATTTTTCTGTTCTCTTTTTCTGTCATTGTCCAGGTTTGGCATTGGTAGCATAGCTTGTGTTGTAAAGGGCTTTCTTAGTAGTTATTGATACATGTTTGTTCTTTAATATTGGTGCCATTTGTCCAATGAGTTGGTGTGCCTTATTGCATCTATTTTCGATCTCTTCTTCTGATCTGCCATTTGATGATATTATACTTCCTATAATATCTTGTTTCAAGGGATGTTCTTTTAGGTGAATTGTTTTTTTGTTTTTTTTTCTTTTTTAGTCATAGTCATTATCTCTGTTTTGCTTGTGCTAATTTTCATGTTATATTACCTACACATTTCGTTTAGACTGATTTTGCTATTACTGCCTGGTCGTCCGCAAACAGGAGTTCTTTAATGGTTAGATTTGCAGATGTTTCTTCTTCTGTGTTCTTGTCATGCGGTGTTCACGCAGTCTCTGTTTGGCTGGTTTCTTTACATATGTTGTCTATATATGTTATAAACAAAAGAGGGGACAGGACACAACCTTGTCGTACTCCAGATCTTATGGTGATGGTTCTGAGTGTCCTCCAGTTGCCCTCACTATTCATTCACTGATGTTGCATAAGCTTCTACATAGGTTTGTTAGATGTGTACTCACTCCATTTGTTTAAGGATTTCCCACAGCTTGTTTCTATCTACTCTATCAAATGCCTTTTATTGGTCGACAAAGGCTAAGTAGAGTGTTTCATTGAATTCGATTGATTTTTCTATAAGTTGTCTAAGAGCAAAAATGGCATCTGTGCATCCTTTGTTTTTCCTAAATCCAAGTTGTGTTTCACTTAGCTGGGGTTCTATAGTTGTTCGTAATCTGTTCTCAAGAATTTTACAAAATATTTTCCCAGTATGACTCAACAGTGAAATGCCTCTGTATTGTGTGTAATCTCTTTTGCTGCCCCCAGAGAGTATTAAGAGGTTAAAGGTCTGAAATACTTGGGGAATGGGGTAACCTTCTGACGACCAGAAGCCCCCCTGCCATGTTTGCTCCGGGGCGGAGTTTTTACGATTAATTATTTCACATTTACTTTACTCACTTAACCTGAATAGGCTAACAGTTTTCGTTTTATCATTATTATTATTTTGCGCTCGTTCGCTTCCTCATCCTCCTTCTCTTCTGTTTCATCTCCTAATTTAGCGTAATCTCAGCTCAAGGCAAACCCTTTGAAAATGTCATGATTGGTTGGATTCTGCAGCCAAGTTTTCTACAGGATGTGGTAGTCATGACCACGCAAACCTTCTTAAGGTGCCTCTTAGGACATGCAGAGAATGTAACAGTGTTACAATGCTGTGCTTCCCGCATGGACCCTGGTGACACACAGGCGTCTGGCATGCATGGACAGGTATCATGCGTGTGTCAGCGACAGACCGAGGAGTCACGACAGCAAAGGATGGATTGATGGAATACCCTAGGCCAGTGTTTCCCAACGTGGGGCCCACGCCCTATAGGGGGGCAATTCGATTGTTAAGGGGGGCAATTCGAAAATGGAAGAAATCGGCTGAATATAACAAAACGGGAAGACTTGAGACTGAAGTTAACTAAATTGGAACCTGGCATAAAATCTCTTTGCAGCAAGCATCAAGCACAAGGATCTCACTAAATTTAAATAATAAATAATTACTAACAATTAAAATAATATAGACAAATCTTTCATTAAAATTATTTTGTACTTGAATTTCAGTTCTCCATTATATGTTTTGAAAATTTACTTACTGGGTTTGCTCAATAATTTCCTATTGATTTCTTCCTAAAACCTATCATTCAAGTTTCTTTAGTGAACATTTCAATTTCTGAATATTAAAAATAATGTATATGTTAGGTGGTGGGGGGAGGAGGGGGGGCATACGAATTTTAGAAAGGCTTAGGTGGGGCATAGCTCAAAAAAGGTTGGGAAACACTGACCTAGACTGTAAGTACTAATATGTGACAAGCGCAAGCAGAAGGTGTTTATCCGAAGGGGCCGCATATATGCGGGGTGCGTATCTGCGTGGTGCAGATAGCCGGTGTGTGTATCTGTGGTGTGCATATCTGCGAGGTGCGGATCTGTGGTTTGCGTATCTACTGCGTGCGTATCTGAGGTGTGTATCTGCAGTATGCGTATCTGCGTAATTATGGTCTTGGTATCTGTGGTGTGCGCATCTGCAGGAATGCATCATATCTGCAGGAGTGCGTATCTACGCGCATGTTGTCTATTCATCCGTATATTGTATTATGATTGTTTTAAGTGTATACCAGGAAAGTTAGTTCATGTCCTTTACAGGGCGTTACAAATAACCACATTATTTATTGGCTGTGTCACTTGTCGTCCCGGGAGGAACGTGGAATGAACAAGCACACCTTATTACTTCTTCTTCTTTTGGATACTTGACAGACTTCTGTCTACACTCCTCCCTTCTGTCTTCCCTTCCATATATCTTTTCCTTTCTCTCTGTCTATTATTCCTTCATCACATACTCCGACAACAGTTTCCTTCAACAATTAATAAAATATTTATTAAATAAAACTATGTCTGGTGTATGGATGGACTGTGTATATGTAGTTGGTATTGTCTGCTAGTGTGAATGCAAGATAGGACTTTTGACTTCGTATGTGCCGTATACTTTCTCGCCTCTTCTGTCGGCTAAAACACAGGACAGCACACATAGAAATTGAGTGATCTCACCCTGGATGATCTCCTCCTGCTTGAGTCTGGACTTAATCCAATTCTTGAAAAAAAAAAACTGTTCAATGTCTTATCACCAGAAAATAATCCGATTTGGTAAGTCACTGAAATCCAGATATTTCCTGTGTTTGGAAGGTAATATAGTCCACCCCTGAATACACACCGCCACTATCCAACAGTGTCTAGAGTTACTAGAAATGTTCTACACAATGTCTCTTGTTAATAAAGTTTAATGTTTCTGCACAGTGCAATTGCCTGCAGTTTTAAGTATCCCTGCTTGCCACAGGTTAACGTCTTTTTCTTTTAAGGGCTTTAGTTATATATTCGTTTGAGCATACAGTGTTCTGTATTTGACGTTACGTTATCACTTCTTCATATTAAAACATGTCTATGTTCTTGTTGGTTCTAAGTAGGTACTTTATTTGCTCAAGTGAAGTAACCTTCATTTCTTCTCTGATTTCAATATGGGGATTGGAACCTGTGGAGAAGATAGGTAATCCGGTGATATGAGTCTGCTTCATATTATTTTCTTATGTGAGAGTCCTTCTCTAGCCATACTGAGAAGCCTCCGAAAAACATACAGACATACGATTTATGAGTGCACTAAAGTTTACACGATTAGATAAACGAATGCAATGCCACAAGTCAAGAACAAACACCTTTATCCCTATGCTACTATTACGCTAAGATTAGTTTACCTTATATCTTCTATTATCATCCCGGAATCGAAATTAATAATTAAGCACATCGGCACTAATATCCCATTGCCTTAAACAATACGGGACTATAATTTCTTTTCCACACCTGGGATTAATAGATATCTCTGTCCAGTTTGGAACACACACTAAAACAGAAAACCCAATTTCTACTATTTATATCGAGTGGCCAATCCTCCGTTATTGTTTGATGTTCATACCTCAACACTCGTCTCTTGACGTATCCTGCACATCAAAAGGCGGTGAAATCACGTAGTGGTTAGTTGCTCGTTTCTTTCCGTTCTTTCGCTGTTTCCCTGGGTTCCCCTTACGCTAATACTTCAAAGCGTCCGAACCCGTTGATCACCGTCTACGTTCGTTTTTCCACAACACGATCTCCCCGTTTCCCGTGTCCGTCCGATAAGATCGTCAGGCAATGACCTCTGCGAACACCTGTCCCTGAATTCTATACCTTTCGGTCACTGACCGGCACGTTGTCCTCGTTCCAGACAGAAAACTCGATTGTTAACCCTCCTCCTACCTTGTAATTAATCTTACTCGTTTATCAAGGAATCATCAACTCACAGTATCCCGTGACAGGCTGTTTGTGGTTCCCTAGACACCTCTATGGTCAGTAGCTTGCCGTTGCCTTCTGAGAAGCCCATGCTCATACCATTATGAAAATCAACACAAAGAGATCTGCTTCTAAACCGGCTACAGCTGACTTCCATCTCAGTATGTGGGGATTGTGAATCTACCTTCACTGACCGCATATACCAGGCAATAGGAATACTTGAACACAACCATAACAGTCACCACATACTGCTTCAAATACTATAACAGTAATAGTTTAGTTGAGTTGAGCTAAGAACCGACATCACTGCACTCAGGACATTCCATTACTCGCTCCGTCCCCTCGTTAAACAGCCAGCGAATAGTCATACTACTAATCGTTCCCACCACTATCTGATTAAAAGTTCTCCTGGTCTTTCCTCTCAGATTTGAGATTCGCAGAGAACCCCTGCCGATTCCCCGCAATCTCATTATTTCCAAATACGGGTTCTCAATCTGTTCCCCCACTTTCTACACCTGGTCTCACAGGCGCACTACCACCTATCCCTTGTCCATAGGTAATCTACCGCCAAGAGGTGCATTCCCTGCCAGCATATCAGCCTGTTCATTCCCCCCGCGCTTCTGCATGGCCAGGGCAAGAAATCCATACAATTCTCACAATCTATGACCTCTGAAGCGAGGTGAGCTATTCCACACGAAACATTCCTTTCTCAACCTTACTAATCATACTCCTTGAGTCCGTAATGAATACAATGTGTGTTGCAGTGGTCTCCTGTAGCCAGGGGAATGCCGCTGTTCTACTTCTACCCCCATTCTCATGTTGGAGGTCGTAGTCTCATATATACTGTCTTGAAATCAAAACAACTATGGCAAATAAAAATAAAAAGAATTACCGCGGAAGCAATGGAGTGCGTGCTTTGTGCTCGATACGTTTTATAACAGCCAGTGGGAAGAAAATACTAGTAATATACAAATGAGAACTCAAGAAATTCCACTGAATTAAGACGTGTGGAAAAGACGCTGACGCTTGAAAGGACACAGACGGAGAAAATCCGAGGATAATATATAAGTAGACACTCTGTTGTCTGGAACCCACAAAGCAAACGAAACAGCGGGAGACCTAAAAATACGATGATGAGAGTAAGAGACAGAGATGAATAATACTGGGAGAACACGGAGGGAGCAGCGGGAGATAGCAAACAACAGGACGGCTTGCTGTGATTTGGTTGAAGACCTATGCACCCATTGGGGGAAAAAGAAGAAGAAGAAGAAGAAGAAGAAGAAGAAGAAGAAGAAGAAGAAGAAGAAGAAGAAGAAGAAGAAGAAGAAGAAGAAGAAGAAGAAGAAGAAGAAGCAACAGAAGAAGAAGCAGAAGAAGAAGAAGAAGAAGAAGAAGAAGAAGAAGAAGAAGAAGAAGAAGAAGAAGAAGAAGAAGAAGAAGAAGAAGAAGAAGAAGAAGAAGAAGAAGAAATATACAAATAGCAAGAGGCTTGTTTACTCTGTTCCTTGAGGCATTAGCTCACAACAGCAACCACGCTGAGACCATTTAATATTAACGCTGTTTAAAGAAAGCAACTCCATAAACCAAATATCTCCAGGACCAGCCAGCCGGTCGATATCGCCTTCATACAATATTCACCTTTCTGTCCCACAAAACACACAGCAACGACATAATTCGACACCGCGAGAAACGGCAGCAATTGAATTCTACTTCTCAGGCCTCACCAGATCCGATAGAGGGCAGAAGATGCAAGGACATGCAGCGAGAGGTTGAACCAAACGTCACTGCTGACAGTTAGAACTACCAGGTTGTCAGTGTGGGACCCTCCTTTTTCCAGTTCTATGTTTTAAAACTCTTGATCAGATTGGGGCCACCGACTATGGCAAACTGATTGTAGCATTAAACATTCAACGCCCTGAGCTACGTTTTGATGTTATTGAAATTTTATTGAGAAATAAACATTTTAGAAAATAGAAACCGGCACCCTGTGGTATTTATGTTGTTAAATGGGAAAGGTTTTCGTTATTACAAACAGAATGAGGCAGTCAGCACTCTTTTGGTCACACCACAAGAACAGAAATCAGCAATGATGTATGATTCAGAACCATGGAGAACAAGGGAAACGATCATAAAGAAACTACTGTCAAAAAAAAAAAAAAACACTGTCATTTACTGCCAATATAGTACCTTGCGGTATATGGCAGAGGGGTCTTTGAGCCTGAGGAATTAAGGTCGCCTAGCCAGTGCAGTCGCCGCGAACTGTGCAGGTTAGGCTTTTCTTTTTGTCCCCGACAGAAAAAAAAACATCCCACACCTTACCGAGGGATCGAACCCGGGTCTCCCGAATGAGAGTCCGGCGTTCTAGCCATTCAGCCAGCCACTCCTAAAGAAACTACAAACTACTTTAATTGGTGAGTGCGCAGAATTGAGACAACAAAATGGCGTGACAGAATCACCAATGTGAAGTTCGTGGATACAACTAGTTTTACCCCATATAGCTCGGTCTCTTTTTGCAGAGTGGCCAGCCTAAAGCTCTCACAGACGTGAACACTCGGTAGTTCCAACGACGACCAGACCATGAGTCTACGAGAAAATCGTGAACGAATGATGGGAGTTCGCTATAGAACCCACAATTTAAGAGCGAGAGCCAGGCGTCTTAACAATATAACCACCCCCCCCCCCCTCCTCCCCTTATCACCCAAGAAAGGGTAGTATGTCGCAGTGTAGCGATCCAATTAGTTCATGCATGTTTCTCACCACCCCCAAGCAGACAGAACTTCCAGGTAACACAGCAAAGGTTCACAAGGTGCACTAGCATTCTGATGCAGCTTTCAATCATGGGCCAGACGTTAAGGCACACGTAGAGTATCAATATGGCGATCTCTCCGACATTTCGGGAGCCCTTGTGACCAAGTGGAGACAGCGGTGGAACAGAAAGAGCACCCGTCTGAGGGGAGAATGTTATGGCGGGGCATCTGGACGAACCTCAAAACAGAGAGGGAAGACCAGGAGAATTTCAATCAGATGACAGTTGGAACCATCAGCAGTATGACTCTTCGCTGGATGTTGAACGAGGGAACGGAGAGCATGTTGGAATGTCCTGGGTGCAATGCTGTTGTTTCTGAACTGAACTGAACTTAACTTTGAGTTAATTACATCCACTGTTGACAAACACTTACCGCGGGAATTGGTCGGATCAGTCGCATTTGCTACCGCCATGGGTTGTGGTTATTACGCCTTTCTTGCAGCACTGTATAACAAACTATCGTGTGTCAAGACGGCAAAATGGCACATTGCCAGATCTATTACTTTCATAAATGATATATTCTAATTGAATGAGATGGTTAAGACTATAGGAAGAACGGTTAAAGTTAATTGCATTTACTTTACGGGACGTTGCAATCAACTGAAACCATCCCACTGTGGAGTACCCGGAAACGACAGAGCTGATCGATTGGCTAAGGAATGAGCAAAAGAAGAACAGCATGATGTGCCCGTTACATTCCACCAAAAGAAAAGACTGATCAAATCAGTCAGAAGGCCACCAAACCTTACTCAAGACGACTACCACGTTATGGACAGACCAGAACAGGTCATTATTCTGCGCCTCAGAACAGGACACAATAGATTACGCAACCACATGTATACAAAATTCAAGATTGATGACTCAGCCATGTGCACATGTGGTTTGGCATCGCAGACAGCAGAGTACATACTCCAAGATTGCCCAAACTACAACATATGCAGGCGAACCTTCTGGTCTAGAGAGACACCAGTGGAAGATAAACTCTATGGACCGCTGAGTGAACTATAAAAGACTGTTAGATTCATACAAGAGACAACATTGCAGTTATAGACATATTTCAAGCGAACGAAAGAAGAAGAAGAAGAAGAAGAAGAAGAAGAAGAAGAAGAAGAAGAAGAAGAAGAAGAAGAAGAAGAAGAAGAAGAAGAAGAAGAAGAAGAAGAAGAAGAAGAAGAAGAACCCAAACATGTGTTGGCTGTTTGTGATTTTCTGTTAAAAAGAACAATCTGGACAATTTGAAGGAGGCTCAGTTGCAAAGAGTCGGCTTAGTAGCGAAGGGGTTACGGACTCAGTTCGTAATTCCGCATACCACGTTCTACACACAGTTGCAGGCGATTTGGCAGCAGACCGCCTTACGTTACTTTTTTATGAAATGGTATGGATGCCGGTCGTTCAGAAAGCAATGGCAAACTACTGAACGTAAACTTGCCAAGAAATCACGAACAGTAAAAAATGCTGGGGTTGACTACTACATCCTGTAAAGGATATTTTTTTTTATAACAAACATCAGAAGGAGGCAGTAATAATTTTTTAGACACGTTAGGAGAAGACAAAATCTGGAACATTTTGAGATAATCTGAAAGATTTATAGAAAGAGAGATAGAAGAAGAAGACATCGAGAGAAAATTCTAGACAGCATTGTGCCATTGTACGGAAGGGAGTCTACACATGAATTGTTCCTCACCGTCGAAAATATCAATTTGTGGAGAAGCATGATCGCCTACGCCTGTCGTCAAGCACTTGATGATGATGATGATGATGATGATGATAATGATGATGATGATGATGATGATGATGATGATGATGATTATAATGATTGTGATTTTCAAGGCCACTTTAGATCCAGTAGTTCGCCAATCCTGTCTGAACGACCGACGTCTCATACCATCGCAATCAACACAAACCAGCCTGCTTCCAAATCGGCTGCGTCTGGTTTCGGACCATCGACTCAGTGTGTCGAGGAGCTATGAAGCTGTGAGTTTCACTTGTCCCCTATAAGTCTTTCAAAATGTCACTATAACATAATCTAGATTAGTTAGTTAGTCGCGGTTCCAACTTCACGGGAGCGCATCGTCCCCATTATGCTCCATTCCTGTGCCAGTGAATATCACACAAAATGTTCCTCACTGCCCAATGTGAAAAGTGAAACAGACAAGAGTCTCGGCAAGCTAATACTAATAGCCCGGAGAGGTACACTGTGCATAATGCCGCCGCCAGAATGAAAACACAAAAGTCCTCCACGAAAAATACCGTTCATCGGCAGTCACCAGAAAGACTTCACTGATCTGGGTTTTATCCCACAATGCTCGGTTTCTTTCCGCTGGGCGATCCGCCGAAAGTGCCGCCCAAAGCACGAAATCCGTAGCTCCAGCGACGACTCCCAGGAGTCTCCTGAAAAATGCACTCGTAAACCAAAAAGGCAAACCAGTCAATTCAGTGACGGCCGGCCATTGTTCCGAATATGCAGTTCACTGTGCTAACAACAGCGGATAGATGTAAAAGCATTCCACACGAATCTCACAGCTCACAGTATCGCGCCACGCACTCACTCGGTAGCAGGGCGACGGAACCATGTACTACCAGTCCAACATGAGGAAAATGCGAATGCAAACCGTAGCCACAAGCATAAACACGCCAGAGGAGTTAACGGTTCAATGCCTAACCGCCATGTTGGGGACCGAGATACCATGCCTCTGTTACTGCCATACGTAACATATATATCACATACTGAACTCTTCCACGTCGTGATGATCCTCTTCTCTCCTTCTCCATTAACCTCCCTTAATAACTATCCATTACAGGAATTCATGTATTTTTACATGCCCAAATCCATCAACTATCAGCACTGCCCCTATATCACAGAAGATCTTAAACCAGAGAAAGAGGAAGTCCGAGAAAAAAAAATAGATTGGTGACATCAAAGATTTTGTACAATCACAGGGAATTACACTATCTAGTACCACCCATCGGACGGGAATGTAAAGTATATCTCCCCACTACGCGTGACGAGACAAGTTGAGGGGTGATGATTAATATCTGCTGACGTATTTATTTGGACCGGTTGTCACTATTTGTGCTTTCATTGCACTGAAATATAAATCGTTTTTTGTTTGTTTTGCGAATGGACTGACTTTACATATCTGTTCACATTTGTATTGTTGATACTAATTCTGTGTTGTCATCATATCACTCACTCACTGGTACCTTATTGTCTCGACAGGCGGTAAATTGTGTTTCTAACAAGGTATGAGTACTACAACTGATGGCGTTAGCGAATGTTATACCTCTCCATAGCACAAAACCTGGGCTGAATGTTGGAGACCGTATGTTGCCATGCAGTGTGATCTCTCTCTCTCTCTCTCTCTCTCTCTCTCTCTCTCTCTCTCTCTCTCTCTCTCTCTCTCTCTCTCTCTCTCTCTCAGCCTGCCAAGTTTACCCCAGAAGAAAGGTAATACCAATACGTCTTGAACAAGACAAGGTGCAGAAGCTGCCAGATCAGCACAAAGCAATGCTCTAACTGTCCGCCCGCCTGTTGAAGCTTCGATCCCAGACCAGTTGTCCACCAAGGTGTAAAGCCTGGTCTACCCTGCCATGGCATTTAGTCTTTAGGTTGTATTTGCTCCCACTAGAGTAAGGCTGCCGGTCTCTCTGGCCGAGCGGTTACAACACTTTCTCCGTAATCCCGTTTATCACGCAGAGTCTCGTAGCGGGAGAAAACTGGGAGCGGTTCGTCCCCCTCTGGTGACTTGCGGGATAACTGAGCCGGCCGCTCAGAAAGCAATGGCAAACTACTGAGCGTAATCTTGCCAAGAGATCAACAGACAGCTGAGAGATGCTGCTGTTGACAGCGATGTCCTGTAAAAGGATATGCGAAATAACAAAAAAAAGGAGTAAGGCTTGTACCCTCCGAATTGGAAGCCGGTGGTACAAAGTGGGGTGTCGGGGTTGGTTAGCGCCGCCCAACATTTGGCGCTAAGAGAAAGCAGATATTACTGTCTACTGTACCATCTACACAAAACTATAATGTTTATGTCAGCAAAAGTGTCAGCATATCATTCATCATTGGCACCTGGCCGTCTTGACAGACGATAGTTTGTTATACTGTGCTTCATAAAGGCTTAATAACTACAACCCATGGCGGTAGCGAATGTGACTGATCAGACTTATTCGCGCTGTACATGTTTGTCCACAGTGGGTGCATGTGAACACATGGTCATTTCCACCAGCATGCACCATCTTATGTCTCACACGCTCGGTGTCTGACTTATCTGCAATCATTTTCTCCTTTGTCTTTATTCCATTTCTGATATTTGCCATCCATGCAACACGTTCAGCGGCGACTTGCTCCCAATGTGCATTATCAATGCCTGTATCAATCATGTCCCGCTTACACACATCTTTGTATCGCGGTAGAGGCCGACCCTGAAATCCAGGGATGTCCATGGGAATGGGAATGGGAATCCCATGGGAAACGTCCCATGGGATGGGATGGGACAGCACACATTTGTATTTCCCATGGGACACATGGGATAGTAGCCATGTCATAGCAACTTGATCTACTCAGAGCTACCCTTATTTTTTTAAACATTTTTTTACCCTTCTTAAAGCCTTTTATCCTTCTTTTTTCTTTATATATTTGCATCAATTCTTTATCTCGTGGTGGGACACCGGATAAATAAATAAATGCGCGCATGCGGGCTGCTAGTCAGCCATTGCTGCTGCGAAGTAGCAGGATTTGTAGAACAAAAGCCGAAATGTGATTCTGATTTATTTTTTTATCCTCCACCAAACAAAGCACTTAATTAAGCTTGATGACCCCAGAAACAAATGCCTTGTGGATGAAGTCACCATGTTTCAAAAATTACGGCAACCAACTTCACAACCATTGAATTATTGGGGAAATAAACATAGGTTTCCACTGCTAAACGCAAGTGCGAAAATTGTTTTGGCCATACCAGTGTCATCAGCAGCAGTAGAGCGCTTATTTAGTGCAGCTGGATTGTTGTTGAGTAAGTTACGAAAACGGATGCTACCAGCTCTCGTTATAATCTCTGTGTATATCGGATTTGCATGTAAGATGAAAATTGTGGAAATGATTCAGGGATTACCTAGATTAACTGAATTATTAGAAACAGTCGATCAGCAGGAAATTGATAATGTGCTGAATGAGTAGAGTGACTCAGAAACAGAATGAGAGTGTCAGAATGACACTGAATTGTCAGACCTGTATTTAGATTAAACATTGTTTTAATAAAATACTCTTGAATATTAAAATTAATAAATTCTGCTGTTTTACATGTCTCTTTGTACATATAGTCCTATTTAGTAGACACTAACCCTAAACTTTCATAAATTTCATAATTTTATTTGAACTGTATTCCATATTAATATTATCATGGGAATCCCATGGGATGAGTTGGGATGGGACAGGCATAAATTACCATGGGATGGGATGGGATGGGACTGAAAAATGTGTCCCATGGACAAGCCTGCTGAAGTCTCCTACCCATCTGTAATTCACCAAAAACAATGTCCTTTTGTTTTCTACCATCATCCATTCTCCTAACTGTCTTATCCATCTAAGTCTACGAAGACTGAGCATGGAGCAAACCGTCACACAACCTAATCTTTCCAATACGTCAGTATTTGTGATTTTGTCTTGCAACTTAATATCAAATATTCTTCGTAGACACCGCATATGAAAGCTGTTTAAACGTTTTTCTTGGTGTGAGTAAGTTGAACAGGCTTCACTGCCATAGAGTACTAAGGACACAGGCTTGATAGACAAGGACTTTTGTTTTGGCAGTAAGCTTCCTGTTCTCATAGCATATCAAAGTTCAGGTAATTACCGCAATACGGGAATAATTTCTAACGGAATCCATACCCTCCTTATTTCACACAGAAATGATACCCCCGCCATGGTTGAGGCGGGAGAGATGAGGAGGTATGGTAGTTCTCCTTCTGGCGTAAGAAAACATATCGTCATTAATGAAATTACGCAATATCGGAGCGGCTTCACCTGCAGTCAGTCGTCCCTCGTTAGCGAAACGCGTATTGATTTTGTGAGAAGCGGCAATGGAATCCAGGGATTGCTTTATTGCTGTTTTGTATTGTTTTGGCAAGTATAGTTTCTGGTTGTTTAGCTGAACAGAACAAGAGTCAGATAGAAACTCTAGGAATTCTTGAATGGAAAATGGTTTGATAAAAATTCCATCGCGGAGTAAGCACGACATGGGGGACTCCTTCAAGGAATGTTTCAGCCCTTTGCCTTCCTGAGACTCTTTGGGGGAGGGTCTACAAATGTTTACTGAATGAATACAGGCAACAGAAAGAAACGCAATGCGGGTCTTCGTGTGTGAAAGATAAGATGGTTCGTTCTTAAACTTCCGGTGTGGTAAACGTGGCGTAAAGGGTTCAATCCTTACACCGACATTAAGTTGACTTAAGCCGTGAGTTCTCGTTCAGAAAGCAATGGCAAACTACTGCAAGTAACGTTGAGAAGAAAATCAATTTGGGGTTATCGCAACGTCCTGTAATCTACATTCCCATAGAATGTTCGAAATACCGTGTTTTCTGGAAAATAAGACCGGGTCTTATATTAATTTTAGCTTTTAAAAAGTGCACTAGGGCTTATTTTCGGGGCATGTCTTATATCTTTCAGGTACAAAAATGTACATTTATTCATGTACAAAATTATGCATTTATTCAAATACAGTCATGTCATCTTCTTCTGGAACATCGTCATAACTTTCCAAATCCCGAATTCCGGCCTGAATTTCTAGCGACTCTATTTCCTGTAAAACCAATGGTCCCACTCTCTTATGTCCAGCAGTAAAGCTTTCATTAAATGAGTATTTCTTGTCCGTGTAGCCTGCTCGTAGTGCATTGGTAACTTTATGTCAGACGAGTGACGTATTGAATTATGAACCACATCCGTACATTATCAAGTGCTCACCAGTGGTGTCTATACTCCGACTGGCCATTCTGCAACAAGTCTCTCATTCTAGCTGACGATCTTAACTAGGGCTTATTTTAGGGGTAGGTCTTATATTAAAAGCATCCTGAAATAGTGCTAGGGATTATTATAGGGGATAGGTCTTATTTTCGGGGAAACACGGTAAGAACAGAAATGTCTCTCGTCACCTTTGTTATGCTAACTTAATACTCGATTATGAATACTACAATAACTACCCCCAGAACCAGGACATGCTGGTATGGTGGGACACGAGCAGACGGACAGATTGTCTAGGTCTGTAACGGTGGGTGGAGTATTGGTGCATGATAAGGCAGATGTAGTTGGGAACCGTTGGAATCGCGTGTATAGTGCAGGAGAACAGACAGATCATCACGGCTTGGAGAGAACAGAGGATCTGGCTGAAACCCAGGACTCCGAGGTAAGGCCAGACGGACACATAACCCGACTGCTACTGGTACGGTTAGTATTGAGACTCTTCGCTGGCTGTTGCAGATGAGGACGGAGCCCGTATGGGAATGGTTCGAGTGCTGTGATGTCGATTCTTGACTCAACTCAACCGCCAGAAATTGAATTACATGGACTTTGACAAGATTCGCTTGGCGATCTGGATTTCACTGCAGACATCGCGTCACTGTCGCACACACAAAATCAAACACAAGATAAAGTAACCACACTTGAGAGGCGGTCACAACAACGAGGTCAACACATTCATAGGGACAAGACAAAGATAATCAGAATAAATCAAGCACACGATAAGCGGGATCACGAGTGGAGCAGACTATGGCAATGTGAAATAAACCACAAGTTGTGTGTAGATTTTGCTGAGACACTATATGGTCTGTGTCTGTGCTGGTTGTGTCTGCACAGAATCTACACAGGCACAGACAGTTTTTTGGGGGTGTTCGCTCGCTTTGAAGTCAAGCGTAGTCCACACGCGTGCTCCTACTTCTAGTAGCTACCACTACCAAGGAGTGCGCTGGCTCGGCCTCTTTACCTAGGGCGCCCTGCCGAAAGCGTCGTACAAACCACGGACTCCGCAGCTCCAGCGACAACCCACAGGAGTCCCAGAGAAAAATGCAGTCGTGAAACGGACGGGGCCGGCCGGAATCGAAACCACAATAATTCGGAGGGCGAGACAGGCAGCGTTACTACATCGCCACGGAGATTCTCACCCCCCCCCCCCCCCACCCCCCTGCCTGAAAAATAAAGTACTTACTGGCTAATTAAGATGAGGCGTATATTGGTTTGCTCCCCACATGCTTGAAGCATTTCATCATCAACAGACACCGACCCAATGTCCAGCGGGGCTATTATCTTGGCAAGCAAACGCAATAACCAGTACACCCACATCGACGCCATCAATACAAGGTAGAGGTCAACATTCCTTGTACAATGACCAGCACACCCACATCGACGCCATCAACACAAGGCAAAGGTCAAGATTCCTTGTACAATAACCAGCACACCCGCATGGACGCCATCAATACAAGGCAAAGGTCAAGATTCCTTTAATTTTAAATACATTGGGTATATGGTGCTAAACCCACACAGACCACTCGTTGGGTGGTGGGGTCAGTGTTACGTCGACCGCCTTCACTTCCCCAGACACCTGGGAGCCTGGGTCAATTTTAAAGATTCGAACCTACCCCGATGCGGATTAAACCCTTGACCACCAGGTCGGCAGCGGTAAGTCTAATCACTACGCCACCACAGCAATCAATATTTAAGTATTGTATAAAAAAACTTTTTGCATATCCTTTACAGGACATCGCTGTCAACATCAGCATCTTTCAGCTGATTGCTAATTTCTTGGCAAGATTACGCTCAGTAGTTTGCCATTGCTTTCTGAGCGACCGGCTCACATACCCCGTAAGTTACCGACGCGGTTAGAACCGCTACCGATTCTCGCCGTCGTCACGTTACACACGAGAGTATACGGGATTACGGAGAAAGTCGCTAACGCCTAGGCCAGGGAGCCCGGCAAGAGTGTTGTATAACTACTGTATTTTTCGCGACGGATTTTGTGTTGGCATTCTGGCAGCTTTCTGGAAGATAATAGGGAAACACTCAGGAAATAAATGACCGTAGATCCCGAGGTAGACCAAGAAGGCGGTGGAGAGATAATACATATACAGACCTACAAGCACTTGGAATCAACGACTGGCAAGAGAAGGTCCACCAGAGAGACGAATGGAGACGGATTGTGTCTGCAGCAAAGAACCTCAATGGCTCGTAACGCTGAAGAAGAAGAAGAAGAAGAAGAAGAAGAAGAAGAAGAAGAAGAAGAAGAAGAAGAAGAAGAAGAAGAAGAAGAAGAAGAAGAAGAAGAAGAAGAAGAAGAAGAAGAATTCTGGCAGTGGCATTATGCATAGTATATCTGCGCGGGCTGTTGGTTTGTCGTGACTCCTGTCTGTTCCACTTTTCACATGGGCCAGTGAGGAGCATTTTATGTGATATTCACTGGCACAAGAACGGGGCATAATGGGGCGACCCTTTGCCGTGAAGTTGGAAGAGCGACTAACGACTAATACTTTTAGTCAGTCAGTCAGTCAGTCAGTCAGTCAGTCAGTCAGTCCGTCCGTCCGTCCGTCCGTCCGCACGTCCGTGCGTGCGTGCGTGCGTGCGTGAGTGAGTGAGTGAGTGAGTGAGTGAGTGAGTGAGTTAGTTAGTTAGTTAGTTAGATGCATACCCTTCACAGGACGTCGCAGTCAACACCAGAATTTTTGCTGTTGTCATCTCTTGGCAAGTTTACGTTCAGAAGTTTGCCATTGCTTTCTGAACGACCGGCACCCATACCATTTCGTAAAAAACCAACGCAAGGTGGTCTGCTGTCAAATCGCCTGCAGCTGTGTTTCAAACGCGGGTATGCGGGATTACAAACTGCACCCGAAAACCATTCACCACGGAGACGGCGACAAATACTTAAGTATAAATTAATACCAAGTGATTTATGTTTCTGGTCTCACTAGCTGAAGTATGTTCGATACTCTTCGCCGAAGGCTTGTCCAATACAAACCAGACGTAAAATAGCCCACGATATACACAGACACATTAAGGTAAGACCGATGCTCGCAGACGGATCGAATTGCCCGGGCTAATCGACGCCAACGCAACCGATAACTCGAATCGATTCTGTAAAACCAACCACGTAAAGACGGCTAGTATCGATCGTGATTAGGCTGCTTGATTTTCAAACGAAATCGATGAGAATTTTCAATTGTGGGGATTTTATAATTGCTGAAAACAAAAATAGTTTTGTCCGGTGGTTGCTATGCATACATG
Source organism: Cepaea hortensis (assembly GCA_963921405.1). Lineage (NCBI taxonomy): Eukaryota > Metazoa > Mollusca > Gastropoda > Stylommatophora > Helicidae > Cepaea > Cepaea hortensis. The sequence continues at coordinate 15,954,414 of OY992883.1, forward strand.
CGTCTGTAGTTTGGCTGTTTGATTGTCTCTCCTTCCATGCGTCCATCTAATCAACTGTATGTCACTTTTCTGCCTACCTACTTACCTACCTACCCACCTACCTATCTACCCACCTACCTAACCACTTACCCACCTACCTGCTTACCTGCATACCTACGTACTTACCTACCTACCACTTACCACTTACACTAAACCACTTACCTACCTACCTAACTAACCACTTACCTACCTACCTACCTACCTACCTACCTACCTACCTACCTATCTAACCACTTACCTACCTACCTGCTTACTTACCAACAAATTTACCTACCTACCTACCTGCTTAACTATCCATCTACTTACCTACCTACATACCTACCCAACCACTTACATACCTAACCACTTACCTACCTACCTACTACCTAACCTATCTATCTACCTACCAACCTACCTACGTATCCACTAACCTATCTATCTGCTTACCTATCTACTTACCACTTAACTACCTACCATCCACCGTTGTACCAGCTGATTTCTTTCACTTCTTCTCTCTCCTCATTTTCTTCTTCTTCTGCCTCCTATTCTTCTTGCATTGAACGTAGTGGTGACAACATCGAAAAATGGTACATTTGCCATTGACGTTTTCATAATATATTCACCCCAAGAAATATTTAAGGTGTTCATTCTAATCTCCCTCGTATCTTCCCTGTTTGTTGGTAGGTCTCCGTCTATTTCTGTTGCCACGTGAGTTCCAGAGGAAAGGTTCAATCATGAATAGTGCAACTTTTGTTTATGATTTCTGTGTTTAAGTCAATGAAGATGGATGGATTTTAGTTCCTCATTTCATAAACTTGTGACAAATTAAATGTGAAATTCTCAGTAAGTCAGTGAATCTGTAGATAATATAGGCTCACGATTGACAAAAGTTCGACAATTAAGTACAGCGATGGAGATATCAGGCTGCTCATCACCGAAATATAGTGATCTAGTATATGTTAAATATCCATTTGGGTAGATCGGAAAGATACACAGTATGAGACAAATTAAAAAGCAATTATAGGCTATGTTTGTAGGTCAACAGTTGGTCAGTAGTAGTAGAGGGTCTCTACCCCTCGTATTGAGGCATAAAATACCTCATATACAAAGAATATATAGAGAGGACTATGAGGAGCCATGAGGAGCGGTCGTATTTTAGTAAGCTCAAAGGGGAGTGGGGGGGGGGGGAAGGGACATAATTTATGCATAATCGATTGGTGTGCGCCGGCTGTTACGAGTTGATGTATTTGTATCTTTTGTTAAGATCGGGAATATCTGTGAGCAAAAAGTCGATATTGCCGGCAGGTGTATATTAGTGTTGGGGTCGAGGGAGGCCGCTGGCGCCATCTGTTGTTTTTAATCACGGGTGATGTGGGAATAAAATAATAACCGCAAAGAATAATGTGTGGGGTGGGTTGGTAAGTGGTGAAAGATGGCAGGGGTGCGTAGTTGGTCATAGTGGGATATCACCAATGTGTAACAGGGTTCTAGTTACTGCCATTGCGCTTGACAGGTTCGAATCTCACTGTGTGGTTGAGGTAGTGTGGTGGTGGTCGAGTTGTAACGGAGCTAGGTGGTAGCATTGGTGGTTCGAATCACGCTGCTGGTCGATAACGATGTCCGCCCTAGACGGGTACTTTTTAAATGGCTACTAAGGGATGGTGAGGGCTTAGAGGTGAGAAGTAATTGGTCGTAGAGGGGTGTGGTGGGATATCACCACTGTGTAACTGGGGTGTCTAGTGGGTTCCCTACCGTGCGACAGGTTCGAATCGTACTGTGAGATGGGGTAGTGTGGAGGTGGGCGAGTATGTAACGGAGCCAGGTAGTGTCATGGGTGGTTCGAATAACGGACCTAGTTGATAAATGCGGTATGAGCCATGTCTCATGTCTCGTGGTGGGGTCTATGTCTCATGGCTCGTAGTGGGTCGGTTGTGGCCTGCCTCATGCCTTCCAGATCCTTCGTGGTTTTTTAAGTGTCAGCTGTCGTTTTTAATCAGAGCATCGGGGTTAACAATGGAAAGATCAATTGAACTAGGTGGGTAGTTGGTACCACAGTCGCGTTGGAGATGTGTAATTGATTTAGAAGATGTCAGCTGGTGTAATGCATTAATTAGCTTCCCGTCTGTATAGACGGCATAACAAACTGGGCAACCGCCATGATCTTTATCATATAACAGCTGTGGCAACACTTGGCACAACTCAACAAGAAAATATGGTAATGAAACTGTGCGAAAGATCAACTGAACTAGGTTGGTAGTTGGTATCACAATCGCGTTGGAGATGGTGCGATAACCAATTTGGTAGAGTGTGTCGGGGTAGCGCCAATGTGTAACTGGGGTGTCTAATGGGTCTAGTTGGTCCCATAGACCTCTCATTTGGCGGTGTCATCTCATTTTTGGCTTCCGGCGGCAGAGTGACTTGTGAAGCAAACAAACCGATGTGTGGCTTACAACCATTCAGGGTGTTTGTCTTAGAATTGTTCCACATTTTATGTTAGACAAGCACTAATTGGCTGGCAACTATACTGTGGGCGGGGCTTACTTTATGTAATATATAACCAACTCACCACCTCTCACTCACTTTGTGCTTTACACAAGAATGACGAACGATCGAGTCTTCAGCTTTGTGGTTATTCAACTGCTATTTACCTTCAAGTGTGGAAAGTTTGCCAGGCACCTGTTTGTCTCTGTATCAACGGACTTTCAACCATATACGGACATACCGATTTAGTGGATCTGTCTCCCAGTTTTTGGCTATTCACAGCTGACTTGTAAGATTTATCAACCGGTGTCTTACCCAGACCCACCCCAAGTGTAAGCAATAGCATTATTCTGCCTTAGTTTACAACGGAATCTGCAAAGAGTTCATCACCTATTGAAACAAAGACTGGTACAGCTTGTTCGGGTTTGATACCACATACTAAACTAGTGAACATTACACCTTGTTGTTTGGATATTTGGCATCCTAAACTAGTCAACGTCAAGTTATCTACATTAGTGCAAGTTATAAACTAATTGTATTCAACAACATATACAGAGGCTCAGTGTAAACAGGTTTCAAGTCGAGTGTCGATTATCTTACTATCAATTCGCTAGCGAACGTGCCTAAAAAGATGTCTACTCGGCAACCATCTGAGAACCACGTATGTGCAACTTGTGGGAAAGACTTCACTGATGCAAGTAACCTTCGTCGCCATATTCGGACCAGTCACAGTCCCAAGGAGCAAGTGTATTCGTGTCAAACTTGTGATCATCATTTTAACAGGAAAGACAATCTACAACGTCACATTACAAAAGAACACACAACATCAGGAGCAGTATCCAGTGTAATACCAACAGAAACGGCAACACCTTTTTCACCAACATTGCGTAAGAGACCAGCGGCTACTAATAGTGATGTGACATGCAGGAAGAAGAACACTAAACAAAACGAAAACGCCGAACCAGTCAGCGACACACAACCCAAGGATGAAGCGAGCTCTCTACACAAGCTGCCAGATGATGTCAGACAAGTGTACACCGACAACTGGAGTAGTATCAAAACACATCACAAGATCAACAAATATATGTCTGTCTATACATTTTTTTATTAGTCCACAGACACAACACCCTAAAGAATGGACAGAGACCTTGTACAAGATCTTTAACACTCAAAAGAACATATTAAAAATCAACTTTAGTTATCATGTAGTCCTTAGGCACATCGAAACACAAGCTCTTCGGTTCTACCACGCATCGTCCAATAACGCTTCTGTCTTAGAAATTCCACAGCTAATCCGAAACAGACAAAACTTTGACGAGTTTATCAAAACAGTACACGGACACGACATTCTTACATACGCTACGCAACAACGTCCAAATACCAAATACACGACAGAGACGATTCCAGCTATAAGTTTTTATCTCTATCATATCCCAGAACTCTGTCTCGTTTAATAAATAACCGCCGTTTTATGACAAAGGTTCGATACCATTGTACATGGTGTGTGTATGATCATATTAGATATAACATCACCTATTGGTCAACCATTTTGTATACTGATGTTATGCTTCTTTTTATTTTTGTAACATTTACTGGAAATACTGTACAATAAACAGTTATATGTATTATAATTGCGTTCACTTGTTGGATTTTAGTGTTGCCGGTACATATCGGTGTCATGTGGTGAACGGATGTTACATGTTGAGGGTCAAATTAAAGAAATATCTCGGCGAAACTTATGAAAAATAGGAAAATTTGTTAACTAGATGGGAAAAAATTGACCAAGTAAAGAAATATCTCATCCAAACTTATAAAAAACATGAAAATTTGTTAACCAAAGGTGAAAAATATTTGCCAAGTAAAGAAATATTTCAACCAAACATATAAAAAGTAGGAAAATTGTTAGTCAAATGTAAAACAATATTGCCCAAGTAAGAAATAATGTTAGTCAAAACGGCAAAAATATTGGTCAAATACAGAAAGATCTCAATAATCTTATAAAAAGTAGGGAAACAAATGGTGGCCAAATACATAAATATCTCAACCGAACTTATAAAAAGTAGGAAAATTGTAAGTCAAAGGTAAAAATTATGGGGCAAATAGGAAATCATATTAACCAAATAGGAAAAATATCGCTCAAACTTATAAATATATCGACCAAATAGGAAAATGTGTTAACCAAAGATGAAAACTATGGGTCAGGTAAAGAAAAAATTTCAAAGAAGCTTATAAAAAAGAAGGAAACAATGATAGTCAAACTAATTTAAAAAATGGTGGTCAAAGACAGAAATATCTCATCCGAACTTATAACAAGTAAGAAAATATACTAGTCAAATCAAGAAATATGTCGACCGAAGTAATACAATAGGCAGAACGATGGACAAACTTATAAATATTTCATTCAAACTTATAAAAACTATGATAAAATGTTATCCAAATCAAATAACAGGCTGACCAAACTTATAATTAGCTCATTCAACCTTATAAATAGGAGGAAAATTTGTTAGCCAAATAGGCAAAATATTGGTAAGATTCAAAAATATCTCAATCAAACTTATAAAAAGTAGGAGAAAAGGCTAGTCCAACTAATAAAAATGGTGGCCAAATACATAAATATCTCAACCAAACTTATAAAAAGTAGGAAAATTGTAAGTCAAATGTAAAAAATATGGGGCAAATAGGAAATCATATTAACCAAATAGGAAAAATATTGCTCAAACTTATAAATATATCGACCAAATAGGAAAATGTGTTAACCAAAGATGAAAACTATGGGTCAGGTAAAGAAAAAATTTCAAAGAAGCTTATAAAAAAAAAAGGAAACAATGATAGTCAAACTAATTTTTAAAAATGGTGGTCAAAGACAGAAATATCTCATCCGAACTTATAACAAGTAAGAAAATATACTAGTAAAATCAAGAAATATGTCGACCGAAGTAATACAATAGGCATAACGATGGACAAACTTATAAATATTTCATTCAAACTTATAAAAACTATGATAAAATGTTATCCAAATCAAATAACAGGCTGACCAAACTTATAATTAGCTCATTCAACCTTATAAATAGTAGGAAAATTTGTTAGCCAAATAGGCAAAATATTGGTAAGGTACACAAATATCTCAATCAAACTTATAAAAAGTAGGAGAAAAGGCTAGTCCAACTAATAAAAATGGTGGCCAAATACATAAATATCTCAACCAAACTTATAAAAAGTAGGAAAATTGTAAGTCAAATGTAAAAAATATGGGGCAAATAGGAAATCATATTAACCAAATAGGAAAAATACCGCTCAAACTTATAAATAGCGCGTCCAAACTTATGAAAAGTAGTGACATTTGTTAACCAAATGGGGAAAATGTTGGCCAAATACAGAAATATCTCTACCAAAATTATGTAAAGTAGGAACATTTGTTAACCAAATGGGAAAAAAAATATTGGCCATGTAAAGAAATAGCGCATCCAAACAGACAAAATGTAGGAAACTTTATTAGCCAAAGGTGAAAACTATTGACCAAGTAAATAAATTGCTCGTCCAACCCCATAAAAGGTAGGAAAATGTCTTACCCAAATGTGAAAAAGATCGGCCAAACTTATAAATGTCTCATCCAAACTTATAAAAAGTAGGAAAACAATATTAGCCAAATCAACTAAAAGGCTGACCAAACTTATAAATATATCATCCAAACTGACCAAAGTAATAAAAATATTGGGTAAATATAGAAATATGTCGACCAAACTTTAAAAAATCTCCGGTAAATTTATGAAAAATAGGAAACTTTGTTAACTAAATGTGAAAAAATATCGACCAAACTTTTAAAAATCTCCGGTAAGTTTATGAAAAATAGGAAACTTTGTTAACTAAATGTGAAAAAATATCGACCAAACTTATAAAAAGCTCTGCCAAACTTATGAAAAGTAGGAAACTTTGTTAACCCACACGAAGAAAATTATTAACCAAAGATAGAAAAATATCGACCTAAATAGGAAAATTTGTTAGCCAAATGGGAAAAATATTGGCCAAGTAAACACATATTTCAACCAAACTTATAAATATGTCATCCAAATTTACAAAAAATAGGAAAATTTGTCGACCAAGTAAGAAAATATATTACCAAAACTGGAAAAGATACTAATCAAAGTGAGAAAAATACCAACCAAACTAAGAAATATGTATGGTAAAGTAAGAAAAAAGTTGGTCAAAGTAATAAATACGCTAGCCAAATGAAGAAATATTAATCAAAAGGAGAAAAAATTATAGCAAACTAAGATATTTGCTTTCACAACTTGTAGAATTGCCCTACCAACTACCCCATTTGCTTTCACAACTTATCAAATTGACCAATTAACCTCACAAATTCCCCACTGACTCTTACCATTTTACCACTTGCCATTACAACGTGTTGACTCCCTCTCACAATTTACCTAAAGGGGTTTACTATAGGTATTATATATCCACAATCAAGCGCTCTCACACTCACAAGAATAACGAAATACTGGGATTTAAGCCTGTTTTTAATCAATTTCTTTGTTTGCAGTCAAAGCATAGAAATTCCGCCAACCACCTTGTTGTTGAAGTATCCAAGGACTTAGTTTATCAGCCATATATTCGCCTACAGATTTAGCGAAGTCCTCTTCCAGGTCTTGGACATTCACATCGGCGTTGTAAGAATTATCAACCAGATGCTTACCCAGACGCATGCCAAAGGTAAACAGCATAATTATTCTCCCATAGTTGATGACGTTATCACCAAAGAATTCATCACTGACTAAAACAAAGACTTGGAAAACATGTTCGGGCTTGATACTGTCTTCTAGTCTCGTGAACAACACAGATTGTTGTTTGGCTATTTGACCGACTAAATCAGACAACGTCGAGTTATTTCCTTTTTTGGAATTGTAGGAACTAATAATAATCAGCGCCATATTCACCATCTCGCTATGAACTTGTTTCAAGTCAATCGTTGTTTGTGTCATTATTATACTGATAGCTAACGTTCATCAAAAGATGTCTAGCAGTCAAACTGCTGATCCACTATTGTGAAACGGCGCAAAGTGGTCAAAATGGATAATAACATAATACTTGTATAAAGAGATGGACTCGTCTCTTCTGGTTGGTCAAATTACCCAACCTGTTGGCGATAAAACGGTTGTCACCGAAACCACTAGACGCGTGTTTTAGACAAGGGATGTTCTTGTCGAACTTTACTTTTTAAATTTTAATTACCAGTGACCATACTGATCGATAATCACATCAGTTATTTGATTTGACTAGTATATTTTCTTACTTGTTATAAGTTCGGATGAGATATTTCTGTCTTTGACCACCATTTTTTAAATTAGTTTGACTATCATTGTTTCCTTCTTTTTTATAAGCTTCTTTGAAATTTTTTCTTTACCTGACCCATAGTTTTCATCTTTGGTTAACACATTTTCCTATTTGGTCGATATATTTATAAGTTTGAGCGATATTTTTCCTATTTGGTTAATATGATTTCCTATTTGCCCCATATTTTTTACCTTTGACTTACAATTTTCCTACTTTTTATAAGTTTGGTTGAGATATTTATGTATTTGGCCACCATTTGTTTCCCTACTTTTTATAAGATTATTGAGATCTTTCTGTATTTGACCAATATTTTTGCCGTTTTGACTAACATTATTTCTTACTTGGGCAATATTGTTTTACATTTGACTAACAATTTTCCTACTTTTTATATGTTTGGTTGAAATATTTCTTTACTTGGCAAATATTTTTCACCTTTGGTTAACAAATTTTCATGTTTTTTATAAGTTTGGATGAGATATTTCTTTACTTGGTCAATTTTTTCCCATCTAGTTAACAAATTTTCCTATTTTTCATAAGTTTCGCCGAGATATTTCTTTAATTTGACCCTCAACATGTAACATCCGTTCACCACATGACACCGATATGTACCGGCAACACTAAAATCCAACAAGTGAACGCAATTATAATACATATAACGGTTTATTGTACAGTATTTCCAGTAAATGTTACAAAAATAAAAAGAAGCATAACATCAGTATACAAAATGGTTGACCAATAGGTGATGTTATATCTAATATGATCATACACACACCATGTACAATGGTATCGAACCTTTGTCATAAAACGGCGGTTATTTATTAAACGAGACAGAGTTCTGGGATATGATAGAGATAAAAACTTATAGCTGGAATCGTCTCTGTCGTGTATTTGGTATTTGGACGTTGTTGCTTAGCGTATGTAAGAATGTCGTGTCCGTGTACTGTTTTGATAAACTCGTCAAAGTTTTGTCTGTTTCGGATTAGCTGTGGAATTTCTAAGACAGAAGCGTTATTGGACGATGCGTGGTAGAACCGAAGAGCTTGTGTTTCGATGTGCCTAAGGACTACATGATAACTAAAGTTGATTTTTAATATGTTCTTTTGAGTGTTAAAGATCTTGTACAAGGTCTCTGTCCATTCTTTAGGGTGTTGTGTCTGTGGACTAATAAAAAATGTATAGACAGACATATATTTGTTGATCTTGTGATGTGTTTTGATACTACTCCAGTTGTCGGTGTACACTTGTCTGACATCATCTGGCAGCTTGTGTAGAGAGCTCGCTTCATCCTTGGGTTGTGTGTCGCTGACTGGTTCGGCGTTTTCGTTTTGTTTAGTGTTCTTCTTCCTGCATGTCACATCACTATTAGTAGCCGCTGGTCTCTTACGCAATGTTGGTGAAAAAGGTGTTGCCGTTTCTGTTGGTATTACACTGGATACTGCTCCTGATGTTGTGTGTTCTTTTGTAATGTGACGTTGTAGATTGTCTTTCCTGTTAAAATGATGATCACAAGTTTGACACGAATACACTTGCTCCTTGGGACTGTGACTGGTCCGAATATGGCGACGAAGGTTACTTGCATCAGTGAAGTCTTTCCCACAAGTTGCACATACGTGGTTCTCAGATGGTTGCCGAGTAGACATCTTTTTAGGCACGTTCGCTAGCGAATTGATAGTAAGATAATCGACACTCGACTTGAAACCTGTTTACACTGAGCCTCTGTATATGTTGTTGAATACAATTAGTTTATAACTTGCACTAATGTAGATAACTTGACGTTGACTAGTTTAGGATGCCAAATATCCAAACAACAAGGTGTAATGTTCACTAGTTTAGTATGTGGTATCAAACCCGAACAAGCTGTACCAGTCTTTGTTTCAATAGGTGATGAACTCTTTGCAGATTCCGTTGTAAACTAAGGCAGAATAATGCTATTGCTTACACTTGGGGTGGGTCTGGGTAAGACACCGGTTGATAAATCTTACAAGTCAGCTGTGAATAGCCAAAAACTGGGAGACAGATCCACTAAATCGGTATGTCCGTATATGGTTGAAAGTCCGTTGATACAGAGACAAACAGGTGCCTGGCAAACTTTCCACACTTGAAGGTAAATAGCAGTTGAATAACCACAAAGCTGAAGACTCGATCGTTCGTCATTCTTGTGTAAAGCACAAAGTGAGTGAGAGGTGGTGAGTTGGTTATATATTACATAAAGTAAGCCCCGCCCACAGTATAGTTGCCAGCCAATTAGTGCTTGTCTAACATAAAATGTGGAACAATTCTAAGACAAACACCCTGAATAGTTGTAAGCCACACATCGGTTTGTTTGCTTCACAAGTCACTCTGCCGCCGGAAGCCAAAAATGAGATGACACCGCCAAATGAGAGGTCTATGGGACCAACTAGACCCATTAGACACCCCAGTTACACATTGGCGCTACCCCGACACACTCTACCAAATTGGTTATCGCACCATCTCCAACGCGATTGTGATACCAACTACCAACCTAGTTCAGTTGATCTTTCGCACAGTTTCATTACCATATTTTCTTGTTGAGTTGTGCCAAGTGTTGCCACAGCTGTTATATGATAAAGATCATGGCGGTTGCCCAGTTTGTTATGCCGTCTATACAGACGGGAAGCTAATTAATGCATTACACCAGCTGACATCTTCTAAATCAATTACACATCTCCAACGCGACTGTGGTACCAACTACCCACCTAGTTCAATTGATCTTTCCATTGTTAACCCCGATGCTCTGATTAAAAACGACAGCTGACACTTAAAAAACCACGAAGGATCTGGAAGGCATGAGGCAGGCCACAACCGACCCACCACGAGCCATGAGACATAGACCCCACCACGAGACATGAGACATGGCTCATACCGCATTTATCAACTAGGTCCGTTATTCGAACCACCCATGACACTACCTGGCTCCGTTACATACTCGCCCACCTCCACACTACCCCATCTCACAGTACGATTCGAACCTGTCGCACGGTAGGGAACACACTAGACACCCCAGTTACACAGTGGTGATATCCCACCACACCCCTCTACGACCAATTACTTCTCACCTCTAAGCCCTCACCACCCCTTAGTAGCCATTTAAAAAGTACCCGTCTAGGGCGGACATCGTTATCGACCAGCAGCGTGATTCGAACCACCAATGCTACCACCTAGCTCCGTTACAACTCGACCACCACCACACTACCTCAACCACACAGTGAGATTCGAACCTGTCAAGCGCAATGGCAGTAACTAGAACCCTGTTACACATTGGTGATATCCCACTATGACCAACTACGCACCACTGCCATCTTTCACCACTTACCAACCCACCCCACACATTATTCTTTGCGGTTATTATTTTATTCCCACACCACCCGTGATTAAAAACAACAGATGACGCCAGCGGCCTCCCTCGACCCCAACACTAATATACACCTGCCGGCAATATCGACTTTTTGCTCACAGATATTCCCGATCTTAACAAAAGATACAAATACATCAACTCGTAACAGCCGGCGCACACCAATCGATTATGCATAAATTATGTCCCCCCCCCCCACTCCCCTTTGAGCTTACTAAAATACGACCGCTCCTCGTGGCTCCTCATAGTCCTCTCTATATATTCTTTGTATACGAGGTATTTTATGCCTCAATACGAGGGGTAGAGACCCTCTACTACTACTTTGGTCTCCACCATGGAGTGTTTTCTGTCTTAATAGTGCAAGCTACTATCTTATTTTATGTCAATATCTTGATGTCAAGATTCCACTGACCATCTCTTGATGTTATCCTTCGACTTATCTTCTCTTGAAGTTATCCTCCGACTTACCATCTCTTGATGGTCACCTTCCATTGACCATCTCTTGATGTTTTCCTTCCACTTACCATCTATTGTTGTAATCCTTTCACTTACCATCTCTTGATGTTGAAACCAGCCAAACAGAGACCGCAAGAATACCGCATGAAAAGAGCACAGAAGAAGAACCATCTGTAAATCTAACCATTAGAGAACTCCTGTTTGCGGACGACCAAACACTAATAGCAAAATCAGAAACTGAATTACAAGACCACATGAATAGTCTAAACTAAATGTGTAGGGAACATAACTTGAAATTTAGCAGAAGCAAAACAGAGGTAATGACTATAACTAAAGAAGAAAAGACGACAACAATTCACCTAAACGAACATCCCTTGAAACAAGTGTAGAGTTTCAAGTACCTAGGAAGTATAATATCATCAAATGGCAGATCAGAAGATGAGATCGAAAATAGGTGCAATAAGGCAAATCAACTCATTGGACAAATGGCACCAATACTAAAGAAGAATCAAGAAGAGATAAGATCAGAAATGAAGACATCAGGACTAAAGTGGTGGTTATAGAGCACTAGATTTTATTAGAAAGCAGCAAGTCAAATGGTTTGGCCATGCAAGTAGGTTACCATTCAACAGCATACCACAACAAGCAATGATGTACAGACCAGATGGAAACAGAGGAAGAGGCCGACCACGTAAACGTTGGACCGAGGGAATAGCAGAGTCCATGAGAATATCGATACATGATGCCCATAATCAGGCACTCTCGCGATGTTTATACGTCACCTCGACACCGCAAGGTACAAGAGGACCATGATGAGATGAGATGAGATTATGTTGACCTTCCATGTACAATCTCTTGATGGTATCCTTCCATGTACAATTTCTTGATGTTATCCTTCCATGTACAATCTCTTGATATTATCCTTCCATGTACAATCTATTGATGCTATCCTTCCACTTACAGTATCTTGATGGTAACCTTCCACTGACCATCTTTTGATACCATCCTCACAATTACAAGCGTTGTCTTTTACTTGTATGTTTGCTTTCACTTTTCCTTACATCCTGGTTTTCAACACGATCTTATGTTGTTGTTTTTATTTTTAAACCACCGAAATCATCATCATCAATCAGATGCTGTCTCCACAATGAAGGTTGGCTGCAATGGATCTCCAACACTGTCTGTGTCTCGCCCTGATTGTATATTCTGTCAGGCTGATGTTCGTCTATCTCTTGATGTTATCTTCCCACTTGTATCGTTGTCTACCTCTTGCTCGCTTGCCCTCAACCTTGGCTTCCAGTATGGTTTTTATAAGAGTATCATGTCGTTTAACGTGGCCGAAATATTTCACATGCCTCCTCTTTATTTCTTTCATCAACACTCTCTTCATTCCCAGTTTTTCTAGAAACTCTGCATTTGAATGTTTTTGTTTCCATGAAATACAACATATTCGTCTGTACATTCACATCTCCAGGGCTTCTATGCGGCTTTCTAGTTGCTTGTTCAATGTCCAGGCTTCCGCACCATACAGTAGCGTTGAATATACCACCGAAAAGGGACTCGCAAAAGCATGCTATATAAAACAGCATCTGGAAAGTTCCTTATGGAGTGGCTTGCATCGCTCTAAAACATGAAAGTCAAGAGCATATCGACCAGTGAATGTTAGCCCAATCAATAAACGCCCGAAGAAGTCGGAGGTGTGGGCGAAAAGGGGCAAATATCACAGCTCTTCTGTGAGGCACAGCACATTTACGTCCAAAACAAACATTTCGGACTAATTAAGAAAGAATAAGAAAAGCATATCGTAGAGTATCTTCCGATGTATTGCGAGTGTGCAAGGAAATGAACAGGCTGAATAACTGGCTGCTTACGCTCTTTTAATAAAAGGAACGGAGCATAGTGGGTCGACCCTTTGCCGTGAATCCGGAACCGCGATTAACTAACTTTTAATAAATATTAATAAACGATCGCGACGAAGTTTCCTTCTATGGATCAGTGATGAGACCGCGCCATCACATCCTTTGGGTTAGTTATATTATGACAAGGCTGAGGCAGAGAATGCTCTGTGGATTCTAGTGAAATTTTCAGCAAAACACACAAAGGACTCATATCTGAGGAGGCAGATTCAACAGTGTAAGCAGAAGGCCTTGGCGATGCTCAGCGTGTACAGAAAAACGCAAATGTGCGTTCAATCATGCTGCCACAGCTACTATCAGCATGGGGAACTTTTCTTTGGCTATAGAAGAAGAAGACGGAGCATGCGTGAGAATGTCCTGAGTGCAGTGATATTGATTTCATATTCATATGGCTTCTGGTACATATGGCGGATAGGCGGTTGAGCTGTTAAGGCAGTGGTTCTCAACCTTTTTTGGCCCATGCACCCCTTCAACATATGTTCAGAATGTCATTCCCCACTTTAATATTTCCTCCCTATAAATCTCCCCTTTCCCCTATACATTATACGTAAAATTGGAAGCTAAATTTAATAACACATACTACAACAAGTCTAGACGTCTACATAAAACGTGATTTGCGGATCATCTTACGTTACAAAACGAATTTCAGAAGGGTGAGAAGTACAGAACAGTAAAGTATGGAGGGAAAACAATATAAAGTAATAGGTTCTTGTATTAACGCGATCCTGAAATAATCTTAATTCCCCCCCCCCCCCCCCCCGAAACCCTAAAATTTCCCCACCGGTTGAGACCACCGTGTTAAGGCATCCGGAGTGTTTTTGCTTCTGGCTACGGCTTTGCATTTTCCTCATGTTGGACTGGAAGTACATGGTTCCGTCGCCCAGCTACTGATCTAAGTGCTTGGAGTGACACTGTGAGCTGTGGATTTCGTGTGGAGTGCTTGTACATCTGTTCGCGGTGATTTGTTTTGTGAACTGCGTGTTCAGAAAATGGCGGCAGCCGGTTGCTGAACTAGCTAGTTTTGCATTCATGTGTGTGAGGTTGCTGAATTTCTAGTGACTGCCGCTTCTACTAACGATGAACTGTAATTTTCGTGGCGGACTGTTGTGTTGGCATTCTGGCAGTGGCTTTATGCATGTACTTGTCTGTGCGTGCTTTTGGGTTGTCGGTACTGCTATTTGTTAAACTTTTCACATGGGAGCAGTGAGGGGCATTTTGTGTGATACTCACTGGCACAGGAACAGAACATTATGGGGGTGACCCTTTGCCGTGAAGTTGGAATCGTGACTAATTAGCTATAACCCGAGAAAATGTCTCAACTGTTTATAATCCAATCCACTAATTATCTAATTATTCCTATGTTTTTGGCACTTCTTCGTCATCTTGTCTGTTCGTGATTTCCGCTCATGCCATATACACATTTACATGTCGCAGATATAAATCCTTCCCCTTAACGGCTTTCATGTAAACAATGAGACATAATAAAAATTGTATCCGGAAAAACGAAAAACAGACAATAAACATTTAAAAAAAAAAAAAGCGTAATTGGAGTTTTAATTCTCTGAACAAGAGACGATGGCGTGCAGAATAACTTATTTTTATTGTTGTTGGCTTATTCAGATTAGATGTTTCAGTGTAGAACGATTGCTTTGTTTCTTTATACACTTTCGTGATTGTTGTATTTTATAATTTGTTTCTTTTCATCTCATTTCTTGATTTCCCCACAACATCTTAAGCGATTAATTTACAATTGTATTGAATTCTAGATATTGTTCGTTGTTTGCTGCGTATAATTCCGACTTCGATCACAGCATTATATTTACCTCCAATATTTTCTCGCCGATGGTCATTTATTTGTAAATGAATAGTCTCCTTAGAGAGGTCAGTGTGGCCGAAAGGCTGAAATCTCTCACTCTTAAACATCCTGCGCACTGATTAAAAAGTCTACAGAGGCCCTGGATAATATACCGCGTTTAACGGAAACAAAAAAAAATCAAATACAGAGGTGCTAGATAAACTGAGAATGGAGACAAATTCATGAAAGAAATTAAAAAAAAAAACAACAGAGGTAAGTGAAATACTTTGGCCATGTTAAAAGACATACTACTCTTATAAAAATCATGCTGGAGGGTAAGGTTGAAGGCAAGCGAGCAAGAGGTAGACAACGATACAAGTGGGAAGATAACATCTAGAGATGGACGAACAGCAATTGAACAAAATGTACAATCAAGGCGAGAGACAGTGTTGGAGATTCATTGCAGCCAACCTTCAATATAGAGACAGCACTTGATTGATTGCTTGATCACAACATCAAACTTACCTCCCCTATTTCCTCGCCGATGGTCATTTTTTGTTGTTGGTAACCTAATAGTCTCCTTAGAGGGGTCAGCGTAACAGAAAGGTTAAGACCGCTGTAAGTTGGACTTAAACTTTGACTTCTCCTTCAGAGAAAGTAACATTAATTTGAAAATCAAGCTGCTGTCGAGCGTAATGCCCTGCATAGGGCATGCCACATTTAAGTCTCCTAAGTTGAGTTGAGTTGAGTTGAGTTGAGTTGAGTTGAGTTGAGTTGAGTTGAGGTAAGAACCGTCATGACTGCACTCAGGACATTCCCATACGCGCTTCGTCCCCTCGTTCAACAGCCAGCTAAGAGTCACACTACCAATCGCCCCTATCGCACCGCTATCTGACCCAAAATTCTCCTGGTCTTCACACTCACTTTTGAGACTCTCCCAGAACCCCTGCCAATCCCCCGCAATCCCACTCTTTTCACACACGGGTTTCCAATCTGTTGCCCCCCTCCCCCTCCACCCGGTCCCACAAACGCAGGACCCCCCCCCCCCCTTTTTTTTTTGTCCACAAGCAACCCACCACCAAGAGGCGGACTCCCCGCCAGCCCACCAGCCTGTCCATTCCCCCACACTCCCGCACGGCCAGGGCAAAACATCCACACAATTCTCACAATCCGTGACCTCCGAAGCGACGACAGCCATTCCACATGAAACATTCCCCTCTCCACCCCACCAAGCACACTCCCTGAATCCGTAACGAACACAATGTTTGCCGCAGCAGTCTCCTCCAACCAACGGAACGCCGCTGTCACCGCCTCCACCTCCACCCTTATGCTAGAGGTCGTAGTCTCACATGCCAGACTCCCCTTCCTCAAGACTATTAAGTCTCCTCAGGTCCCGTAGACCTTTGCACTTAAGTTTACTATAACCAACAGACTTACAGGCCTTTCTTCTATGGACCTACTCCTATTCTTCCTTCTGTGAGGATTCTATTCCTTCTCCCAGCTTCGGCTATTATATGTCAGAACTACTGTGGATTATGTCGTAATAACGATGGATTGTGTCAGAACCATGGATTATGTCGTAATAACGATGGATTGTGCCAGAACTATCAATTATATCGTAATAACGATGGATTGTGTCAGAACTATCAATTATATCGTAATAACGATGGATTGTGTCAGAACTATCAATTATATCGTAATTATGATGGATTGTATCAGAACTATGGATTATATCGTAATAACGATGGATTGTGTCAGAACTATCAATTATATCGTAATAACGATGGATTGTGTCAGAACTATCAATTATATCGTAATAACGATGGATTGTGTCAGAACTATCAATTATATCGTAATTATGATGGATTGTATCAGAACTATGGATTATATCGTAATAACGATGGATTGTGTCAGAACTATCAATTATATCGTAATAACGATGGATTGTGTCAGAACTATGGATTATATCGTAATAACGATGGATTGTGTCAGAACTATGGATTATATCATAATAAGATGGATTGTATCAGAACTATGGATTATATCGTAATAACGATGGATTGTGCCAGAACTATGGATTATATCGTAATAACGATAGATTGTGTCAGAACTATGGATTATATCGTAATAACGATGGATTGTGTCAGAAATGTGGATTATACCGTACTAACGATGAATTGTGTAAGAACTATGAATTATGTCGTAATAACGATGTATTGTGTCAGAACAACTACGAATTATGTCGTAACAACGACGGATTATGTCAGAACATGTCAGAACAACTGTGGATTATGTCAGAACAACTATGGATTATGTCAGAACAACTATGGATTATGTCAAAACAACTATGGATTATGTCAGAACAACAGAAACGTATGCCATAACAGCGATGGACTATGTCAGAAAAACGACGGATTATGTCATAAAAGTGACGGATTATGTCCGAATAATTATGGATTATGTGAATATGTCGTAATAACTAAGGATTGTGTCGGAATACGACGGATTATATCAGAATAACGAGGGATTATGTCAGAACATGACGAGGTATGTCAGAACATGACAGGGTATGTCAGAACATGACGAGGTACGGCAGAACAACGACTGGGTATGACAGAAGAACGCGGGTCCGACTTAAAGCACAAGACACATTGAGACTCTGCCTGTCTACCTGTCTGCCTGTCTCCTGTCTGTCTGTCTGCCTGTCTGTCTCTGTCTGTCTGTCTGTAAAAACCTGTTACAATATATAAACCAGTTTAGTCCCATTGTCGAGGAGCGGCTGGCCGAGTGGCTAAGAATGCCGGGTTTTCCTTCGGGAGACCCGGGTTCGAATCCTCGGTAAGGTGTGGATATTTTCTGTCGGGGGAAAAAAGAAAACCTTAACCTGCACAAATCGCGTCGACTGCACTAGACTTGCCGCCTTAATTTCTCGAGCTCAAGACACCCCCCCCCCCCACACCCCACCCCTTTCCTACACTGCACGGTACTATACAGGCAGTAGAGTACAACCAATGACAGTCCCATTATTCTGCGCAGATATATTGGTTAGCACCATATACAGTGCAACCCGCTTAAGGCGATCTTGGATGTGGCGAATTTCTGTTGTGAAGAACAATACTGTATTGTAAAACAAAACTTCGATTAACCGTTACTAGTGTAACCGACAGTTTCTGTTATCCGTCATCACCCTAAAAAGTTTTTAAAAAAAAGATACAACATAAAGGAAGCTAGTTTCAATGTCGCCACTGCCTGCAGTGTCTAACCTAAAGAATGAGTGGAATACACTCTTGTCTGGACCTATTGACGAAACTGGGGGAACTGAGATTGTTAGTGCTGATGCAACTGTGCAACAATGTTGGATTAAACAGTGAAAACATTACGCCAAAAGAAGTAGCAGACTGGTTCGAATGCGACAAAATGGATGGATGGTTTTAAATTTTGAACGATGATGAAGTTGTTTGTAGTGTGGCTACCATTTAAGAAGAAGAAATTGATGACGATGAAGGAATAGTTCTTAACGAAGAACCTACAACTAGCCACTCAGAAGCAGAAACAAAGTTATCAAAGTGCATCGACTGGTTTGAAAAGCAAGAGGAGGAAAATGCAACACAGATCCTACTTCTGCGTAAGATACGGAACATCGCCGCGCAGAAAGCTCGAGCCTCCCAGACACGGAAGGAGATGATAAATTATTTTAAAGTAACGTAGGCTTATAGTAATGCAATACATTTCTGTATATTACTACTCTTATATTGAAGTTTATATTGATCGTTTTGTAAAATTAAATACAATATGGATGTATTATTCACTTTTAAAGGATTTTATTTTCATTATCGTCCCAAGTCTGCAGTGATGTCACATTACTGAACATATGTATTAAGAGATTTCTATTATCGGTCTATTTGGTTGTCCGTCACAGCTGTGATCCCGGCGGTGACGGTTAATCGAAGTTTTACTGTACGTTGTAAATTGTAAATGCATTACTATGTTTGAATTCTTATAAGAGGAAATTCTGATAAGAAGAACTATTTCTTGGGTCCAAGGTGAATTCGCTTTATTTGACATACACTGCATTCACTATCTCTCAAGGCTTGTAAAGATTTGTTCTACTGTAATATTTATATTGTCCCATCTATGTGCCTGAGATGTGATAGCGCCATCACCTTTTGTATCCCAAGAGCAGCGACGAGTCCAGGCGTCGACCCGCACCGACCGCGGTCACGACATTACCGTAACAGTCCGCTATCAACTTCGCTAGCGCGCTCGCCTGCCTGTACTTTACTCGCACTTATCTGCACGGGTTACAGGTTAATAAACGCTTGCAGTTTATTAGTCACTGTTTTAGTCGTTGAGGAGTCTCCGTGGCGAAATGGTAACGCCGCATGTCTCGCATACCGAAAGTTGTGGGTTCGATTCTGGCCTACGTTGTTGGGTTCATGAGTGCAGTTGTCTCGGAGACTCCTGGGGGTCGTCGCTGGAGCTACGGAGTTCGTGCTTTCTGCAACGCTTTCGACAGGCCACCCTGGGTAAAGAGACCGAGCCATATGGAGTAAAACCCGGTGCAAAGAAGTCTATTCTTTAAAAATCCTATTTTTTGTTTTGTTTTAGTCGTTCTCCATCTTTCTAATCCAAATATCAGTACTGATTTTACGTTTGTGTTAAACATTCCAAGTTCGATACTATATTTTTATATACAAATGTCTCCTGACATCCAAATATCTACTTCTTGTATTTACCTGTATGTCTGTAACCTTCTTCTTCTCAATTCCGTCACGAAACGTAACATAGGCGCTCAACCATTCAAGTCAAGTCCTTCACAAACTGTTCCATGACTGGTTGAAATGTGCACTACAATTTTTCACCGGATGATGTAATCGGTAAAACGCCATTCTCCTTAGCTTGCTTCTGACAAAATGCAGGTTGGTTACTGAGTTACTATTCTTTGCTTTGATGTGGCTGAACGTCTCTAAGCCAAATACTTCGGATGTGAGGGCCAGGTCGCTACCCACCTCCTGCTCTCGGAGGTTTGATGCTGAGCCGCCAGCATCTGCAGCGTACCTTGTTCCAGACATACTGGTTATCCTTTCCTCTGGAGATAACACGGCAAGGCTGAGAGAGGGATCACGCTGCACGGGCATCACATGTACTCTGATTTAATGCCCAGGCATTGTGCTGTGGAATTCTAGCTCTGTTCCAATTCACATACTTTCGTCTGCAAAGACGGCAAGGTGCCACTCATTCTTTGCTTTACTTAGGGCCTCGATCATACAAGCGTGATTCTTAAATCTGTTACATTATTCGTTATTGTTGAATTCTTTCTAGCACATCCGTGATAAACAAAGTGGGATGTAAATATTCTAAAACAACTACAATTGGAAAGTGTATATTCTAACTACTACTACAGGAAACTGTATGTTCTAACTACTACAACTGGAAAATGTATATTCTAACTACTACAGTTGGGAAGTGTATATTCTACCTACTACAATTGGGAAGTGTATATTCTAACTACAACAATTGGAAAGCGTATATACTAACTACTACAATTGGAAAGTGTATATTCTAACTACTACTACAGGAAACTGTATGTTCTAACTACTACAACTGGAAAGTGTATATTCTAACTACTACAACTGGAAAGCGTATATTCTAACTACTACAAGTGAAGAGTGTATATTCTAACTATTACATATGAAAGCATATATTCTAATTACTATATGTGGCATGTATATATTCTAACTACTACAAGTGGACAGTATATATTCTAACTACTAAAACTGGAATGTATATTTTCTAACTACTAATAGTGGAATGTATATATTTTAACTATTAAAAGTGGAAGGCATATATTATAACTACTAAAGGTGGAAATTTTATATTCTAACCACTAAAAGTGGAGAGTATATACTAACTACTAAAAGTGGAAACTATATATTTTAACTACTCATTCATTCAGTTGCACGTCATTTGCAGAACCTTGCTCCCATAACAACAGTCCGGAAAACTTCTCGATCATAAGCTGATATACCCATCAGGAGATCATCTGTCACATCCTGCACCCATCTTCTCTTTCGCTTGCCTATTCTTCTCTTCCCCGGCATATACCCTTCAAGACTGTTATCCCCAAACCTTCGTGACGTTTCAAGTGACCAAAATATTTCAATATTCTCTGTTTTATCGTCTTTAGTAGCTAATCTTCTTCAGTATTCAATTCTCGACGTATGGATGCATTTAGGATTGACTTCATTGCACCGGGTATTATCCCGCATGGCTTGGTCTCTTTCCGCAGAGCGGCCTGCCGAAAATGTCGCACAAAATACGACCTTCGTAGCTCCGATAGCGACTGACGATCAGAAGCCTCCTGTAGCGCTTGTTTCGTGGCGCAGTTTTTATTACTAAAAGAAAAAGATGTTTGCTAAAATGTAGGAAAACAGACTTCAAGGCACTGGATTTTGTCCCATATAGCTCATTATCTCTCCGTAGGGTAGCCTGTTGAAATATCGCACAGATCACGAATTCTGTAACTCCAGCGACGACGCCCCGGAGTCTCCGAAAAACTGCATACGAGAACAGAATAACGAGGTCGGAAAACAAACACTCGACCTTTTGAGCTCGAGATAAACGATGTAAACACTCGGCCACGAAGACCCCCATAAGGGGATTCGAGCTTTCATAAAGCTACCTCCATAAACCTCCACATCATCATGGAAACACTGAGCACCTTTCAGTTAATCCCGGAGGCACGACTGTCGTTTCTGCGGAACAATAACTTATGTTGGCTTCAGCAAAATAATCACAACCGCCGACTTGCAAATAAACAAATAAATAAAACCGGCATCTCAGGATTCCATTGCTGCTTCTCACAAAATCAATACGCGTTTCACTAACGAGGGACGACTGACTGCGTGTGAAGCCGCTCCGATATTGTGTAATTTCATTAATGACGATATATTTTCTTACTCCAGAAGGAGAACTACCAGCTGCTCCTCATCTCTCCCGCCCTAACCACGGCGGAGGTATAATTTCTGTATGAAATAAGAAGTGTAAAGATTCAATTAGAAATATACGCCGTATAAAGGCAATAAAATGGCTCAATCACTCTCTATTTTCAGTCGGTGGTAATGTGAGGACATTATTTCGAACTGATATTTCTTAACGCACCAATACAAAAGAACAAACATGTGTCAGTAACTACTAAGAAAGCACTTTACAACACAATCTTCCTACTAACTCTATGTTACCAATGCCAAACCTGGACAATGACAGAAAAAGAGAAAAGAAAAATCACAACAACAAAAATGAGATTCCTGAGAAGAATACTCAACGTATCAAGAAGAGATAAGATCAGAAATGAAGAAATCAGGACTAAAGTGGGGGTTATAGCTGCACTAGATTTTATTAGAAGGCAGCAAGTCAAATGGTTTGGCCATCCAAGTAGGTTACCATCTAACAGTATACCACAACAAGAAATGATGTGCGGATGAGAGGGAAGTAGAGGAAGAGGCCGACCACGTAAACGATTGACACAGGGAATAACATAGTCCATTGAAATATCAATACATGAAGTCCATAAGTGGGCACTCTCGCGCTGTTTACACTTCACCTCGACACCGCAAGGTACAAGAGGAACATGATGAGATGAGATCAATATTTCTTAACGTTGATGGAGACAGGACAGTATGTGAAAGTAATATTTCCTGGTGCTGGTAAAGACAGGACAGTATGTGAGAGTAATATTTTTATGATCTATTCCCTTCATACGATATAGAACTGCACATTGACCCTGGAGCGCTGCAGCGAATTACGCCAGGCAATAAGTTGTGCAACCTATATTTGTAGCTTCTGTGATTAAAGATGAATAAAGCAGATAAATCCTGCATAAATGGTGTTGTGTGTACATCAGGAATGATGATGACCATGCATTTCATCCAGGGGGGTTGAACGTATGCAGCCGTGAGTTTTAAGATGGCTGATAAGGCCTATATTGGCTCGAAATATTCTTTGACAATGTAGGCAAAGAAAGCTTGACGTTTCTGGAGGAGGATCTCCTGCAATGATTTCTCTGACCAGCATTTTTTCACAGCTCTTGCAGTCCTGTTTGCTTCACAAGTGACTGCACCCTTGTGTAGTGATGTACGCCCCAAATTTCGGTCTTTGGTAGCAGTCTCCCAAGTGTCGTGATGAATTCCAAAAGCTTTCAGTGAGATTTTCAGAGTGTCTTTAAAGCGTTTTCTCTGACCGCCTTGGGGGCGTATACCACAACGCAGCTCGCCGTTAAAAAATTCATGTAGGAAGCCTGTGATCTGGCATGCGAGTCAAGTGACCAGCCCAGTGAATCTGATTCTTCGTTAATATAGTTTGGATACTGGGCGTGGACGTTCTTTCTATGAATTCAGTGTCTGTGATTTTGCCTTGCCATTTAATTTTCAATAGCTTCCTAAAGCAGACTGTGTGGAAGTGGTTTAAATAGATGAAGTTGGATGAAGAATGACTTGTGCGATGAATTGGATTAAAGTGAGGAAGAGTTGCGCAATTCGTCGACCTCACTCTCAGTGGCAGGACAAGTCAAGACGACTGGAGACGAATACACGTGTAGTGGATGACCAGGGCGCTCTACGTGCCTTGCCGTGCTCATTACGTTCTACAACGCTTTGCAGGTAAATGCCGTCTTGCCCACTGAATCATCAATGATTTCCTCCGCGCAGTCTGTCGAATTCTGTCTTCAATGCTCGGTAGGTATACCGTAGTTCACCGATTGGTTTGAGGCCGAATCGTTTACCCACGCCTGGTTTAGCCAGCCTCTCACAGCTGTTGCCCAGGGAAAAGGGGGGGGGGGCGGGTGGCGACTGTCGCATGCTGACAGCTACTAGGAGCCACTGACGTGAGCTGGATGTCAGGCTTGGACCAGTGGGGAATGGTCCCCGAAAAGAGCATGACAGTCATCCTTGCCAAAGGTACTACCAATGTCTGACATCACAGACCCCCCGCATAAATAGTAGAGGCGGGAAGACGACTTCGTGCAATGCGTTTTACTCAATGTGGCTCTCTCTCTCTCTCTCTCTCTCTCTCTCTCTCTCTCTCTCTCTCTCTCTCTCTCTCTCTCTCTCTCTCTCTCTCTCTCTCTTTCTCTCTCTCTCTCTCTCTCTCTCTGCAGAACGGCACGTCGTCTGCATCCCACAAAGCACGAACTTCCTCACTCCATCGATAATCCACCAAGGGTCCAGAACAACTGCACTCGTGATTCGAACGTCGCAATCTAGAAACAAACCCACGACCTTCAGAGCGCGAGATAGATGGCTGCGTCACGGAGACCCAGATTCTGCATAAAAACAGAAAAACTCCAGCCAAGAATTAGTTAATTTAAAGAAAAATCAAACAATGAATTTGTTAATTTAACGTCAAACCAAATAATTATCAGCAAGGGCAACAAAAAGGTAACCAATGAACAGGGTAACAATTAATATACCTACGCTTCGGCATTTGCTAACGTCGTTTAGTCGTTTAGTCGTTAGATCAACATCACGGCACACGGTTTAACCCATAAGTGCTCTGGTTTCCTCCTAACTCAAACCTGAGTCTGGAGAAACTCAGCTCAATGCACGAACTCCGTTGCATCGGCGAGGATCCTGAAATACTTTGGGTAGATTTTGAACTCGAAATTTTGCCCGAGGAGCGCCGTTAGGCTACTCTTTTTCGATTTCCAACTGCCAAGGGATTTTTTACGTGCCCAGCAATACACACGGGCGTCCGATCTCACTACCCAGAGACCAGGGGAAATTTTATTACTGGAAGTCCAGGTGGATTAAAAAAAAATAAATCCTGGTCCTCACCGGGGTCTGAACCCGGGACCTCCAGCACTCGAGACGGACACCATACCTCGAGACCACGCAGCCCCCCTCCCCCTCCCCCCCCCCCACCCCCCGTTGCTGACGGTGACTGAGCACTTACGATTTTGTTCGGAGTACAATCACGTTCGTTCTGCTAACAAATACAATAACAAGACAAGTAAACTAGAAAATCAATTGTGCTGAATCAATAACAAGAAACAAGTAAAATATCAATATAGATATAGTAGGATATAACTATGTAATTAGCATAGTTAAGGAATCACACATCTTTGAAGAACACAAGTAACAACTACAGAGCAGACCTGATAAGACGAATTACCTGCGACCAAAAAATAGTGCTCCTGATCAGAAATTCCTTTTATAAGAGTTCAAGCGTATAGTAATGCATTTACGACGTACGATACAATATTGTTCTTCACAACATAAATTTGCCACATCCGAAATCCCTTATGCGGTTTGGACTGTATTTATTTACAATATGTTAAACAACATCGGCACCTGTGGCTTAGGGGTTAGTGAATGCAGTTTCACAGTTCCTCAACAAACTGGGTAGAGGGTTCAAAATCAGCTGCAGTTGATTTGGGAACTGATCGGTTTGCGTTGATTTTGATAGTATGCGAATCAACCGTTCAGAAGGCATTGACAAACAACTGAACGTAAAAATGTCCCAGTAAATTATATCATCATCATCATCATCATCATCATCATCATCCAGTACCTTGCTTACTGGTGTGGGCGATCATGCCTCTCCACAAATTGTGATCTCCGATGGCATGGATCATTTCGTGTGTTGATTCCCTTCCGTGCCATGACATAAGACTCAAGAATCTTCTCGCGCTGTCTTCCTCTATCTCTCTTTGCGCACATCTTTCCGGTTGCCACAACATGTTCCAGTTTCTGTCTTGTCATAACGGGGTCAACAAACGATGACTGCTTCTTTCTGATTTTTGTCATAAGTTGTCTTTACGAGCTCCCGTGTGTTGCCGGGGCCCATATGGGGAAGCAAAGAATAGCAACACTGTTGCTTACCACGCATGTCGTAAGAGGCGACTAAGGAGGCTTGATGGTTCCGTCGCCCTGCTACTGAGTGAGTGCGTGGCGCGACACTGTGAGCTGTGAGTTTCGTGTGAAATGCTTCTGAATCTGCCCGAGGTTTTTTGGAACGTGACTGCATGTTCGGAGTGATGGCAAGTGGCTATGTCCCAGAGTTGACCGGTTTTTGCCTTATGCAGAAATGCGTGGCTGCTGGGCTTCTGGTTGACTGCCACTGCCATCGACGATGAACTGTATTTTCGTGTACTGTGTGGGTGGACATCTAGGAAACATCCAGATGGGAAAATGACGGCCGATTCCATCAGAGATGAACTGGATGTTTCGTGGGGGACTATTGTGTTGACATTCTGGCAGCGGCATTATGCACAGTGTATCTGTGCGGGCTGTTATTTGTCGAGACTCCTGTCTTTTCCACTTTTCACATTGGGCAGTGGGAGGCATTTTGTGTGATATTCACTGGCACAGGAACGGAGCATAATGGAGACGACCCGTTGCTGTGAAGTTGGAACCGCGACTAACTAATTAACTAACTGTCTTTACGACTCAGCTTCCTTCAAAATGTCCAGATTGCTCATTTTGGCTGTCCAATTAATTTACAGCATTCTTCTATAAAACAACATCTCCATTGCGTCTATGGATTTCTTTGGTAGATTACAACAGTCAATAAATTATTAGGTTGATTGAGACGTCCTATAAAAGGACATGCAGATAATTTTTAAACTTCTCAACGAGAAGGGAATATTTTATACAATCTTTTAACTTCCCATGGTGTTGGACAGGTCTACACATTCGCCATTCTAATTCCCTTCTAATCTTAAATTTCCATGGCAGCTCTGCCCCGACGATGTCTGTGGAAAAAATGTCTCCATGACAACAGGATCACACCGCCTGGTTTTGAATTCCCTCCGTGGAATTCCCTCCTTGGAATTTGTTTCACAGAGCCCTGGGATTGTCGTTGGAGTTAAGGAGTTCGTGCTCTTTTGAACGCGTTTCTGCGGAAAGATCGAGCTAAGTGTGATAGAACCCGGTGTAATTAAGTTGATTCTCTTTGCCTTTAAACTTTTTAACCGGAAGAGTTTTGCTGTTTGGGCTGATGAATAAGTATTCCTTGTCCAAGAAGCCACCACAGAATTTACAGTCTACGAATTAGTTTTTAAACTCCACAGCCTTACGTAGAATCGAACACTCCTCCCATGTTGTAGGATGGATATTGTAACCCTTGGCCATTAACATATCAACTGTTAATATTATTGCGAGGTAACAACACATTACTACCGCATACAGACAGTGAAAAAGAGATAGAAACACCAGTCAGACAATATATAAATAGGGCTCCAAAATATTCTAACATAGGAACTCATCTAATTTACAATAAGTATAAAGGTAGCGGAAAGAGAGTTTAGGTTACTTAGTTATCTATTGGGGTATCATCCTTGCACTCAGGACATTTCCTTGGGTGCTCAGATAACACGCATCAGCGTCCGGCGGCTAATAGCGCCAATTCTGTGTTGTTTGACGTGATCCTCTCATTCTCCCGATGTGCTTCTCGTGTCTGACAGTGCCAATACTTACTCCCAAGTCTCTCATTGTGGACAACAATGTGAATTCTCTGGCATCAAAGTCTTCCGCTTTCCACATCTCTCTGAAGGCGTTAATAACATCGGCACGATTCATGGACTGACCGTATGTATAGGACCCAGAGTACACCAGTCTATCAGCTCGTTCATGTCTATCAACCCCCCCCCCCCCTAACTCACTTGATAATGATGATGATGATGATGATGATGATGAAGGTGATAATGATGATGATGATGATGATGATGATGATGATGATGATGATGACGATGATGATGACGATGATGAAGATGATGATGATGATGATGATAATGATGATGATGACGATGATGATGATGATGATGATAGTGATGATGATGATGATGATGATGATGGTGATGATGATGATGGTGATGATGATGATGGTGATGATGACGATGATGACGATGATGATGATGATGATGATGATGATGATGATGATGATGATGATGATGATGATGATGATGATGATGATGATGATGATGATGATGATGATGATGATGAAACATTTTTACCAAATCAGCAGAACCGATTAGAAGAAAGATAGGCTGAGATGATTGAAAAGCAAAACTTAGTAACACACGAAGAAGTATTTTTAAAATAAAAGGAGACACAAACGATTTTAAAAAAAAACAAACAACAACAACGTAGAAAGAGGTGATTTTGCAGTTAATATGTTAGTCAAAACAGAAATAATATTTTGACAAATCAAATACCGACGCGAGCTAGACCACTAATGATGGCAAACATCGGGGAATACATTGAAAGTGGAGGAACTAGTCGAGTCAGATTAGGAAATGTTGAGGAAGAAGATCAACTTGAGCACGAAAGGAGCCCAGTGTGGTAGCTCCAGGTCACGAGATCACAATGTAGCGAAGAGGTCGATAGCTCATATTGGAGTGTTCTGACATTTTGATGTATGTAACCGTACGGCTTTCCGGAATCCCGGGCGTTACAATACGACCAGGAGTTAATATTTATGGTACAACAGTGATCTGAACATGCCCACGTGATATATGAGAGCAAACCATTTTCTGGGCAGGTTTTCCTTTGGGAGATTTGTGGTTCTTGAGTAATGGTCGTTGATCCTACACTACAGGAGCTTTCATGTCAACACTAGAATATAAAGGCAAATTAATGGAGCTAGGAGAGGCATTTGAACAATATGATTAGAAAAAAAAGCTCGATGTTTAATGATACCCGGAGAAGTGATTTTACACCAGTGAAAAGTGACATTTTAAACAACAAACAATATGGCAAAAAGTACTGAGCAGTAATATTTATTAAACCAACAAGTTGTCAGAAATGATTGATTTACAGGACGCAGACATGGACATCCCACAATAAATGTGTTGATGATACCAGGAAAAGTGATTTCTTAAAATGAAAGTAGACATAAACATCTGGAATGAAGGTGTTAATAATACTGTGAGAAGCGTCTTATAAAACACAGTAGACTAGACCTTTGAGTATAGCAGTGTTAATGACACTGTGAGAAGCGTCTTATAAAACACAGTAGACATAGACCTTTGAGAATAGCAGTGTTAATGACACTGTGAGAAGCGTCTTATAAAACACAGTAGACTAGACCTTTGAGTATAGCAGTGTTAATGACACTGTGAGAAGCGTCTTATAAAACACAGTAGACTAGACCTTTGAGTATAGCAGTGTTAATGATACTGTGAGGCACGACTTTTATAAAACAATAGACACAGACCTTTCAGCATGCAAGTGTTAATGACACTGTGAGGCACGAATTTTAAAACACAATAGACACAGACCTTTGAGCATGCAAGTGTTAATGACACTGTGAGAAGCGACTTCTAAAACACAATAGACACAGACCTTTAATAAGCATGCAAGTGTTCATAATGCTGTGACGCGACTTTTAAAACACAACGACCAGAGACCTTTGAAAATAATAGTAGTGCTAATGTTACTGGGCAATGTGACTTTAAAAACAGAAAGAAGAGGGTATAGAATCTCATACTAAAAATGTCAGTGACACCCGAAGAAGGAATTTGTTAATAAAAATGCATACAAACAGCATCGTAAAGTTATATTTTGAACAAAGAAAAATATAGAAAGACTGCTGGGAATAACAACGTTTCATCACTATGATCAAGTCTCTTGCCGACTGGCGTGGACGATCACACTTCTTTACATCTTGCGATCTCCAACGGCATGCGTCAATACTTGTGCTGTCAACCGCGTCCAATGCAAACCCTCCGGCGCCAATAAAGTGCTTAGATTCCTGAAGAAAAACATTCTCTTTGTCGAGTGTGTAACCACTCTAGGGTCACTACTCGGTGTGCCTGACAGAGTCACGCCGGTTTAAAACTTCCAACTCCTCTCATTCACTTGCTGGACTGGCAGGCATACATCATCTTACTGGACCTAAATTCGCCGATGCATTTCTACAGATTTCGCTCCTTCACTAATCAAAACACAGATAACAGAAAGCTGCTCTTCTTTGGGGCATGTCAAAAGTGAAGCGGTGGTCTTTAAACTGTAATTATGATGTCACCGCGTTCGTCTGCATCGTTATGTCACGTGCTTAACACTCTTGACATCCTTAACAACAATATTGACAGGTTACAAGACAATGGCGTGGTTATTGTAACTTCTATCACACTTTTAATATTTTCATTTGAATCCCCTTGTACAAGTACCTCTAAATCCGGAGTGGGTTCGCCAGATGGCGAGGGACACTGGTGATAGGGAAAGCTAAGCAACACGCAAATATCAATCTAGCACACTAAAAGTAGTAGCACGTGTGAACTATGATTGAGT
The DNA here is from genome assembly GCA_963921405.1 of Cepaea hortensis. Classification (NCBI taxonomy): domain Eukaryota; kingdom Metazoa; phylum Mollusca; class Gastropoda; order Stylommatophora; family Helicidae; genus Cepaea; species Cepaea hortensis. Next base: position 15,985,071 of record OY992883.1, read on the forward strand.
TCTAAGCGAGCGAACGAACGAAAACAATCTGACAGAGACCGCTGAGAAGTAATATTTACTGAAATAAAAAGTTGACAAAACAAAATTGATTTAAGGAAGAAGTCACGAAAATCCGATAATAAACAGTGTTAATGTTACTAAAAAAGTTGATTTCTTAAGAAGAAATTATGCATAAACATCTGGTAATGATAGAGTTAGTGATACTGGAAAAAGTGACTTAAAATAAAACAGATACAGATCAGTGAGTATGCAAGTGTTTTTAACGATACTGGATGAAGTGGATATAGAACAAGTGTTCATGATGCCGCTAGAAAGAATGTGTAAATACAAATACATTTTAAAAAAGGATTTAAATGTTTACTTTGAAAATAGAAACATGTTACAGACCCGTGGAAGAAACAAAAACAGATCACCATAAACTGATACTGACAGTGGGGGGAAATATTGTTAGATGTACCGTAAACTGATTCTGACAGTGACAGGAAAATTTGCTAGATAAGCCGTAAACTGATTCTGACAGTGACAGGAAAATTTGCTAGATAAGCCGTAAACTGATTCTGACAGTGACAGGAAAATTTGCTAGATAAGCCGTAAACTGATTCTGACAGTGACAGGAAAATTTGCTACATAAGCCGTAAACTGATTCTGACAGTGACAGGAAAATTTGCTACATAAGCCGTAAACTGATTCTGACAGTGACAGGAAAATTTGCTACATAAGCCGTAAACTGATTCTGACAGTGACAGGAAAATTTGCTACATAAGCCGTAAACTGATTCTGACAGTGACAGGAAAATTTGCTACATAAGCCGTAAACTGATTCTGACAGTGACAGGAAAATTTGCTACATAAGCCGTAAACTGATTCTGACAGTGACAGGAAAATTTGCTACATAAGCCGTAAACTGATTCTGACAGTGACAGGAAAATTTGCTACATAAGCCGTAAACTGATTCTGACAGTGACAGGAAAATTTGCTACATAAGCCGTAAACTGATTCTGACAGTGACAGGAAAATTTGCTACATAAGCCGTAAACTGATTCTGACAGTGACAGGAAAATTTGCTACATAAGCCGTAAACTGATTCTGACAGTGACAGGAAAATTTGTTAGATACACCTACACAGATATTGACAGCAGAAAAAAAAAAAAAAACTTTAAAAATTGATAGACCTCAAGCCAGAAATACAAGGTAGTGAGCCAGGAAGAAGTGATAATCAAATCAAACAACGACACAAGAAACATCTGGAAACTAGATTGTCCGGGGAGGAACTGGTCGAGTCAGATTAGGAAGTGTTGAGGAAGGAGATCAACTTCAACACGACAGGAGCCCAGTGTGGTACCTCCAGGGCACGAGACTACAATGTAGGGAACAGGTCGATAGCTCATTTAAGAGGGTTCTGACATTTTGATGTATGTAGTTGTCCTGGTTTTCAGAATCGTAGAAATTAAAATGCAGCCAGACGTTAGTGTGAGTGGTGGAATTCGATTCCGAACACGCCCACACATGATGTTATCGCGGTTCAAGGATATTTTCCCTTAGAATCTAAGCTCTCTCTCTCTCTCTCCCTCTCTCTCTCTCTCTCTCTCTCTCTCTCTCTCTCCCTCTCTCTCTCCCTCTCTCTCTCTAGGATGTGTGTGTGGGTGGGTGGGGTGTGGTTGGGTGTGCGGGTGGGTGGGTGAAGGATGTGTGTGAGGGTGGAGGATGTGTGTTTAGATGGGTGGTTGGGATGTGTGAGTGTGGGTGGGTAGATAGGAGATATATGTTTTGATGAGTGGGTGAGGGATGTGTGGGTGTTAGTGGTTGAGAGATAAGTACGTGTGTCTAGGGATGTGTGAGGGGATGAGTGTATGGGTTAGGGATGTGTGTGTGTGGGTTGTGTGTGCGTGGATGGGAGGTGTGTGTTTGTGAATGGGGGATGTGTTGGTGGGTGGGGATGTGTTTGAGGGATGTGTGTTTGGGTGGGGAGATTGTGCGTGGGTGGGGATGTGTGTGTATATGGGTAGGGGTGTGTGGTTAAGGGATGTGTGGCTGGTGGATGGGTGGGTGGAGGATGTGTGGTTGGGTAGAGGATGTGTGGGTGGGTGATTGTATGTGAGTAAGGATGTGTGGTTAAGGGATGTTTGGTTGGGGGATGGGTGGGTAGAGGATGTGTGGGTGGGTAGAGGATATGTGGGTGGGTGAGTGTGTGTAGGTTAGGAGAAGGTGGGGGATGTTTGTAGGGGTGGGCTTGGGATCTGTGAGTGGGCTGGGGGAGTTGGGAGATTATGTGGGTGGGTGCGGAAATTGTGTGTGGGTAGGTGCGGAATATGTGAGTTGACGGGGAGATGTGTGTGTGCGTGGGGGATGTGTGGCTGAGGAATGTGTGTTTGGCTGGGTGGTTGGAGGTGTGTGGGTGGAGGAGGATATGTGGGTGAGTGATTGTTGGTGGGTAATGGGACGGGTAGAGGATATGTGAGTGGGTGGGGGGATGTGTGTAGGTGGGTGGATGTGTGTGGGTGGGGGATGTGTGGGTTGGGGAATGTATGTGTGCTTGGGGTGTGGGTGGATGGGATGTGTGGTGGGTGAGAGGTGTGTGTGGGTGGGGAGATGTGTAGGTGTAGGGATAGGTGGGGGAATGTATGTGTGTGTGTGTGGGTTATGTGTGTGGTTGGGTGGGGGAGTTGGAGTGAATGGGGTATGTGTGGGTGGGATGTGGATGTGTCTCATAACATAGTAATATGCATTGTTTATGTTTACAAAATTCATGTGACAATGTTTTTTCCTATGCACTGTTGATGAAAGAAAGATGAATGATTGGAAGGGCCGAATGTAAGACGGGCCTGCGTGCCCAATTTGTTACCCTTTGAAAATAAAGTCTGTTCGTTCGTTCTTTCTCTCTCTCTCTCTCTCTCTCTCTCTCTCTCTCTCTCTCTCTCTCTCTCTCTCTCTCTCTCTCTCTCGTTATTGAGTACGTGTACAACTATGATATTTTGTGTAAATGGTGCATGTGTGTATAAATGAGTGTGCGTATGTATGTTTGTATGTGTTTATACATGTGTGTGTATCTGTGTGTGTGTGTGTGTGCGCGCGCCTGCCTCAAAACACGGTAATACGCATTGTTTATGTTCACACCATTCATTTAACAGTTTCCTTTTCTATGTGAATGTAACATGCACAGTAAATAGTTGATGTCAGAAACATAAGTGATTGAAAGATCAATTTTAACAAATATGTCTTGATGTCAGAGTAACTAACGACGTTTGCCTGAAAAAAGGCTAATGAAACTAGAACATTGCATACCACAATAAGAAAGTGACAAACATCTTTCTTTGGTCATGTGATGACAATAGAGGCTTTGGAGAACATCGTGACAACTGGAAAGATCGAGGGAGAAGAGAGGCAGAGGCAGACCCAGAGAAATGGCATGGAGGAATATCATCAGCAGAGTTGATCCAGAACACCAAAGACCGAGATCTGTGGAGAGCCATGAACGCTACGCCAGCTGGTAGGATACTTGATGATGATGTCGTGATGTGAATTCGAAACCTTCACCACGGGCCGGCCAGGAAGCATACTGGTCAATGCGCTATTACAGCTCCAAAGAGAAGAGATTTATTTAACAATAAAATAGGCGCACTACTGTAGACACGAGCCTGTATTCTGACACTTGACTAAGATATTTCATTGTTGTAATAACAGACAGAAAATATGTAACTGTGGATATAACAAGTAGATACAGACAAGTGATGAGAACGGCGTTTGTTCACAGTTGACTGGCACCTGGCCGTCTTGACAGACAGTAGTTTGTAAAATGGAGTTACAGTTCTCCATAACACAAAACCTGGGCTGAAGTGTAACCCATGCAGCATGATCCCTCTCTCGGTCTGCCTAGTTTACTCCAGAGGCAAGGCAATACCAATACGTCTGGAAGGCAAACTGCAGAAGCTGCCAGATCAGCAAAGCAATGCACTAACTGTCCGCATATCGGAGCTTCGATCCTAAACCAGTTGCCGACCAAAGCTTAAGGCCTGGTCTGCCCTGCCATGACATTCAGTCATTTAGGTTACATTTCCCCTCACTAGGATAAGGCCTGTACCTTCCCAATTGCATTCCTCCGCCCGAAGCCGCTGTCACAATGTGGGATGTCTGGTTTAGTAAGCGCGGCCCAACATTCGGCCCAACATTCGACATTGAGAAAGCAGGTAGTACCGTCTACTATCATACGGTAGTTCAGTCATATCTGATAAGACCTGACTAACAACAGACAGTACATCACAATAGCTAGTGACAGAGTGGCGTTTAAACATGGCGTCCACTTACGATTCCAGTATGGAATGCATACATGCATGCCGTAAGCAGAAAATCTATGATAGGAAGGTTAATGATTACGTCTAGCTACCAGTTGGGTAAGTTCTAAAGTTCATACTAACACATAAGTGCACATAATCACATCATTAAACAAATTCGCCGACAGTCAGAATAATAAGGGCAATCGCACGGCGGAAGCCAATGATGAAGCTTGATGTGTTTATGTTTTCAAAACAAACACGTCCCAATATTCTGAGGTGAGGTGATTAACTCCAATCCTCGCAGCGTTTTCTTCCTGGAAAATTCTCAAATTGTTTGTGAAGATCACAACGACAGTGAATGAATGAGGAGGCGAACCAGCAAAAGAAGAAACAAGAATAAGAAGGCGAGGATAAGGAGGGGGAGCCGATGTGAAGAAAAAGAAGAAAAGAAAACTAAAGAACACAAAGAATAACAACAAAACACAAGAATAACAAAACATATTATATTTTCCTAATCCTGGTATTAATATATTGCCGCTTGCAACACACTCAACACACATAAAAAATGAATGGCATTGTAAAGCCGACAAAGACACCAATTTATAGCTTCCAATTTTCACACTTCATATTATATCTGCCAGCTATAAATATGTTATATTATCCAGACATCTGTCGTGAGGGATGGTTAGTAAACCAGGGGAGATTTTCTTAACATTTAATGTTTGATCAGTTGTACAGGGTCTTTGTAGTTTCACTACACTTGGTATGTAGAATAATTTTGAAAAATTAAGTACATGACGTCATAAACTAATGTGCTAAAAAATTCACAAAATTGGTTACAATAGTTACTGCTACGGTCTAACGCTGTTTTTGGGAAGCTGGAAAGTACTAATGAAGTATTCATTATAACTTATTCAAGAATTTCTAACCATAATGCGATGAGGAGGTTGTTAATCAGGAAATCTTGCTATAAATCTTTTAACAACCATCCGCGTGTACGACCGCCATGTCGAAACACTTGTTCAATCCAAAAAATTATTTTATCCGATGATAACACCATTCTGTTTGGTGAGCAAAGAATTACTCCAGCAGACGACAGCTACATATTGCTTCACGATGGACTGTGGAGCACATTTTTTGTTGACGTCGTGTTCTTCATTTTTCAAACTTGTTCTACATACACAGTGTAGTGAGAATTTACAAACACCCTGTGTTAAAGACTGTATGCCAATCTGGCTGGCTAAGTGTCTATCTACGACCGACGTCATTATCCATCCACGCTACATTCTACCGATCGACTGCAGGATTGAATTACATATCTATCTACCTATCTAGCTAGCTACCTACCTATATACCTACCTATCTTCCTACCTGCCTGCCTAATTGCTTACCTACCAACCTACAACCTCATACCTACCTGCCTATTTACCTATGTACCTATCTCAAAGAACATTTACATGTGTATGTATTTTGTCTGTGGGACATGAACAATGAGACGACAAGCTGAAAAACATATCATGGCAATGGAGATATGGTTTCAGAGGAAAATGCAAACAATGCCATGGACATAGAGAACAACCAACGAGCAAGTCCTACAGCAAACAAATGAAAACCGTAAAATTATTTGAGAAATTAGACGCAGACAATCACAATTTTTGGGCACGTTATTAAAAGAAATAAACTGGTGTACTTGGTGATAGCTGGCAAGATTTAGGGAAAACCAACAAGGGGAAGACATAGATAAATAACTAGATGCCTTGATCACTCAGCATAATCGAGACAAAAACACAAAGCTGATCCACGACCCTGGTGATCGAGTGAGATGGCGACACATGACCGCCCATGCTTATCGCATGGCACATGATAATGATGATGATATTTAATTATTGCGGAAGTCATGCGATTGTGATGTTGCTATTATTTCACAAATAAAGTTATATATATACACATGAATGAGATGAGGAAAGCTGTAGTATCTCATTACAACGGAAAGGTTGGAGGGGAAGAGAGGCAGGAAAAAGCCGAGAGAGAATATGCTGGATAGTCTGACATCATAGCATGAAGGAGCGTCGGTATTAGAAATGATTGACAGCACAAGAGACGTAATGTTCACTAATGTCACACGGCAGGGACTATACACAAGATATATTTGTTTATACATAAAGACATACTGGTCTTTTAAAAACTATCGTGGTGACAGTGAAATAAACAACAATTTATTTTCTGTATTTCAGTGAAAAGCATTCTCTGCACTACTTCATTACATGTTGAAACTTCCTGTAGTATACACATGACGGCTCCCGTGTGTTGCCGGGGCCCATAAGGGAAGCAAAGAATAGCAACACTGTAGCCTACCATGCATGTCGTAAGAGGCGACTAAGGAGGCTTGATGGTTGCGTCGCCATGCTACTGAGTGAGTGCGTGGCGCGACACTGTGAGCTGTGAATTTCGTGTGACATGCTTTTGAATCTGCCCGAGGTTTTTTGGAAGGTGACTGCATGTTCGGAGCGATGGCAGATGGCTATGTCCCAGAGTTGACTGGTTTTTGCCTTATGCAGAAATGCGTGGCTGCAGGGCTTCTGGTTGACTGCCACTGCCATCGACGATGAACTGTATTTCGTGGACTGTGTGGGTGAACATCTAGGAAACGAAAACGACTGCCGATTCCATCAGAGATGAACTGGGTGTTTCGTGGGGGACTATTGTGTTGACATTCTGGCGGCGGCATTATGCACAGTGTATCTGTGCGGGCTGTTGTTTGTCGAGACTCCTGTCTTTTCCACTTTTCACATTGGGCAGTGGGGAGCATTTTGTGTGATATTCACTGGCATAGGAACGGAGCATAATGGGGACGACCCGTTGCTGTGAAGTTGGAACTGCGACTAACTAACTAACTAACTAACTAGCTAACTAACTAACACATGACGGGGTACACCCAAATAAATTAGGCAGTAAATGGTGCCATATATTATGTCTAAATTATTCAAATTCACAAACGGAAAACATTATTTTGAATTTGTGTGCCATAAATAACCTTTGCCCTATCTTACGCCAACACCAAAGAATCCTTTTAGATGGATCTTAAGAACACAGTTTGGGAAGCACTGCATCAGACAAATGCTAATCAATAGAAATACATATAGTAACCAAATTATGCTGATAGCTCAGGGGTTCCCATTTGTTCTCAGTTTTCTTATGCAATAGCACAACAGACAGACTCCATGATTACTGGGTAACAATACACGAGTCTGGGGATATCAGACTTTTCTGTTAAGACAATCAGACAAGTACAAACCGTATGACTGGCGAGTAATCGATATCTCGACTCGGTGGATCTCGGAAGTTGTCGGAAACACGAACCGACAATCACGGAGTACCATGCTCAGAAATCAATATGTCTGCTGCAGTAATCGTTGAGTAAATTAGTGTAACTTGCGACTAGCCTCACACTAAGCTATAGATGCTTTCTATATTAGTTCCTTTCTTTCTTGGTCACTCCTGAGTGTACTATGATTTCAGTTGTTTTTATTGCTTGGTTGGTTGGTTGGTTGGTTGGTGGGTTGGTTGGTTGGTTGATTGGTTGTTGTTGATTATTGGTTGGTTCATAAATCATTTGGAAGACTGAGGCTTAGCTCTTATTTTGAATAACGAAGATAAAAACAATAGACTGCACGATTTATTACCTGGCATATTTCGCTGCATCTCGGCAGGGAGATACTTCAGAAATCACACAATATAAACTAAAGGGATTAGGTAAATCCTTCAAGCTAAAATATACAGATGTTCACAAAATAATTTAAATTGTCTACCACGGTAATTTTTAACTGACTATCATGTCTTTCTGTTTGCACAAGGCTGGCTTCTGCGGATTAATGGCTTTGGCTTCAGAGAACTTTAAGAAGCGACCATTTTGTGTGTTAAAGCGCGAAACGCATTGTCCCTTTCAGTCACGTGACTGGTTTCCAAACTGTGCCGTCCAATCGATGACGTAGGAGGTTTGTGCCGATGCACTAGCGTTCAGTTCGTCTGAGCCCCGCAAAGGGCTTGCGTCTACCGGGGTGAGGTTGGTGTTGAGACTGTTCTCCCCCCTTCCGTTTGTTTTTTTGCGTATCTCTTACAGGACGTTGCAGTCAACACCAGCATTTTTCAGCTGCCGTTGATATACGAGGCAAGATTACGCTCAGTAGTTTGCCACTGCTTTCTGGGTGACCGGTTTACATACCTCGAAAGTTACCAACGCGGCGAGAACCGCTACCCATTCTCGAGCACGTTACGTTACTCACGAGAATATACGGGATTACGGAGACAGACGTTAACACCTAGGCCAGGGAGACCGGTTTTTCTCCCTACCTGGTATCAAAGTTCATTTCTCCCGGTTACTTGCTGCATAGCTCTCCGCTCCCTCTCCAAGCTCAGAAATCTGCGAAATGTGCAAGACAGATACTGAAACTTGATATCTGCAGAGAGGCATACTTGGACGTGACCATGTCATGATTCAGTACAGCTCGGACGAGCTGCTTGGAACAAGACCTAGGTTAAAATCAATATATTCCATTAGTGAATTTATACACAGAAGACACAGACAATATGCTACACGATTTATTGCCTGGCATATTTCACTGGAAGTTGTACAGATGGAAGATGTACAACAGAGATCACGAGCAGAATAGGGTAAGCAAAAGCTGCATTTCAGAAAATGAAGAGTATCTTATGCAATAAGTCACTATCACCGAATGTAAGAAAGAGAGTGCTGAAATGCTATGTAGAATCAGTTTTGCTGTATGGCAGTGAATCTTGGAATGTAAATGAACAAATTAAGAAGAAATTAGAAGCAACAGAGATGTGGTTCCTGAGACGAATGTTGCGAATTCCTTGGACTGCCAGAGTAACTAACAACGACTTCCTGAAACAGGCTAATGAAACTAGAACATTGTATACAACAATAAGAAAGAGACAAACATCTTTCTTCGGTCATGTGATGAGAAGAGAGGCATTGGAGAACATCGTGACAACTGGAAAGATCGAGGGGAAGAGAGGCAGAGGCAGGCCAAGAGAAATGATGCTGGATGGATTGAGACGGTGGCATGGAGGAATTTCAGCAGCAGAGTTGATCCAGAACACCAAAGACCGAGATCTGTGGAGAGCCATGAACGCCTACGCCAGCTGGCAGGGCACTTGATGATGATGATTATATTTCACTGCATCTCATCTGGTGACTACTGCAAAGTTATATATAATATGAAGTGAATAAATGAATAATACTTTAACTGAAACAATTTAAAATATAGTGAGGCGTTGGCAATTGTTCGGTTCCAGTCGGTTTTATGCAAACTAAATAATTCATGATAATTTTAAATTGCCTTGGGGATAGCAGATGTTAAACATTGGAACAATACCTGTGACTATATGTTTTAATTGTTTCAGCTTAAGTATTATTCATTTATTCACTTCATATGATATATAACTCTGCAGTATGCACCTGACGGGATACAGTGAAATATTCCAGGCAATAAATCGTGCAGCATATTGTTTGTGGCTTCTATGTTTAAAAGGCCTAAGTTGAACATAAGTCTTCCACCGGTTCTAGGCATTTCAAGAGAATCCAGCCCAATTTCATGATGATTATTATAATATAAAATGGTAATACGCCTGTGGCTCCTAGTAGCTGTCAGCATGCGACAGCGGCCACCCACCGGGCAACAGCTGTGAGAGGCTGGCTAAACCAGGCATGGGTATCCGATTTGGTGTCAAACCAAGCGGTGAACTAGGGTATGCCTACCCAGCATGTGTAGAAAGGATTCTGCAGACTGCGCGGAAGAAATCATTCCTGATTCAACAAGCAAGACGGCGTTTACCTGCAAAGCGTTGTGGAACGTAATGAGCACGGCAAGGCATGTAGAACGCCCTGGTCATCCACTGCACCTGTATTCGTCTCCAGTCGTCTTGACTTGTCCTGCCACTGGATTCAGATGGACTCAGGCGAGAGAGTGAGGTCGACGAATTGCGCAACTCTCCCTCACTTTAATCCAATTCATCGCACAAGTCATTCTTCATCCAACGACATATATCAACCCCACTGGATGAAATGAATGGTCACCATCATTCTTGATGGACAAACAACACTTAAAGTTTGCATGACGTTTCTGAACATACTTCTATTTCATTTTATATTTATGACCTTATCATACAAGTATTATTGGAAACTTAATATGGTGGTTTCCTCTTGCTCAAACTCGACATGAGTGGTTTGCGATTTCCGGCTTTGGCAGCAATGTCCCGGCTGTCAGGACAAGATATCGCCTTGTGGTGCTCAGATGCAGTTGTCCACTTACTCCGGTGGATACTCAGTTTCCCGAGCCGTGTTTGCCATACACCTGCGTGCTGTCCGTCCTGGACGTCTAAGAGTTACAGTTAAGAATTTCCATTCACTTGGGTAACATCAACGAGCTCAGTAAATTAAGCGGCCCAGAAAAGACACTTGCGCTGTATAATACTTACATTGAGAAAACCTAAGGATAATATAACTACCAGAGGGTTTCAAATTAAAACCTCAAATGGGTTTTCTGTGTGTGAATAGATTCTGAAAAAGTCAAGAACACGCGTATTTTCGATGTAGTCACTACTACGATCAATGCAAGTCCTCCAGTGCCGATAAAGCTCTTGGGTTCCTGTAGAAAAATCGACTCCGGAGTCACTACTCGGTGTGTCTGACAAGGTCGTGAACAGTCTGTCACAGAAGTCGCGCCGTTTTGAAACTTCCTACTCCACTCAAACACTTGCTGGACTGACAGGCTTGCATCATCATACTGAACCTTCATTCGCCGATGAATTTCTATAGGTTTCGGCCCTTCTGGCAAACGAACGCTACTCCTATCTGGTGTATTTCAAAAGTGGGGCGACCATTTTTTAATTGTCCTTGTGACGTCACCGTTTTCGACTGTACCGTGATGTTATGTGCTTAACACTATTGACATCTTTAATAACAATATTGGTAGGTTACAAGACAATGGCGTGGTTATTGTAATTTATATCACACTTTTAAGGTTTTCACACGAATCCCCCAGTAAATACTCTCGTATCTGGACCCCACAAAGCGAACAAAATAGTGGGAGAAATCAAAACACACAAAGAAGAGAATTAAATACAGAGATGAATAACAGTGAGAGAACATGGACACAGCTGCAGGAGATAGCAAAAGATAGGACGGCCTCTGTTAAGGGCCTATGTCCGAAATAGAGGATGTAAGGCAACAGAAGAATAAGCGTTGTGATCTTGATGGCGTTACTCGATTTTTCGATTCGTTTCTACCATTACTCCTACCCCGTTCAACCTCAAGGAAAAGTTATA
>OY992883.1:16001687-16121687 GCA_963921405.1 Cepaea hortensis
AGACAGAAAAACCAATGACCAAGTACTACAGGAGACAAATGAACATCGTAAACAGATTAGAGAAATTAGACGTAGACAGTCAAAATTTTTTGGACATGTTATGAGAAGAAATGGATTGGAGAACCTAGTGACAACTGGCAAGATCGAAGGGAACAGACCAAGAGGTAGACAGAGAGAAAAATACCTGGACGGCTTGGCCACATGGCATGGACGAGACAGGAACACTGAGCTGATCCACGAAACTGGTGATCGAGTGAAATGGCGAGTCATGACCGCCCACGCTTTCCGGCATGGCACATGATTGATTGATTGATTGTATGTGCGGGCTTGCGTATGTGGGTATGCATGCAGGCAGGCGGTCACACACGCAAACACACAGATAGACATACAGGCAGGCAGGTACGTGGGCACGCATGTCTTCGTATGCACGTACACAGGAACGTATGTGTGTATGATGTACCTAGTTCTCTCTCTCTCTCTCTCTCTCTCTCTCTCTGTGTGTGTGTGTGTGTCTCTCTCTCTTCTATTATCTCTCTCTCTTCTATTATCTCTCTCTCTTCTATTATCTCTCTCTCTTCTATTATCTCTCTCTCTTCTATTATCTCTCTCTTCTATTATCTCTCTCTTCTATTCTCTCTCTCTCTCTCTCTCTCTCTTCTATTATCTCTCTCTCTTCTATTATCTCTCTCTCTTCTATTATCTCTCTCTCTCTTCTATTATCTCTCTCTCTTCTATTATCTCTCTCTCTCTCTCTCTCTCTCTCTGTGTGTGTGTCTCTCTCTCTTCTATTATCTCTCTCTCTTCTATTATCTCTCTCTCTTCTATTATCTCTCTCTCTTCTATTATCTCTCTCTTCTATTCTCTCTCTCTCTCTCTCTCTTCTATTATCTCTCTCTCTTCTATTATCTCTCTCTTCTATTATCTCTCTCTTCTATTCTCTCTCTCTCTCTCTCTCTCTCTCTCTTCTATTATCTCTCTCTTCTATTATCTCTCTCTTCTATTATCTCTCTCTCTTCTATTATCTCTCTCTCTTCTATTATCTCTCTCTCTTCTATTATCTCTCTCTCTTCTATTCTCTCTCTCTCTCTCTCTCTCTTCTATTATCTCTCTTTTCTATTATCTCTCTCTTCTATTATCTCTCTCTCTTCTATTATCTCTCTCTTCTATTATCTCTCTCTTCTATTCTCTCTCTCTCTCTCTCTCTCTCTCTCTCTTCTATTATCTCTCTCTCTTCTATTATCTCTCTCTCTTCTATTATCTCTCTCTTCTATTATCTCTCTCTTCTATTCTCTCTCTCTCTCTCTCTTCTATTATCTCTCTCTCTTCTATTATCTCTCTCTCTTCTATTATCTCTCTCTCTTCTATTATCTCTCTCTCTTCTATTATCTCTCTCTCTCTCTGTGTGTGTCTCTCTCTCTTCTATTATCTCTCTCTCTTCTATTATCTCTCTCTCTCTCTTCTATTATCTCTCTCTCTTCTATTATCTCTCTCTTCTATTATCTCTCTCTCTTCTATTATCTCTCTCTCTTCTATTATCTCTCTCTTCTATTATCTCTCTCTTCTATTCTCTCTCTCTCTCTCTCTCTCTCTCTCTCTCTCTTCTATTATCTCTCTCTCTTCTATTATCTCTCTCTCTCTTCTATTATCTCTCTCTCTTCTATTATCTCTCTCTCTCTCTCTCTCTCTGTGTGTGTGTCTCTCTCTCTTCTATTATCTCTCTCTCTTCTATTATCTCTCTCTCTTCTATTATCTCTCTCTTCTATTATCTCTCTCTCTTCTATTATCTCTCTCTCTTCTATTATCTCTCTCTTCTATTCTCTCTCTCTCTCTCTCTCTCTCTTCTATTATCTCTCTCTTCTATTATCTCTCTCTTCTATTATCTCTCTCTTCTATTCTCTCTCTCTCTCTCTCTCTCTCTTCTATTATCTCTCTCTTCTATTATCTCTCTCTTCTATTATCTCTCTCTCTTCTATTATCTCTCTCTCTTCTATTATCTCTCTCTCTTCTATTATCTCTCTCTCTTCTATTCTCTCTCTCTCTCTCTCTTCTATTATCTCTCTCTTCTATTATCTCTCTCTTCTATTATCTCTCTCTCTTCTATTATCTCTCTCTTCTATTATCTCTCTCTTCTATTCTCTCTCTCTCTCTCTCTCTCTCTTCTATTATCTCTCTCTCTTCTATTATCTCTCTCTCTTCTATTATCTCTCTCTTCTATTATCTCTCTCTTCTATTCTCTCTCTCTCTCTCTCTTCTATTATCTCTCTCTCTTCTATTATCTCTCTCTCTTCTATTATCTCTCTCTTCTATTATCTCTCTCTCTTCTATTATCTCTCTCTCTTCTATTATCTCTCTCTCTCTTCTATTATCTCTCTCTTCTATTATCTCTCTCTTCTATTATCTCTCTCTCTCTCTCTCTCTTTCTCTGTGTGTGTGTCTCTCTCTCTTCTATTATCTCTCTCTCTTCTATTATCTCTCTCTCTTCTATTATCTCTCTCTCTCTTCTATTATCTCTCTCTTCTATTATCTCTCTCTTCTATTATCTCTCTCTTCTATTATCTCTCTCTCTTCTATTATCTCTCTCTCTCTCTCTCTGTGTGTGTGTGTCTCTCTCTCTTCTATTATCTCTCTCTTCTATTATCTCTCTCTTCTATTATCTCTCTCTCTTCTATTATCTCTCTCTTCTATTATCTCTCTCTTCTATTATCTCTCTCTTCTATTATCTCTCTCTCTTCTATTATCTCTCTCTTCTATTATCTCTCTCTTCTATTATCTCTCTCTTCTATTATCTCTCTCTTCTATTATCTCTCTCTTCTATTATCTCTCTCTTCTATTATCTCTCTCTTCTATTATCTCTCTCTTCTATTATCTCTCTCTTCTATTATCTCTCTCTTCTATTATCTCTCTCTTCTATTATCTCTCTCTTCTATTATCTCTCTCTTCTATTATCTCTCTCTCTTCTATTATCTCTCTCTCTTCTATTATCTCTCTCTCTTCTATTATCTCTCTCTTCTATTATCTCTCTCTTCTATTATCTCTCTCTTCTATTATCTCTCTCTTCTATTATCTCTCTCTTCTATTATCTCTCTCTCTTCTATTATCTCTCTCTCTCTCTCTCTCTGTGTGTGTCTCTCTCTCTTCTATTATCTCTCTCTCTCTCTCTCTCTCTCTGTGTGTGTGTGTCTCTCTCTCTTCTATTATCTCTCTCTCTTCTATTATCTCTCTCTCTTCTATTATCTCTCTCTCTTCTATTATCTCTCTCTCTTCTATTATCTCTCTCTTCTATTATCTCTCTCTTCTATTCTCTCTCTCTCTCTCTCTCTCTCTCTTCTATTATCTCTCTCTCTTCTATTATCTCTCTCTCTTCTATTATCTCTCTCTCTTCTATTATCTCTCTCTCTTCTATTATCTCTCTCTCTCTTCTATTATCTCTCTCTCTCTTCTATTATCTCTCTCTCTCTTCTATTATCTCTCTCTCTTCTATTATCTCTCTCTCTCTTCTATTATCTCTCTCTCTCTTCTATTATCTCTCTCTCTCTTCTATTATCTCTCTCTCTTCTATTATCTCTCTCTCTCTTCTATTATCTCTCTCTCTTCTATTATCTCTCTCTCTTCTATTATCTCTCTCTCTCTTCTATTATCTCTCTCTCTCTTCTATTATCTCTCTCTCTTCTATTATCTCTCTCTCTTCTATTATCTCTCTCTCTTCTATTATCTCTCTCTTCTATTATCTCTCTCTTCTATTCTCTCTCTCTCTCTCTCTCTCTCTCTCTCTCCTATGTCTGTCTGCATCTCTCCTGGTTTGGCTCTCACTCCCGACCCCCTGTTTCTGTCCGACCCTCTGTATGTATCGCTCTCTTTGTCTCTCTCTCTCTTTCCCACCTCTGTCTGTCTGTATGCATCTCTCTCTCTCCTCTGTCTCTCTGTCTGAATGCATCTCACTCTCTTTCCTCTGTCTGTCTCTGTCTATATGCATGCATCTCTCTCTATCTCCCTCTTGTCTGTCTGTCTGTCTGTATGCATCTCTAACTCTCTTTCCTCTGTCTGTTTCTGTCTATATGTACGCATCTCTCCCCCTGTCTCTCATTTATCTGTCTCTCTGTATCCATCTCTCTCTCCCCCCTCTCTGTTTCCTCCCTCCCTCTCTGTCAACGATGCATGCACCTATTCACCCAAGGATATCATAATCTGTAGGTTCCAGAACTCCAGCACGACTTCCCTGCGACCACCCGTCCATACACGCATTCTAGCACACCGCCAGACTCCACCGACACACCTGTCATTCAATCAGTTCGTGCACAAGAAACACAAGAAGCAGCCGCCATCTGATGATGTCAGGACGAAATCAACGAATCATATGTCGCCTCTTCCAACGGTTCTTAATCCTGAGTCTTATTCAACAACACAAAATATTGCGCAATGAATTGATATATATTTACAAACTCTATGAGACGATGGAAATAAGATTATAAGCTGAAAAACATCTGATGGCTGCAGAAATGTGGTTTCTGAGGAAAATGCGAAGAATACCATGGACAGACAGAAAAACCAATGACCAAGTACTACAGGAGACAAATGAAAATCGTAAATCGATTAGAGAAAATAGACGTAGACAGTAAAAAAATTTTGGACATGTTATGAGAAGAAATGGATTGGAGAACTTAGTGACAACTGGCAAGATCGAAGGGAACAGACCAAGAGGAAGACCGAGAGGAAAATACCTGGATGGCTTGGCCACATGGCATGGACGAGACAGGAACACTGAGCTGATCCACGACGCTGGTGATCGAGTGAAATGGCGAGTCATGACCGCCCACGCTTTCCTGTATGGCACATAATTGATTGATTGTAAGAGATACCAAACTAAACTAAAGTGAGTCGCATATCATTTACAGGACGTTGCAGTCAATCGCAACATTGTGTGCCAGTTTGTAATTTACTATGGTATGTAATGTTCAGTATTTTACCACTGCTTTCCGAATGGCCGATGCCTCATACGTCGAAATCAACGCAAAGCGATTTGCTTCTAAATCTACCCAGCTGATTTCGAATCCTTGACTTGGTATATCGAATTATGAATCTGCTGTAAGACACTAGACAACGAAGAAAGAAAGAAAGAAAGAACGAAAGAAAGAAAGACGGAAAGAAAGAAAGAAAGAAAGAAAGAAAGAAAGAAAGAAAGAAAGAAAGAAAGAAAGAAAGAAAGAAAGAAAGAAAAACACATATTAACGTATTCAAACACATTCCACCAATTGTATAACCCAGAAGAGTGTTATCCCATATCACTCGGTTTCTTTCCGAAGGACGATCTGCTGAAAGCGCCGCACAAAGACAAAGCACGACCCCCAGGATTCTCCCAGAAAACTGCACTTGTGAACCGAAAGACGAGCCAGCAATCGAACCCACAAGCTTCGGAGGGCGACGCAGGCAGCGAAACCATTTCGCCACGGTGACTCCCCTAAATGTAGTAGAACTACAGATGCAATGCTCATACCCAGTTACTGTCCACTAAAATATAATTCCTGTGGTCCTGAGGGGACTGCGTGGTCTCGAGGTATGATGTCCGCCTCGAGTGCTGGAGGTCCCGGGTTCAAGCCCCGATGAGGACCGGGACTCCTAGTAATAAAATTTTCCCTGGTCTCTGGGTAGTGAGATCGGACGCCCGTGTGTATTGTTGCGCACGTAAAACATCCCTTGGCAGTTGGAAATCGAAAAAGAGTAGCCTAACGGTGCTGCCCTGGCAAAATTTCGAGTTAAAAATCTACCCAAAGTATTTCAGGATCCTCGCCGGTGCTACGGAGTTCGTGCACTGAGCTGAGTTTCTCCAGACTCAGGTTTGAGTCAGGAGGAGAACGGAGCACTTATGGGTTACACCCGTGCGCCGTGATGTTGATCCATCGACGAAACTAACTAACTAATCCTGTGGTCCTTATTCCCCCCAGGCTGGGAACCCTTACACCAGTCTCAACTGGCGTGCAGGATTCATTTTGTTGCCAAGCAGCACGGGACACAACAACATGGCGGCTGAAACCAACCACGGAGCTGGGGAGACACGACTGCCGGAGAAGATGCGCTGTGAGTTATTAATTAACAGCGGCTGGCTGTTGCTAGAAAAACATCGAGGTTTTTTGTGTGCGCTTTGGTCGTGATTCTGGGGAATTGTTTACCTTTCCGAGTACAGCAGTGAACTTGAAGTGGCGTGGAGGAAAACTGCAAATGCGGCTATTTGCGCCTTTGCTGATGTTTGCTGGGGAATTTTGTGTTGGGGACTCAAGTATTGTGGTTGCTGATGTTTGCTGGGGAGGTTGGAGTTGAGGATTCTGGTATAGTTGTTGTTGCGTCTTCTTCTTCTTTCGTTCGCGATTGTTGTTGCTAATATTGTTGTAAAACAGTGTCGACCTGAATTGTTCGCTCTTTCATGACTTCAGTAATTAGGGATGGTCATGACTTACGAGGGTAAGTTAAGAAGTAAGTCACACATGGCTGTAGAACAATAATTAAATATTATAACAACTTGAATCGAGTTTATTTGTATACATACATTGTCCCTTTATTTCTCAACATAATTTCACCAACATTGATGCACTTATTCCATAGTTTTATCAGTTCTCCCAAACTGGCTGCGTAGAACTGCGTGCTGTTTTCTAAACCACGTTTTCACTTCACATTCAACTTCGGCATCATTCGCGAAATGTCTCCCGCCAAGGTGGGTTTTCAGTGGACTTAGCCCCTAGCGATTTCCAGTAAAGCGGTGCATAGTTGGGCAGAAAAAGTTACGAGGATGAGTCAATAACTACGTCACACAGTTCTGTGGGATGGCAAGTAAATGAAAACAGGGCACGCAGATTTATGCAGTCGGTTTGGGAGAACTGATAAAACGATGGGATACGTGCGTCAATAGTGGTGGAAATTATGCTGAGAAATAAAGGGACAATGTATGTATTAAAAAAAAAAAAAAAAACTGGTTTCAAGTTGTTATCATATTTATTTATTTTTCTACAACCGTTTGTGACATACTTATTAACTTGCACTCGAAGTTCTATCGTGGTAGGTAGAACCACATTTATTCCGAGCACCGTGTCAGTTCTTCAAGTAGGCAGTGCATGTTGATTGTCTACTATCATCGTGGAGAGTTGTTATGACTCTCTGTCAGTCTGGCAGTGTGTAAAGTGTAAGACCTAGCCGGACTTGATCATAGTAGTGGTGTTTGTCCATCAAGAATGATGATGACCATTCATTAAATCCAGTCTGGTTAACAGTTTGGAGACGTCAGTTCTAAGAAGGCTGGTAAGGCCTATTTTGGCTCGAAATGTTCTTTGACAATGTGGACAAGGAGTGCTTGACGTTTCAGGAGGAGGGTCTCCCGCAGTGGTTTTCTGTCCAGGCTTTTTTTATTCATAGCTCTTGCAGTCCTGGTTGCTTCGCAAGTGACTACTCCCTTGCGTAATGATTCACGCCATGAATTTCGGTCTTTGGCAGCAGTCTCCCGAGTGTCGCGATGAATTCACAGTCGACACCATAAAAGAACGCCTCCTTGATTGCCAGACTAGTCTTTGCCCAGGATGTCCCACAGACTAGTGTTTGCCCAGGATGTTCCACAGACCAGTGTTTGCCCAGGATGTCCCACAGACTAGTGTTTGCCCAGGATGTCCCACAGACTAGTGTTTGCCCAGGATGTCCCACGACTAGTGTTTGTACAGGATGTCCCACAGACTAGTGTTTTCCCAGGATGTCCCACAGACTTGTCTATGTTAGGGATTCCCTAAATTAAGATGAAGTGAGGTCTTGGTCAGTATAAACCCGGACCCAGGCAGACCAGCCCTTCTGTAACTCAAACATGTTTGTTTGATCTCCATCATGTAGCTGGTTCTTTGCAGAAGGTCGATCTCATCAGGGCGCGCGGAGAAGATTTCTGATCATTTGAAAGATCTCCTGCCACACACCGCCATGTTCAATGTGTCGACAATGTTCCAACTTCATCTACATGCTGGTCGACCGCCAGCTTCTTCTACCAGGAACCAGCTATTCCATGACATTTACTTCCAGAACAAGGTATTTCATTGTCCGGGACATGCAGTTGTGTATGAACCAGTTCTCTTCGATGTTCGGTTCTGGTAGAATGCCAAGTCGCTTCTTCTTCATAGTCCACGGTATTCCAAGAACGTTTCAGTAACACCTAAGTTCAGTTGCTCCTACCTTCTTCTTCAGTTGCATATCCTTTATAGGACGTTGCAGTCAACCCCACCATTTTTGCTGTTTGCAAATTCTTGGTAAGTTTACGTTCAGTAGTTTGCCATTGCTTTCTGAACGAGTGACACGCATAACATGTTATAAAAACCAACGCAAGGCGGTCTGCTGCTAAATCTCTGCAGTTGTATTTCGAACGCGGTATGCTGGATTACGAATTGCGTCTGTAACCCCTTCGCCCCAGAGACGGTTTGTCTTCTTCTTCTTCTTCTTCTTCTTCTTCTTCTTCTTCTTCTTCTTCTTCTTCTTCTTCTTCTTCTTCTTCTTCTTCTTCTTCCTCTTTTCCATATCCTATTTACAGGACACCAGCATTTTTCAGCTGTTGTTGATGTCTTGGCAAGTTTTACGTTCAGCAGTTTGTCACTGCTTTATGAACGACCGGCTCACATACGTTTCCGTAAGAAACTAACCTGACGCAATCCGCTGCTGAATCTCGCGCAACTGTGTTTCGTACGTGTGTGTACGGGATTACGAACAGCGTCCTTAACTCCTTCACCAGAGAGACCGACTTAGTTCTTCTTTAGTAAATGCAAAATGGTCCATACTTGCATCTGTATGTTGTAAACGAATTTTCTACAGCGAACTGCGTTGTGGTAAACGCTCCCAAGGTGGCCAGAGGAAACGTTTTAAAGACACTCTGAAAATTTCACTGAATGCTTTTGGAATTCATCATGACACCTGGGAGGCTGCAGCCAGAGACCGAAATTCGTGGCGTGCATCATTGCGCAAAGGTGCAGTCATATGTGAGGCAACCAGGACTGCAAGAGCTGTGAAGAAAAGGCAGGACAGAAAAACCACTGCAGGAAATCCTCCTCCAGAGACGTCAAGCATTCTTTGTCCACATTGTCAAAGAACATTTCGAGCCAAAATAGGCCTTATCAGCCATCTTAGAACCCACGGCTCCACACCTTCAACCCCACTGGATGAAACGAATGGTCATCATCATTCTTGATGGACAAACAACAACAACAACATGTTGTAACAGCAAAGATACAATTGTTTACTGTCCTTAACCTGCAGGTTAACAACAAGCAATACAACACAAATGGACAAGTGACGTAAGTGCGAACAGAAACAGAAATGCTATAAACAAAAATGGGAACAACGATGCGACTGCATAAATTAATCTTTATTAAAAGTAAACGGTGGTCACAGAGAAGAAATCATCGTCTCCACGGCCAGGCTTCCCAAATGTTAACAACGTAAACATATAGACAGGAGAAATCATGCCTCCCAGCCTTTTCATTCATTCATCTATTCAGTAGCATGTCCTTTGCAGAACTTCGCTGCTATAACAATCTTCCGGAATACTTCTCGGTCATAAGCAAGATGTCCGGCGTCCGATACACCCATTTGGATATCATCTATCACATCATGCATCCATCTTCTTTTTGGCCTTCCTCTTTCTCTCTTCCCGGACATATGCCCCTCCATTATTGTTCTCTCCAAACTTTCATGAAGTTTCAAGTGACCAAAATATTTCAATTGGCTTTGATTGTTTGTGTTTAGTAGCTAATCTATTTCAATATTCAACTCTTGTGGTATGACAGTGCTCTCTTCTGTATCCAAGATATCCAGATATTCTTAAAACCCGTCTATAACATTTATATTCAAAGGCATTTATTTGTTCAAGTGTCCAGGTGTCATAGGCGTATGTTGCAATGGGAAAGATGCATGCTTTTAAAAATCTAATGTTTGTAGGTCTATCTGTCCCACGCCACAATTTATTCAGTTGTTTTAGTTTTTGAAGAGCAATAGATATTCGTCTTTTAATTTCTTTCATTGTGTCACCATTGATGGTAATTAATGATCTAATCATTATTAACAGTAAACGGTGGTCACAGAGAAGGAATCAACGTCTCCACGGCCTGGCCTCCCAAATGTTAACAACGTAAACATATAGACAGGAGAAATCGAGTCTCCCAAGCCTATTCGACTGAAACCTCTCTAATGACAACCAGATGTGCGTTCGTCTCGCGGTCATCCAAACATGTTGCCTATTCTAGTAAGAATTCTTACAGACTTACACGCACATATCACTCCATAGAATACTCACGTGATAAATAAATGTCTCGGTGAGGGCCGGGATTTTTTCACGTGGACTTTTAATAACAAAATTTCCCCTGGTCTCTGGGTTGTGAGATCGGACGCCCGTGTGTATTGTTGTGCATGTAAAAACTCCCTTAGCAGTTGGAAATCGAACACAAGTGGCTTAACGGCACTGCCTGGGCAAAATACGAGTTAATAATCTACCCAAAGTATTTCAGGATTTCCTCGCCGGTGCTACGGAGTTCGTGCACTGAGCTGAGATTCTCCGGACTCAGGCTTGAGTTAGGAGTAGAACGGAGCACGTATGGGTTACACCCGTGTGCCGTGATATTGATCCGTTGACTAAACTAAACTAAACTAAACTCACGTGACGTAACACTGACACACAAACAGAGAGTTGCTTCCTGAGTTAAGAACATGGAGCTATCTAAACCACGTCCAATGGATTTGCTATTATCTAGGATAACACCCGACCCGATACCTTTTGCTCTAACACTTGACCCTATCATCAGCCATGACCACAACTCTCTTCTTTCCGTTCATTACACTACACGGGTCGTGTGCACCAACAATCTAGTGCGCAAAACAAGCTCCTAGTAAACTACTGAGTGCAATGTTAGTTCTGGTTACCTGTCACGGGCTGTCGCTACTGTACACCTAAGTCATTATCCATGTCATATGTCTAATCTTTAAGTCCCCTTTTGTCTTTTATGATGCATTGTCAAGTTATAAAATACAGAGCTGTGACATTTACCTTAATTTGTTTGCTTGTCTTGTGTCACAGGTTGTTAATGTTGGTTAACCTCTGCACGTTTATGATGCGTCAGCGCCAGACTTCTCTTGAACATTCCCCCCTTCCCACTTTGTTTATTATTGAGTATTTAAAAGGGTTTGAAAAATGCAAGAGGGTCGATTTCATTGCACCGGGTTTTGTCCCATAATTCCCTTGTTCTTTCCGCAGGGTGACCTACCGAAAACGTCTCACGGAGCTGGATCCGTTGCTCCAGTAACAACTCTATAGCAGTTACGGAAGGCGTAACCACTAGACCATAGAGACTTCCTTATTATTGAGCCAATATATCCTGAGATATAAATGAGGGATAGTTAAGGCAGTTTATGGGGAGTATGCATGCTTTGTTTTACTGTTTACTTCTGAAAGATGCTTGTAGTTATGCCATTCTTATGGCGTCAGACAGTGTGTGACTGTGTGCTGGGCTGGCGGTCGGACATAGTAACCGAATGAAGGAATCAATGAAAAATATCTCCCCATCCCTCGACTACTCCGTAGTTATATCCTAGCACTTAATTACTAAATAACTAGTCATGTCGTAGCTCGCACGATGGTCACGTGGAACTAAACAACTCAGTACCCAGTGCTTTACCTCTCAGTGGCCAGTGCTTTACCCCTCAGTACCCAGTGCTTTACCTCTCAGTGGCCAGTGCTTTACCTCTCAGTACCCAGTGCTTTACCTCTCAGTGGCCAGTGCTTTACCTCTCAGTACCCGGTGCTTTACCTCTCAGTACCCAGTGCTTTACCTCTCAGTACCCCGTGCTTTACCTCTCAGTACCCCGTGCTTTACCTCTCAGTACCCCGTGCTTTACCTCTCAGTACCCAGTGCTTTACTTCTCAGTACCCCGTGCTTTACCTCTCAGTACCCCGTGCTTTACCTCTCAATACCCCGTGCTTTACCTCTCAGTACCCAGTGCTTTACCTCTCAGTACCCAGTGCTTTACCTCTCAGTGCCCAGTCCTTCACCTCTCAGTACCCATTCCTTCACCTCTCAGTACCCAGTGCTTTACCTCTCAGTGCCCAGTCCTTCACCTCTCAGTACCCAGTGTTTTACCTCTCAGTGCCCAGTCCTTCACCTCTCAGTACCCAGTGCTTTACCTCTCAGTACCCAGTGCTTTACCTCTCAGTGCCCATTCCTTCACCTCTCAGTACCCATTCCTTCACCTCTCAGTACCCAGTGCTTTACCTCTCAGTGCCCAGTCCTTCACCTCTCAGTGCCCAGTCCTTCACCTCTCAGTGCCCAGTCCTTCACCTCTCAGTACCCAGTGCTTTACCTCTCAGTACCCAGTGCTTTACCTCTCAGTACCCAGTGCTTTACCTCTCAGTGCCCAGTCCTTCACCTCTCAGTACCCAGTGCTTTACCTCTCAGTACCCAGTGCTTTACCTCTCAGTGCCCAGTCCTTCACCTCTCAGTACCCAGTGCTTTACCTCTCAGTACCCAGTGCTTTACCTCTCAGTGCCCAGTCCTTCACCTCTCAGTACCCAGTGCTTTACCTCTCAGTGCCCAGTCCTTCACTTCTCAGTGCCCAGTGCTTTACCTCTCAGTGTCCAGTCCTTCACCTCTCAGTACCCAGTCCTTCACCTCTCAGTACCCAGTGCTTTACCTCTCAGTACCCAGTGCTTTACCTCTCAGTACCCAGTGCTTTACCTCTCAGTACCCAGTGCTTTACCTCTCAGTACCCAGTGCTTTACCTCTCAGTGCCCAGTCCTTCACCTCTCAGTGCCCAGTCCTTCACCTCTCAGTACCCAGTGCTTTACCTCTCAGTGCCCAGTCCTTCACCTCTCAGTACCCAGCGCTTCACCTCTCAGTACCCAGTCCTTCACCTCTCAGTACCCAGTGCTTTACCTCTCAGTACCCAGTGCTTTACCTCTCAGTACCCAGTGCTTCACCTCTCAGTACCCAGTGCTTTACCTCTCAGTGCCCAGTCCTTCACCTCTCAGTACCCAATGCTTTACCTCTAGGCGTGTGGCTGTGACAGCGGTCTCCCCGGTGTACCTGTTAGGACGGTATGTTGACATGGCATGAACGCGGTTTTGCGAAGGTTTTGTGCTACGTCTCGTCGCTCGCTACGGGAAGAAAAGACTGTGCATCGATCACTCTGACCTCCGTGCACTCTAACATCTGTGCACTCTGATCTCCGGGCACTCTGATCTACATGTTTTGGGCCTAACACTTTGCATACCAAGAGCAGGGTTCTGCTCCCGGATTTCTTTGTGTGGCTATGTCCAGTTTCATTTTTTTTTTCTGGCGATATTCGAGAGGGGTTTGAATCTTCGACAGAAATCTCTTGTTCAACGTGCGTTTTGTCATTCTGTGTGTAACAGGTTGTCAGCCGAGACCATGGTCGAGGGCATCATATTGTGTGACGATCATTTGGAGAAAAATGTATGCCATTGCTGTAGTGCTCAAGGAATATCAGTTGTCCTTGGAGTTGCAATTTCAGGTAGGGTTTTATACCGTGACAAGTTTGTCAACCAGTTTGTGCTTGTTATGGTAAACCTTCATGTTCATACCAACCTGACAACAAGCACACAGAAAGACACCAGATATGGGGAAAATGCCGTCCTTGCCGGATGTAGATACCTGTGTTGTGAGGTAGATGTATCTCACTGTTACAAGAACGGGGCCCTTCTTTCTGTTATTGCCAAGCTAGATAACCAACATGTTGTATGTTTCATTATAACTTAATACACCAACAATTTTATTCTAGCCAACAATAAGTATATTTTATTATAATGGCATACACCAATAATTTTCTCCTAGCCAACAATGTGTATATTTCATTGTGACTGAACACGCCTTTTCTTCTTCTTTTATCCTCCTGCTTTTGCTGGGAAGCTACGCAGAGAATGCGCCAACAATTTATACTGATATACAGTCACGGTGCTTTTGTTATCCGACTGTGATCACATACATGGATGGGTCTGTGGTGAGAGGTAATAACAGGGATGGGGATTCATGGCCATGGTACATGGTCACTGTGTAGAAGAGAGTCTGAGGCAAGATATCACAGCTTTAAGTACAAGGATGGAGGTAGTGACTATCAGGGTAGCATGCAGTTTGTTGAAATGTAGTACCGTCAAACATAATGTGTGTGTGTGTGCGCGCGCGCGCGTGTGTGTGTGTGCGTGTGTGTGTGTGTGTGCGTGTGTATGTGTGTAACGAACTCGCAGAGTATGCTTCAAAATGGTATGTTCAGTGTGAAATAGCTTGTATCGCTCTAAGAGATGTCAATCAGGCGTGCAGCATGTATTTTTCTGCACAGAGCATGGAGGTGTGCGGGAGCAACGAACAGGCTGACAGACTGGCTGCGGCTCCTCGTCTGGGTGGTGGTCTACTTTACGATCAGACTGATGTGGTGTAGGCTCTGTAGCAGAACATACAGACTTTCCATACGCAAATAGACTGTTTAAGCGGGAAGTGAGTAGGACGGCTGGATGAACTCAACACATAGGAGTAAAAGAAAGGCGGACTGTTAATCAGGCTATTAGAACCATTCTTCGGTGGCCTGTAGAGGAGGAAGGGGCGCGTGTGTGAAAGCCCCAAGTGGATTTATATTGATTCGGAACCCAAATGCTATCCAACTATCAACGCTTTGACAATCTTTAAATGACTGGTAGTTTGCGAGACAGGAGGCTGTTGACATACATGGCGACTCACGACATACGACAGAGCCAATAAGTAGAAATATTTGTGATCAACGCGACACCCTACTCTTTCTGTTACTACTTTGATGCATCCATGACACCCAGGGAGATAGACAAAGAGAGAGGGGGGGGAGATAGATAGATAGATAGATAGATAGATAGATAGATAGATAGATAGATAGATAGAGAGAGAGAGAGGGGGGGGAGATAGATAGATACATAGATAGAGAGAGAGAGAGGGGGGGGAGATAGATAGATACATAGAGAGAGAGAGAGAGAGAGAGAGAGAGAGAGAGAGAGAGAGAGAGAGAGAGACCGCCAGATAGACATATAGACAGACAGAAAAGAAAACTGATCCCGCACAAGAGCGCGCTTTGCAATTCCCCGACACACCATGTCGATAGTTCCAAATCAGCTGTAGACGATTAGGAAATACACCACCCCCTTGTGTTTATTTCAATGGTATCAGCGTCGGTCCTTCAAAAAGCAATGGCAAACTACTGAGCTTAAAAACTTCCCAATAAATCACAAGCAGACAAAACAAGCTGGTCTTGATTGCTACGTCCACCAAAGAATATGCAACTTAACCTGATAATACAAGCTTCAAACGTATAGAATTACTGTATTTATTTCCATCGACATTCACAAGCAATACGATTGAATCGAAGCACCGACGGAAAAGACATTAAAACAGCCCCATCGTACTCGGTGACTCGGCCAATTCAGTACGTGTGACGCATTCTATGTATTAATCTAAGACATGACCGAGGTCATTGTTTATTATGGGAGTTAAAGTCGGACTGAGTATGCCTTCATTCGTCAGGTCAACAAATGTGATAATGACTGCCGAGTGATTGTGAATGTACGAAAGCAGATGATATATTTGTACACATGTTGGAGGTGAAAACAACACTAGGACACTCCTGAGGTTATTAAGAAAATAACCATTTGTACACAGTTTGAGTGGTTATAAACTTAAGCGGCTACAAACACTGTGCGTTTCATCAACATCATCTTCATCAAGAGAACGATGGCCTTAAACTGTGAACGGGGTATGAAGAAAGAAATGAAGTCTACTAGGGTATAGCGAACCGTCGGAGTGGAGGCAACATTGGCAGCCGGCCGGGGGACCGGAGAGGGTTTTCTCACGGCAGAACGGAGGGTGCCACGATAAGTTTTGGCAAGTTACGATGCACAGTGTGTACAATGTTCTCCTCCTCGATAGAGGAATTTCTTGTGAGTAGGCGCACACGACGGTATATTTGAGGGATAAGTGAGAAAAACAATTACAACATCTCGAAGTCAAAGTGCGAACACACAACAGGAGAAAGACACCTGATAGACATAACCTGGGTGGTCCTCATCCCGAAAAGTATCTGGAGGGTAATGGGGCCTAAACACTCGTAGAATGGGACCACTTCTGACGGTCGGAGGCCTCATGTCGTTCTTGCTCGGCGGTCTCCTATCCACAATAAAGGTCGACTGTAATGAGTGTCAATACTGCCCTGAATCTTCGTGTTGCACTCATACAGATGTCTTCCAGTCGATCTCTTGATGTTGTCCAACCACATGTACCACTGTCTTCTATTTGCACGCTGCTCTCTACTTGTCCGTCAAGTACACATTCTCTCACACGGAAATGTCTGCATACCTCAAGTAGATATCCCCTCACCGCCAGTTGAGTTGTTCCCTCCGCTATACATAACCGATAAGTGCTGGGGTTGGTTGAAACATCCTGAAAGGACACGAAACTAAATTTTAACACAAATATTCACCAGCATGTGTCTGTTATACGGTAGAAACGCCTTAAGTGTCTGACCGTGGCCTCTTTTTCATAGAAGAATCTGAAAAATGCTATTTTTACCTATGGACAAGAGAGAGGTGATCGGGCGCCTGCGGAACCAGGTGGCAAAGGCGATGGAACAGACTAAGCACCTGTATGTGGAGAGAATGATATGTCGGGGTATCGGCAGGGGTTCTGGACGAATCTCAAAACAGAGGGAAAAACCAGAACTTTCAGTCAGACGGTAGTTGGAACCATTAGCAGTATGACTCTTCGCTCGCTGTTGAACGAGGGGACGTAAAGCGTGTAGGAATGACCTGCGTGCAGTGATGTCGTTTCTTAGCTCAATTCAACTCAACTGAAGACACCTATGGCATGAATATATATGGCAGGAGAAGCAGCCAGAGATCGAGACACTTTTCGCCAGGCCCTGAACAGAGCGACGTTCTGCAAACGGACCCGCTTTCTCTAACACAAAAAAAAGTTAGTTAAATATCCTTTACAGGACGTAGCAGTCAACTCCAGCATTTATTGGTTGTTAGTGATTTCTGGGCAAGTTAACGTTCAGTAGTTTGCCATTTCTTTCTGAACGACCGGCACTCATACCATTATATGGAAATCAATGCAAGGCGATGGGCTGTAAAATCTCCTATAGCTGTGTTTCGAACGCGGCATGGGGGATTATGAATTGCATTCTTAACTCCTTCGCCACAGAGCTGGTAAAGGCGCTGCTATATGATGATGACGTCATTAATTATATTATATAGGGTGCATTTTTAATGACTGCACAGTTTTTGAAAATTTTGCCGTTCTAAGTTTTGTATTCACCGTGTATTACGTCATGGTTAAAGTTCCATTGAAACGTTATTTGAGATTATCACTGCTACATACATATGTTTTAGTAATTAATCTCGCCCACATTGATGTTAACAATTGAAGAAAGAGTATTTTTTGGCAGAACGTGTGTTTCTTAACGATGGTAGGTATTGAACAATTTATCATGATTTCCCGATACTGACGCAATTTAATAAGAAATTTCGTAGCACTGGCAGTATTCATGGTGTGTGCCGCTCTGGTAGACCATTTGTTTCTGAAGAAATAAGCCTCAACATCCAGGACAGCATGCTACTGAGTCCAGGTAAACCAGTAGGAGAGTTGGCCCAACAAGTACACAAGTCCAGCAGTACTGGCCACAAAATCCTGAAGACGAAATTGTAGTTACATGCATACAAGTTTTCCGTTGCACCCCAACTAAAAGAATTGGATCATCAATGCATAGCTAACTATTGCATGTGGCTTCGGAATTTCCTTGCTCAAGAAGGTGAGGAAATCATTGATGTTACTTTCTTCACATACGAAGAATGGTTTTATCTTTCTGGGTACGTGAACAGTCAGAATAATCGTCTTTGGAGTGATGAGTGATGAAAATCCCCATACATTGCACCCAGTGCCTCTCTAAAGATTAGGAATATGGTGTGCAATGAGTCTTGTGCTCAGAATCGGTCCAATTTTATTTAACTATACTGTAAATTCCGAAAGTTACCGGACTAAAATTATGGAACCATTCGTAGCCCAACTTTCTGAGCGGGAAACTGAACAGGTCTGGTTTCAACAAGATGGCCCAACTGCTCTCACAGCTGTAAAATCACTAGAACTCTTAGATAGCATTTTTGCAAATCACATAATCTCTAGCGAGCGGGATTTGGCTTG
This sequence comes from Cepaea hortensis, assembly GCA_963921405.1. NCBI lineage: Eukaryota > Metazoa > Mollusca > Gastropoda > Stylommatophora > Helicidae > Cepaea > Cepaea hortensis. The sequence continues at coordinate 16,019,912 of OY992883.1, forward strand.
CACGCTCTACGGATCTTACTCCACTGGATTACTACCTCGGGGGTGCGGGGGGGGGGGGGGGGGGTGGGGGGGGGGGTGGGGAGGGGGGGTGGAGGCAGGGTGCACTTAAAGGAAAGTGTACGAAAACAATCCCCATACAATCAATGACAGACTTCAATCGTCAAAAACATTAATAACATTACACTTCCCGAACTGCACAAGGTCTTTGAAACATGAAAACACGTAACCATATTTGCCAACTAAACCGTGCTGGATATGTCCAACATCTTTTGTGAATAGAGCTGTAATATGAAAACTTTACCGAAAATAAGACACACTATAGCAGTACATGTTTCTGAACTCCACAGACGGTGAATACAAAACTTGGAACAGCAATATTTTCAAAAACTGCACAGTCGTTAAAAATACACCCTGTATTAACTAGTAAACGTAGAGTTTGAACAAAAAACAACAAACTGATATTATGCCTTGTTGGTTTTTTCTTTGTGAGTAAACTGAAACAGGATGCTGTTCTATAACATAGTCTATCAATGAAACATCCCGCCTCTGCTTGACCCAGTTACGCGATGTCTTTATCTCATACAACACCACCAGATTAACGCTTTGGGCGACACTGTGCCAGTTTAAGAAATAAACACATTCCCAACTCCAGACCTACATACAAGATAACAGGCTGATGTCGGCCAACTTTAGAACTGGTTGTCTCTATATAAACTACTATCACTATTTATTATATGTAATAGCTCACGAGCTTCCGCCCACAGTGTACATATGATTCTTCACCTTAAGAGATAGTGATCCGATCAAGAAGATTTCGGCCCACTTAACGAGATTATGTTCTACTCTTGTTGAAATGACGACACCCATAGGGAGGTTATTTCTTTATCCTGAGTATGTTGCCACGCCAAAGAAGATTATTTTATCCATCGTTAGAAATGTTTATCGATCAAATGTGATTTTTACTAGTGTTGAAATCTCGCCATACCAACATCTATTTTTTCCACACCTGTGAAAATGGTACATTTTTCACTCCGCGCCTTATGTTTTGTCACTTGTGTTTGTCTTCTTGTGGTGCTAACCAACTCCACATTCAGTTGTGCTGTCAATTGTCGCTGGTTATCGGACGTCCATGAAGTCATCACAGTGTGAAGAAAATGTCTTTAACTCATTAAGTGCCATGGGATAATTAATCGTCTTAAGCGACTTCCTCTATCGGCCGTGGGTTTATATATCGCCAAAGCGTTGTCATTGAATTTAATAACACATGTCTACTACCATGTTAACACGTTTTAAGTCATAACTTTGACACACTTCCCATTATCGACCATCCATGTTTGTTTGGTCCAAACAAAATGTTTGTTTGGCTCAGAATAAGTTAAGTGGATCAGCCTGAGCAAAATGCCTTTAGGTTGACCAAGATCTGAATACGGGTCTTCTCAGCCAAAGACAAGTAGTGGCCAGCTCTTAACACTTGCTAATTTGCGGTCATAAAGTTAACCAAGAAAAAGGCGTTTCGTATTTCGCATTTAAAGAACAATAATCAATCAATCAATCAATCAATCAATCAATCATGTGCCATGCCGGAAAGCGTGGGCGGTCATGACTCGCCATTTCACTCGATCACCAGAGTCGAGGATCAGCTCAGTGTTCCTGTCTCGTCCATGCCATGTGGCCAAACCATCCAGGTATTTTCCTCTCGGTCTTCCTCTTGGTCTGTTCCTTTCGATCTTGCCAGTTGTCACCAAGTTCTCCAGTCCATTTCTTCTCATAACATGTCCAAAACATTTTGACTGTCTACGTCTAATTTCTCTAATCAATCTACGATTTTCATTTGGTCATTGGTCATTGGTTTTTCTATCTGTCCATGGTATTCTTTGCATTTTCCTCAGAAACCACATTTCTGAACAATAAGCGACTGCTAAAATATTCGAGGCTCTAGCAATTAGGCTATTCCAACCAATTTTGTGAGGGCAGAAAGCCTTCGTTTTAAATTTGCGATTACCGCGGGGATAAAAAAAAATGTGTCATATTCGAACAGTATCAATGACTATGTGTTGTACGTATTCCAGCCAAAGTATAATTCAACTTCACATGATACATACCTCTGTAGTATGTGCCTGGCGTGATGCAGTGAGATATGTCAGGCTATAAATCGAGCAACATCTTTGCTGTCTCTAGTTTCTGCAACATTCCACTGCTCATTGTCCACCATTAGATACCATACAGAAATATGGGCCAAACAGTAGGACGGAAACGATTTATTTATAAAAATACATTGCATACGTAGATGCGTGCGCGCGCTCGCATGTGTGTGTAGAGTTGTATCAGTGTCTTTAACTATACATACATATATATGTAAATTTGTCCTTTAGTGTTTATGCTTACCAAGGCTCTCTCACAGTAACTTGTTGGTGTTGTTGGTGGTTTTATTCTGGCAGAGCTAACTTATTCCACATTCAGCTTTTCACGGCTCACGCGACCTAAACACTCCGGACTCAAGAGTAAACAATTAGTCTCTCCGGTTAATCGCAATCAACCAAGCAACAAATTAACTAAACAACCAACCATCATCAACGCAACAATGCAGCTAAGAAAATGTTTAAAGAAAAGATTCCATAGATGTCAAGGATGTTACACATGTCACAGATGCCACAGATGTTACAGATGTCACATATGTTACGTTACAGATGTCACAGATGTTACATCACAGATGTCACAGATGTTACGTTACAGATGTTACAGATGTTACGTTACAGATGTCACAGATGTTACATCACAGATGTCACAGATGTTACGTTACAGATGTTACAGATGTTACGTTACAGATGTTACAGATGTCACAGATGTTACGTTACAGATGTTACAGATGTCACAGATGTTACATCACAAATGTCACAGATGTTACAGATGTCACGGATGTTACATCACAGATGTCACAGATGTTACAGATGTCACGGATGTTACATCACAGATATCACAGATGTTACAGATGTTACATATGTTACGTTACAGATGTAACAGATGTTACAGATGTTACATCACAGATGTCATAGATGTTACATCACAGATGTCATAGATGTTACAGATGCCACAGATGTTAATCACGGATGTCACAGATGTTACAGATGTTACATCACAGATGTTACAGATGTTACAGATGTCACAGCTGTTACATCACAGATGTTACAGATGTTACATATGTTACAGATGTCACAGATGTTACATCACATCTGTGTTTCAGATGTCACGGATGTTAAAGATGTCACAGATGTTACATCACATATGTTACAGATGTCACACATGTTACATCATATATGTTACAGATGTCACATGTTACATCACAGATGTTACAGATGTCATAGATGTCACAGATGTTACAGGTGTCGCAGATGTTACAGATGTCACATATGTTACATCACAGATGTCACAGATGTTACAAATGTCACAAATTTTACATCTCAGATGTCACATATGTTACAGATGTCACAGATGTTACATCACAGGTGTCACAGATTTCACAGATGTTACAGATGTCACAGATGTCACAGATGTTACGTTACAGATGTCACGTATGTTACGTCACAGATGTTAAAGATGTCACAGATGTTACATCACATATGTCACAGATGTTACATCACAAATGTCACAGATGTTACATCACATATGTCACAGATGTTACATCACAGATGTCACAGATGTCACATCACATATGTCACAGATGTTACATCACGGATGCCACAGATGTTACATCATGGATGTCACAGATGTTACAGATATCACGGATGTCTCAGATGTCACAGATGTTACATCACATATGTCACAGATGTTACATCACAGATGTCACAGATGTTACATCACATATGTCAGAGATGTTACATCACAAATGTCACAGATGTTACATCACATATGTCACAGATGTTACATCACAGATGTCACAGATGTCAGAGATGTTACATCACATATGTCACAGATGTTACATCACGGATGCCACAGATGTTACATCATGGATGTCACAGATGTTACAGATGTCACGGATGTCTCAGATGTCACAGATGTTACATCACGGATGCCACCGATGTTACAGATGTCATAGATGTCACAGATGTTAAAATAATACGAAATAAATGTGTCCTGAAGCAGTCTCCTACTGCTGCTCTGTGATATGATCATCATCATCCAGTGCCCTACCGACTGACGTGGGCGATCATGCCTCTCCACAAATTGCGATCTCTGACGACATGGATCAGTTTGTGTGCTGACTCCCTTCCGCATCATGACACAAGACTGTCAAGAATCTTCTCAACCAGTCTTCCTCTATCTCTCTTTCCGCAAATCTGTCCGGCTGTCGCGACATATTCAAGATTTGTCTTGTCATAGCGTACCAAAAAAAGTGGCTGCTTCTTTCGGATGTTTGTGATAAGTTGTCTTTGCGACTTAGCTTACCTCAAAATGTCAGATTGCTCTATTTGGCTGTCCATTTAATGTGTCAGCATTCTTCTATGAAACAACATCTTTAAGGCTACCCGTGATTTTTTCGCCTGTTTACTAATCGTCCAGGACTCGCAGCCGTTTGTTAAAATTGGTTGTATGTAACATGCAAGAATTATCTGTCTAACTTTCAAGGATAAGGACTTATTGCAGAAACCGTTCTTCATTTGATAGACAATGAATGAATCACTGTAAACCGAGAAGTAGGTTGTGAGCTTTACCAAAGCACGACTACAAATACAGTTTTTGCTTGTCATACTCTGATCTTTATCTCAGTGATGCATCTTCCATCTGATGTTATCCATGTGCCTAGATATCTGAATTTCTGCACTTGCCCCAAACTAACGTCATTCACTTTAATTGTACAATGAGGCACAATCTTTGTCCGTGATCTGTGATCTGATAGGGCCGTCAAATTGTGCAGGCCTTAGTGTACGGAGGAATTGGTGATCAATCTTTTCCTGACTTAACTAGACGACGAACGCAGGCAACTGACCCTCGGCCGACCCCTGTCATGACCTCATCAACGCAGTTCCCTACCAGCCTCGCTAACGGGCCTGCTAAGATGATGCCGACAGTTCAATGACCCGTGTACACTCCGAAGGAAGTGTTCTGACAACAACGTAGTGTCCATGATAGTATTGACTGTTGACAGATGAGCGCAGATGACCAAACACTGTAGCACAACGGGGGAGGGGGAGAGGCGACCATTCTCAAAATACGACTGGATGCGGATATGCACCTAGGGTCAAGGGTCGGCAGACAAGGGTCAAGGGTCGGCAGACAAGCGTCCAGCCGCACATCTTTCGTGTCTTCCTTTGCTGCTGTGGTCAGGCGTAGTGTTTGTGTTTACAGTTAACGAGAGAGGGAGGGAGAGAGAGAGAGAGAGAGAGAAAGAGAGAAAGAGAGAGAGAGAGAGAGAGAGAGAGAGAGAGGGAGGGAGAAAGAGAGAGAGAGTAAGAGGAACAGAGAGAGTATGTGTGTGTGAGAGACACACAGCAAACGAATTTTGAGAGACAGTGTATGTATATGTGTGTGTGTGTGTTGTGTGTGTGTGTGTGTGTGAGAGAGAGAGAGAGAGAGCAAGAGAGAGAGAGAGAGAGAGAGGAAGAGTATATGTGTATGTGTGTCTCTGAGAAAGACAGATACAGAGAGATTGTGTATGTGTATATGTGAGAGAAACTGAGAAAGAGTGTGTGTATACCGTGTGTCTGAGAGAGACACAGAGAGAGAGTGTGTGTATGTGTGTGAGGCGTAATGTTTATTTTTGTGTTCAAAATTAACAAGAGAGAGAGAGAGAGAGAGAGAGAGAGAGAGAGAGAGAGAGAGAGAGAGAGAGAGAGAGAGAAAGAGAGAGAGAGAACGAGCGAACGAACGTACGAACGAACGAACGAACGAACGAACTTTATTTTCAAAGGGTAACAAATTTGGCACGCATGCCCGTCTTACATTCGGCCCTTCCAATCACTCATCTTTAGTTCATCAGTGTATAGTGCATTCACATAGGGGAAAAACATTCTCAAATGAATGTTGTAAACATAAACAATGCATGTTACCATATTATGAGACATTTCCCCCACCCACCCACCCACCCCCTATACATCCGCGTGTCCCCCACACACACATCCACCACCCAGCCACACACATACCCATAGGCCCATCCATCCACCCATCGACCAACCCACACATCCCACAAACACCCCCACATACACCATCTCCCCATCCACACACACATCTCTCACCCACCACACACATCCCCCACCCACCCACACACAAACCCAAGCACACATGCATGCATCAACCCATCCACCCATCCATCACCCACCCACACATCCCCCCTCCTTCACACATCTCCCCACCCACACGCACACATTCTCCACCCATCCCATAACATACCAACACTCACCCACCCACATATCCTCCACCACCCACCCACACACCCCAACCACTCAGCCAAACACACATCCCTCAACCACATATCCAACACCCACACACACATATTCCCGCCAACTCACATATCCCGCACCTACCCACACACAAAACCTGCACCCACCCACACATCCCCCACTTACACACATCCCGCACCCACACACACACACATCCCCCACCCACACCAACCTACACACACTCACCCTCCCACACATCCTCCAATCACCCACTCAATAACCACCCCCTCCCCCCCCCCCCCCGATCTTCAATCCACAATCACACATCCCTTAACTACACATCTCACCACCCATACACTCATACACACACACACATCCCCACACCCATACACACATGAGAGAGAGAGATAGAGAGAGAAAGAGAGAGAGAGAGAAAGAGAGAGAGAGAGAGAGAGAGAGAGAGAGAGAGAGAGAGAGAGAGAGAGAGAGAGAGAGAGAGAGAGTTTGAATGCACAACTAGACAGGTGTTTTTTTAAAAAAAAACGGTATATTTACTTTTTTTTTCAGTCACTGCATTGTTGCAAAGACCAGGATCCGACTGTACACATGAAATAATTGCACTATTACTAACTTTTATACAGCAAAAACATCACGTGAACTTCTTGACGTACGATGTGAAGTATCTCTTTCTCTTACACGACAAGGAAGTTTGTGACACAACTGTTATCTCCTCGAGCCCTGGCAGACTATTAACCTCGCTTCTAGTTTTGTCTGTTATCTCCAAATGGACATCTCAACTATCTCTTCACGGAGCTCAAATGATCCGCTGTCTCTTGTTGCTTCTTGAATATCTTCCCCGGATAATTTATCTCCGTCTCTGATTCTTTTCTCTATGTTTTTAGGTCTGCCGGGTTGGACAGACGTGGGAGATGTTGCGGGGGTTGCTGGTAAGCTGGCTCGGAAGGTGAGCGTAGTGATGATTCATTGAAGATTGAGGTGAGACTTGAAATAAGACCGCTTTGCACTGGTTTTAATACAATGGTATGTGTGTCGGTCGTTCAGAAAGCAATTTCAAACTACTGAAGTAAACTCACTTAAAGGAAAAAGCCCAACAGATGGGGCTGGTTATCAACCAAGATAAGACAGAATATATGGTAATTTCAAGAGACGGAATGGCTAGAAACTCTGGCCACATACAAATAGATAATATGACCATTAAAAGAACGGAAACATACAAATACCTGGGTACGATCTTCAACTGCTCCAACATCATAAGGGAAGAAATACAAACTAGAATCAACTCTGGAAATAAGATATACTATGCACTACAACATCTACTAAAATCAAAGGCGCTATCTCGTAACACCAAAATCACAATATACAAAACACTGATCAGACCAGTTGTGCTGTATGGCTCTGAAACCTGGAGTACAACGAAAGGAGACGAAGCCTTGTTACAAACCTTTGAGAACAAAATTTTAAGACGCATCTTTGGACCCATTAAGGATACACAAAGTGGAGAGTGGAAAAGAAGAAGTAACAAAGACATTTATGATCTGTTTAAGTCCCCGCTAATCACTGGTATCATGAAGGCTAATAGACTACAATGGCTGGGGCATATAGAAAGAATGGAAGATAATAGGGAAACAAAACTCGCTTACACTCAGGAAATAAATGGCCGTAGACCCCGAGGTAGACCAAGAAGACGGTGGAGAGATAATACATGTACAGACCTACAAGCACTTGGAATCAACGACTGGCAAGAGAAGGTCCACCAGAGAGACGAATTGAGACGGATTGTATTTGCAGCAAAGAACCTCAATGGCTCGGAACGCTGAAGAAGAAGAAGAAGAAGTAAACTTGTCAAGAAATAACAAACAGACCCTCACCCCCTTCCCCCCAAAAAAATGATGGGGTTGACTGCGACGTCCTGATAAGGATATGCAACTAACTTTCTGTGATTTACAAAATAATGATGCTTCTCCAGGCCCGTGTTACAAGCAGTTGCTGCTATACAAGAGACTGCCGTTGTAGTTATCATGTCCGACTGCTTGTGTAGACCTGGTGCATTTCACGGTCCGGGCTGTACGGTGAAAATATTTGAAGAAAAATTTAGAGGTCCGACCAGTATAATACAAATATTAGAGAAGAAATTTAGAGGTCCAGACTGCATAATAAAAATATTAGAGGAGACATTTAGAGGTACGGACTGTATTTTTGTTTTTAAATATAGGAAAAATTTTGAGGTCCGGACTGAATAATGAAAATATTAGAGAGGAAATTTAGAGGTCCAGACTACATAATAAAAATATTAGAGGGGACATTTAGAGATCCGCACTGTATGGTGAAAACATTTGAGGAAAAAAAGTTGAAATCCGGATTGTAAAATGAAAATATTAGACGATAAATTTAGAGGATATTAGAGGAGTCGCTATCGGAGGACATAACATCGAACGAACGAACGAACGGACGAACGAACGAACGAACGAGCGAGCGAACGAACGAACTTTATTTTCAAAATTTTAAGATTTGGAAACGCAGAGCCGTCTAACATTCTGCTCTTGTATTCTCTCTGCTCTCACACAAGATATGTTGATGATACAATATTGATTGCAAATTATGGAGAGGATCTGCAACATCAGTAGATGCGGTTATTGTACACAGTGAACAGCTAAGGTTAGAAATGAAGACAGAGATTATGGTCGTCTCCCAGAAGAAAGAAATACCACAAAGTAACATCCAAGCAAATAGGAACATTATTAAACAAGTAAATCGGTGCAACTACCTCGGAACAGACATAACATCTGAGGGTTAGTGCATTGTAGATATCAGAACAGCAAAGGTAGCCTTTTGCAACTTGGAAAACATGCTGACCAATATAGAGCTGTCAAATTTCATGAGAAAAAGAATGTTGATGTGATATAAAGGACATATACTGTTATATTGATGTGAATCACGAACAATCAGCAGACACGCCGAGGAACATTAATGGCAGCAGAAATGTGGTTTGTGACGAAAAAGCAAAGAATACTATGGATGAAAAAAAAAAAAAAACAATGAGCAAGTCCTGCATGAAACAAATGAAAACTCAACTGAAAAATAGGTGTTCAGGTGCTACATACAAGGGGCTTCTTATAAGTCTTTAGCCTGACTATGAAGGAGTAGGCGGAGAAAATTGAAATTTGGCACATGTATAGCGCATTCAATTTTCAATGGACATATGAATTATGAATTCTCCTCCTTAAATGGTTTTTACGATATAGTGCATGGCACAACACACCCTATTGACCAGATCTGTACATCCAACGGTTTGTCAGAACAATGGAGAAATCAGACGCCAATACTGTGATAAAATTCTTGATGTTACAGGAAAATCACCTACAGAAATACACAGGGATATGGAGCCAGTGTTTGAGGAAGTCTGTCCTTCGTATGCTTCTGTAAAAAAATGGTGTTTGCGGTTTAAGTGTGGCGGTTACCAAGATGCTGATCTGCCAAGATCAGGACGACCGTCCTCAGAGTGCAATGATGCAAATGCTGCAAAAGTGAAGAAAATCATAGACCCGGATAGGAAAAGGACAATTGCAGAGATATCGGGTTCAGAAAACTGAGTAAGAGTACAGTTGTTAGAATTTTACACAACAGACTGAACATGAGAAAAGTGTGTGCCCGCTGGGTCCCGCGCCTGCTGACATGTGAACAGAAACAAACACGGGTTGATTGCTGTGGCCAGTTGCTCAACATGTGGCGATCGAAAAACATGCTGACGACCATGGTGTCGGTAGATGAGACTTGGATTCACCATTATGACCCAGAATCCAAAATTGCCAGCATGCAGTGGAAAACCCCGGGCTCGCCAACACATGTGAAGCCAAGAGTACAAAAATCTGCAAGAAAAGTGATGCTGACCGTTTTTTGGGACGTCAAAGGTGTCATATTGAAAGATTACATGCTTCATGGCAACACGGTTAATGGACAGTACTATGCAGATCTCCTTATCATACTAAGAAAGGCTGGGACGAGAAAACGAGGGATAGCACGTACGCAAATTCTGCCTTTCCTTCAAGACAACGCGCCCTCCCATAAAGCGCGGCTTGTGCTGCAAACTGCCAACGATTTTAATATTGAAATTCTTCCACACCCACCATATTCTCCAGATTTGGCTCCATCAGACTTTTTTCATTTCCCAAATAAAAAAAAAACAGCTGAAAGAAAATCGTTTTGACAGTGACGAAGATGTTATACTCGATTGTGATAATTGGTTTAGTTCGAAAAATAGGTTGTTTTATTCTGAAGGTCTTTTCAAGGTTACGCATAGATGGCAGAAATGCAAAAATTCAGGTGGTGGCTACATTGAAAAGGAATAAGCACTGTGCCAAATTTCAATTTTCTCCGCCTACTCCTTCATGGTCAGGCTAAGGACTTACGAGAAGCCCCTAGTAGAACCAGTACTTTTGTAAGGATGTGTAGCGTGGTCAATGGGTAGACAAGCTGAAAAAACATCTGATAGCTTTGAAAATCTTATTTCTGAGGGAAAATGCAAAGAATACCATGGACTGACAGAAAAACCAATGACCAAGTCCTACAAGAAACGAATGAATATCGAACGCTGATTAGAGAAATTAGACGTAGACAGTAAAAAGTTTTTGACCACGTTATAAGAAGAAATAAATTGGAGAACTTGATGACAACTGGCAAGATCGAGGGGAAGAGAACAAGGGGAAGGCAGAGAAGTAAATACCTGGCTTGAAACGTGGTATAGTCGAGACGAGAACACTGAGCTGATCCGCGACTCTCATGATCGCGTGATATGGTGAATCATGATCGCCCCGCTTACCTGAATAGCACATTATGGATGGATGAAATTGATTAGAGAAAGTAGACATAGACAGTCAGGATTTGTGGGCATGTCGTGAGGACAAATAAACTGGAACTGACAGCTTTTTATTGGTCAGGATGTTTTCTGAGCAGAGGTCGGTTATGGTTATGTAGTTGATGTCTGACATATTCGCGGTTACTTTAACCATGATATTCCCAGTGTTTGTCGTATTCATCAATACAATACATCAATTATAAATGTTGTTATACTTGAATCTACCTAGCTCTACCTGCCTACCTACTTACCTTTCTTTTCACCCATTCGATCGATCAGATGGTCGGTCGGACTGTCTGTCTGTCTATTTGAATGTCTGTCTGTCTGATTTAATTATTTTTTTGCTTGGCGCTCGCTCGCTTTTAACTCAAGCGTAGTCCATACACAGTACTTCTAGTAGTGTTGGACTGCATTTTGCGTGTGGATTAACTTTCCCTATTAACAGTGTCCCTCGCCATCAGGCGAACCCACTCTGACTTCAGAGGTGCTTGTAATTTACGTCCCAAAGTCAAGGACGATAGGTCAATATTTTAGTCCAACTGTCCAGTGTAGGGGTTGAACCCCTTACCCTCGGCATCAGCACGTCAGATGTTTAAGAACACGCGTTCTTGTCCATTCGGCCATGCTGACCTACATCTGATTGAAAGAAATTAGGATATTCAGCAATTTCTCCCGCCCCACCAGTTCACCATATCCCTGGTGTGAGGGTAATTGGGTGTATTATATTTCCCTCTAATTACAGAAGGTGACCTGGAGCCGTAAGTAGCACGCTTCCCTGCAGCCCATGGTCAAGCATTCCAATCCCCATCAAGGCAGATGTTGTTAAAAGTGGCATGCACTCCCTGGTCGCCCCATGCTAACACTGGTACCAGAAAATGCCATAGGGAAAAATGCGGCCTGTGCGATAGTGACCAAATCACCCATAGATTTGTCTATAACAATATAAGGTTATCACCATATATTGACCACATCACCCATAGATTTGTCTATAACAATATGAGGTTATCACCATATATTGACCACATCCCACATAGATTTGTCTATAACAATATGAGGTTATCACATTATATTGACCACATCACCCATAGATTTGTCTATAACAATATGAGGTTATCACCATATATTGACCACATCCCATATAGATTTGTCTATAACAATATGAGGTTATCACATTATATTGACCACATCACCCATAGATTTGTCTATAACAATATGAGGTTATCACCATATATTGACCACATCCCATATAGATTTGTCTATAACAATATGAGGTTATCACATTATATTGACCACATCACCCATAGATTTGTCTATAACAATATGAGGTTATCACCATATATTGACCACATCACCCATAGATTTGTCTATAACAATATGAGGTTATCACCATATATTGACCACACCACCCATAGATTTGTCTATAACAATATGAGGTTATCACCATATATTGACCACACCACCCATAGATTTGTCTATAACAATATGAGGTTATCACCATATATTGACCACGTCCCACATAGATTTGTCTATAACAATATGAGGTTATCACCATATATTGACCACGTCCCACATAGATTTGTCTATAACAATATGAGGTTATCACCATATATTGACCACGTCCCACATAGATTTGTCTATAACAATATGAGGTTATCACCATATATTGACCACATCCCACATAGATTTGTCTATAACAATATGAGGTTCATATATTGACCACATCCCACATAGATTTGTCTATAACAATATGAGGTTATCACCATATATTGACCACATCCCACATAGATTTGTCTATATCAATATGAGGTTATCACCATATATTGACCACATCCCACATAGATTTGTCTATAACAATATGAGGTTATCACCATATATTGACCACATCCCACATAGATTTGTCTATATCAATATGAGGTTATCACCATATATTGACCACATCCCACATAGATTTGTCTATAACAATATGAGGTTATCACCATATATTGACCACATCCCACATAGATTTGTCTATATCAATATGAGGTTATCACCATATATTGACCACATCCCACATAGATTTGTCTATAACAATAAAAGGCTAGCACCATCTACAGCTCGGTGGCTTGGGTGCGACCCGCATCGGGACAGTTTCGAATTGTTAAAACTGAACAGGCCTCCCAGGTGGACCCGGCCTAAAATAGGTGCCAGGAATTGTTTTGGGAAATAAAGGCGGCCAGCGTGATACCACCAACGTCGCCCACTGATTGCCGTGCGGACTATACAGCGTGATACCGCCCACATCACACGCTGACTGCCGTGTGGACTATACAGCGTGATACCGCCCACATCACCCACTGACTGCCGTTTGGACTATACAGCGTGATACCGCCCACATCACACGCTGACTGCCGTGTGGACTATACAGCGTGATACCGCCCACATCAACCACTGACTGCCGTGTGCACTATACAGCGTGACACCGCCCACATCACCCACTGACTGCCGTGTGGACTATACAGCGTGATACCGCCCACATCACTCACTGACTGCCGTGTGGACTATACAGCGTGATACCGCCCACATCACTCACTGACTGCCGTGTGGACTATACAGCGTGATACCGCCCACATCACTCACTGACTGCCGTGTGGACTATACAGCGTGATACCGCCCACATCACTCACTGACTGCCGTGTGGACTATACAGCGTGCACATCACTCACTGACTGCCGTGTGGACTATACAGCGTGATACCGCCCACATCACTCACTGACTGCCGTGTGGACTATACAGCGTGATACCGCCCACATCACTCACTGACTGCCGTTTGGACTATACAGCGTGATACCGCCCACATCCCCCACGACTGCCGTTTGGACTATACACATACGGGTCTAACTCCATATGCCCAATACGACTGTAGCTTTTAAAATGGACATTTACTTGTACTTTTTACTGACATTGTATCCGATACGATTTGTGCATGCAAAATGGACATTTACTTGTACTTTTTACTGACCATATATCCAATATGGTTTATGTATGTAAAATAGACAGTTACTTATACCTTTTACTGACCTTATATCCAATATGGTTTATGTATGTAAAATAGACAGTTACTTTACTTTTTACTGAGAACAAATGCAATACGTCTTACGCATGTACAAGGGAAATTTACAGGTTCTTTGTACTGACTACATGTGCAATACGCGTAGAGTAATGTACAGGGGACCTTTATGCGTTTACATAATTGATGAACTTCCGGGTTAGTCCATGGACAGGACACATCCCAGCCCTCACGACACGCTGCTGACGTCATCATTGCTACCAGCACCGAGTAGCGTGTTCGGTATTCGGCAGCTGCCAGTTTGGCACATGCAACTATATAACTACCAGAAACACACGTACTGGTATCATGTTTCTAGACAGAGATTTTCATATACACGCCTCGTTTCTATTTTGTGAGTGCACATTAACGCTAATGTTTACCTCATCGCCATGTGCCATGCCGATAAGCGTAGGTGCTTATGTTTCGCCATCTCACTCGATGAGTCGTGGATCAGCTCAGTGTTCTTGTCTTGACCATACCAGACTGCTAAGCCATCCAGGTATTTACTTCTCAGCCTTCCCATTGTTTTTTTTTCTCTCGATCTTGTCAATTGTCACCAAGTTCTCTCATTTATTTCTTCTCATAACGTGACCAAAAACTTTTGACTGCCAAACCTAATTTCTCTAAAAAAAAACAAAACAATAATAATGGTAAATTATTTCAAACGACAACTAGCCAACAAACATTCCCATATGTATGGCACGCTACACCTTCCTTAGGTATTTATAATGCCCATGTTAAACATTGCCTCAGTGAGTCATTTGTTATTGATTATTTTTCATGCGTTATAATGCTATTGTTCTTTTGATGTCAAAAATTTGCTTCATAAGTGATGTTGAATTAAAGAGTGTATGAGAGGAAATTGTGAAGAAGGGCAGAATGTCACACGGGCCTGCGTGCCCAATTCTTAACCCTTTGAAAATAAAGATGTTCATTCATTCATTCATTCTAACCAGTTTACAATTTTCATTTGTTTCCTGTAGGATTTAGTCATCAGCTTTTCAATATTTATCTGTATTTCTAGAATGAATCACGGGAGTTGAGTGTGGTGCGAGAGTTAATTGTCATTCAGAAAATGCCCGCTTCTAGAATGTATTTTGAAACTTTTACATAAAAAGGTAAGATAAACTTTCATAGCTCTGGGACATTTGTGAAAGTCAAAGGAAGTTAAAACTTAGCACCAAACAACTAAAAGATTTGCTAGTAAACTTTAAAAAATCACTATTCGATGCCTGCACGGAATAGTGGAAATAAAATGGTATGGCGGAATCACCAATGTAGAGTTCATGGAGAGAACTAGACAAATCTCATTGAACCAAGAGATGAGGAAAAGACGCTGGCAGTGAATAGAGTACACATTGGGAAAACCTGCGGACTGTATAACTAGACACTCTCTTGTCTGGAATACAGGGGACAGGCGAAATGGCGGGAGACATAACAACGCTCGGAGAAAAGAATTACATACAGTGATGAACATTATTGAAAGGACATGGAAAGGACATGGAAAGGACATGGAAAGGCTGCAGGAGATAGCCGAAGATAAGACCGATTCTGCGTTAAACCAATAGGTGAACTAGGGTATGCCTAGCCAGCATGTGAAGACAGGAGTCGGCAGACTGCGCAGAAGAAATCATTGATGGTTCAACGGGAAAGACGATGTTTACCTGCAAAGCGTTGTGGAATGTAAAGAACACGCAAGGCACGTAGAATGCCCTGGTCATCCACTGCACTTGTATTCGTCTCCAGTCGTCTTAACTTGTCTTGTCACTGGATTCAGATGGACTCAGGCGAGAGAGTGGTCGACGAATTGCGCTATTCTTCCTCACTTTAATCCAATTCATCGCACAAGTCATTCTTCAAGCCATCTTAGAACTCACGGCTCCAAACTTTCAACCCCACTAGATGAACTGAATGGTCATAATCATCTTGATGGACAAACACCAAACTTCATTTTTTTTTTTTTGGGGGGGGGGGGGGGAGGGGAGGTAAAGGGCAGAAGGAGGAGATGAAATGCGTTGTACTGTTTTGTCAAGCCTTTGCTTTCGTACATCCGTATTCACAAGCATGTTTTCTGGTCTGTTTTCACTAGACTTTGATTGTCCCCAGTCTAACTACAAGGCAGCAGGTTTGTGTATGACTTCATCTTGTTTCTACTCCTTGACATGTCCGATGAGAGAGACCCTACCATTAGCTGCGCTGCGCTACTATAATCATGGCTCTTGTGGATATTGGAACGCGCTATTCCTTCTCTCGATACAAGGTGGATACACCACGTAGGAGGCATATATATACATATATATATATATATATATTCGGAAAAACTACTACTCTGCCTGGTTACTGAACTGCTGTTATTGTTGTTACTCTTATTGTGACTCTCGGCCAGAAGAGATGTTACTGCACTACGGGCAGGCATATATGTTTTCTGACTCCCTCGGCAGATAATGGAGTATATCAATTTTTTTCCGTCAAGACTCTAGTTCTTGAGCCATCTTAAATTCACATGAAAACAAACCATTTCTGGTTAACTGGGTAAACAAATGGCTGAAAATGCCAGAAATGGCAGTTCGTACACCCGATCCATCATAACCTTTCCTCGCGGACCTCATAATCAATCAAACATGAGAAAAACACGGATAGAGAACATTTGACAGAATACACTATATAAAGACTGATAGATATAAGTACATATTTTGAGACGAATATTAAGAATACCTTGACGGATCAAAACATCGGCTGGGGTGTAGAAATCTTCAGAGATGACCAGAGCAGTGATAAAAAATAAAAACAAGTAAAAGACACGAAATGTAGGTGCCCTATTAACAGAAGAGACAGAATAAGGAAATGACCCCTTGTGTGGAGGAATACTAGACAAGAGAAGCGGGGAAAGGTGTCTGTGGAAGTCCTGGGCAACAAATAATACTACAAGCAACACCAACTTCATAGAAGTAAGACATGACAGGGATGTTTGGAGAATAATGATGGACTATGTGTGTTAAAGACATGGGACTGCAAGAAGAAGAAGATGGGCACAATGATCGCATCGAAGACGATAGAAGAAGAAGAAGAAGAAGAAGAAGAAGAAGAAGAAGAAGAAGAAGAAGAAGAAGAAGAAGAAGAAGAAGAAGAAGAAGAAGAAGAAGAAGAAGAAGAAGAAAAAAAGAAGAAGAAGAAGAAGAAGAAGAAGAAGAAGAAGAAGAAGAAGAAGAAGAAGAAGAAGAAGAAGAAGAAGAAGAAGAAGAAGAAGAAGAAGAAGAAGAAGAAGAAGATGAAGAAAAAGAAGAAGAAGAAGAAGAAGAAGAAGAAGAAGAAGAAGAAGAAGAAGAAGAAGAAGAAGAAGAAGAAGAAGAAGAAGAAGAAGAAGAAGAAGAAGAAGAACGAACGAACGAATGAACGAACGAACGAACGAACGGACTTTATTTTCAAAGGATAACAAATTGGGCACGCAGGCTCGTCTTACATTCGGTCCTTCCAATCACTCATCTTTCTTTCATCAACAGTGCATAGGAAAAAACATTGTCAAATGAATTTTGTAAACATAAACAATGCATATTACTATGTTATGAAGAAGAAGAAGAAGACGAAGAAGAGGAAGAAGAAGAAGAAGAAGAAGAAGAAGAAGAAGAAGAAGAAGAAGAAGAAGAAGAAGAAGAAGAAGAAGAAGAAGAAGAAGAAGAAGAAGAAGAAGAAGAAGAAGAAGAAGAAGAAGAAGAAGAAGAAGAAGAAGAAGAAGAAGAGAAGAAGAAGAAGAGCAACAACAACAACAAAACCCAGTTAAATACATTTTTGGAACCGCTACTGTACCTATTTTCCAAGTACCGAGGGCTTGTCTGAAGTAGGGCAACGCAGAATCCTACTTCCTAAAAATAACAATTAACTGAGAGATAACAGTTTCCACCACAGCTGGCCTACCTCCAGCTACACTCCTGTCAGATAATATCCTAGCTGTGGTGGCTTACAACTGGTGTTTTACTTGACAGACGTATCCTACCTGGGGTTCCACATGACACTCATCGTACCTGGGGTTTCTCATGACAAACTCGTCGTACCTGGGGTTTCTCATGACAGACTCATCGTACCTGGGATTTCTCATGACAGACTCATCGTACCTGGGGTTTCTCATGACAGACTCATCGTACCTGGGGTTTCTCATGACAGACTCGTCGTACCTGGGGTTTCTCATGACAGACTCATCGTACCTGGGGTTTCTCATGACAGACTCGTCGTACCTGGGGTTTCTCATGACAGACTCATCGTACCTGGGGTTTCTCATGACAGACTCATCGTACCTGGGATTTCTCATGACAGACTCGTCGTACCTGGGATTTCTCATGACAGACTCATCATACCTGGGATGTCACATGGCAGACTCATCATACCTGGGGTGTCACATGACAAGACTCAGTGTACCTGGGGTTCCACATGACACGCATCATACCTAAACTCACTGGGTGCGTCTCTGAACAGTATGTGCTGTAGTGGTTTACGGTTGGGGTGTCACATGACACTCATCGTACCTGGGTGTCAGATGACACAACCCATCGTACCTGAACTCACTGAATGCTTCTCTGAACGCTGTGTGCTATAGTTTCTTACTGCTGGGGTGTCACATGACAGACTCATCGTAACAGGGGTGTCACATGATACTCATCGTACCTGGTGTGTCACATGACACTCGTCGTACCTAGGGTGTCACATGACACTCGTCGTACTTGGGGTGTCACATCACAGACGCATAGTAATTGAACTCATTGAATGCTTCTATGAACGGTCTGTGCTGTGCAGCTCGTGGTACATTTAGTGGATTCTTCCATGAATAGAGTAGCTAAGAGCTCCAGCAGATTCACGATGTGAAAGACATTGTATTTTACAAATAAGCACGAAATGATTTGTTCCCCCTAGATCCTGAGTTAGTGGATCGGATGTGTAGCCTTAGACAACATTAACATGTTAGCCAGCACATAGGAATAAAAAACATGCACGTTAAACAAGCTGCTGTCCAGGCGTATCATCTGTGGACTAACTAGACCTAGTTGAGACTGATGCCCGTGCGAGATACCGAATCCTGATCGCATAAGCTTACCGGCACTGCACATATTGATGATGGTCATGAACATTTCTGGTGTTTGAGGAAAGGTTTTAACTGAGTCAGTGCCAAACAAAAAGTAAGTTTGGACCAGACAATGAAACGAACAAGTATTATAATGTAAATTTCCGTTCACAGAGCATTACAATTACGGAGGATACACGAAACGAAACAAATAACACGATGACACTAGTATGGCGATACATCTTCCTTCTGTCCAAATGGGGGGAGAGGGGGGGGAGGGGAGGAGGGTAACATTTGGAGATAATCGGCGAAATTCTGCAGTGAATCAGTCAATAATGGGTTGGTGCATTGACGGACAGTGTAGATTACTGAAGCGGTGACAGGTAGCCTGGAGCATGGCCACAGATGAGTCGAAGGATCTTGTGGGTTATAGCTGTTGGAGTGGAAACCTTTTGCAATAACTACCTCGTGCCCATCGTAGTTCATGCCATGTATGTTTTAGTTAGTTAGGTAGTTGATTAGTTAACTTTGTTAGTCTGTTACTTAGTTAGTTATCTGTTGGGGGTAGCATCCTTGCACTCCGGACACGTCCACAAGAGCTCAGACATCCCCCTCTCTCTTCCCACTCCCTCAACATATGCATCAACGTCCGGTGGCTAATATTTCCAGTTTTGTGTTGGTTGAGAGCCCCTTCATTCTCCTGATGTAATGTATGGTTTAACTGAATGCTAACAAAATGGATTAATGCGCATTACTATCTTTAAATGCGCCGACACCCACCAATGTCGGTATTATCTCTTCAGGTGAGTACATGCTTCTCTGAGTGTGCAGAAGTGATGATAGTGTCTCTTTACACGGTAAGGCTTCCGGGTAGCCAGGTATCTGATGCCTAATTAGAAAGAACTACTAGCACAGACGTACTTATAATATTCAATTCTAACGTTAAATCGGTACTAGTGTATAGATCAGAATCAAGAAGAACAATGAACACGATTACATATAAACTAGAAATATTCATCAACTGGTGTCTGTGCAAGACAGAAGGAATAAAATGTAACATCAGAATCTCCAATGTGGAGCTGACGGAGAGAGCTAGATACATACCAGTGAGCCTAGAGGTGAAGGAAAGGTGGTGGCGATGTACAGGACATAGATTGAGAAGACATGAGGAAAGTACAAGGAAATGCTGTGTTTGAAATACAAATGGCCGAAGAAACAGAGAGAGAGAGAGAGAGAGAGAGAGAGAGAGAGAGAGAGAGAGAGAGGAGAGAGAGAGAGAGAATCAAATCAAATCAAATCAAATCAACTTTATTAGGGTCACAAATTGGGCGCGCAGGCCCGTCTTACATTCGGCCCTTCCAATCACTCGTCTTTCATTCATCAAGAGCATTATACATTTACATCGGAGGAAATATAAACATTGTGAAATGAATGTTGTAAACATAAACAAGGCAAATTACTATGTTATGAGGTCCATCTCCCACCTACCCATACATCACCCCACCCACACAACACCCCCACCTACCCACACACACGCACACCAAGGGACACATACATACCCCACCAACCGATCCATCCCCCTTCCGCACATCCCCCACCCACACACTCTCCCCTCACCTGTTCCCCCAACCGAAACACACTCGCCACCCACAAACATTCCCCCACCAACCCACACATCCTCTCCCCATCCACACCTCAAACCACCCATCCCCCAGCCACATCTCCATTGACCACATATTCACCACCCACGCACACAATCCCCCACCAACCCACACATCGCACATCCACTCACAAATCCCCAAACCATACACACACATCCCCACCAACTGACATCTCCCTACCCCCCCCCCCCCTCACACACACACACATCTCCCTAACCACCCATACATCCCCAATCCACTCACACACACACCCCACCACCCACACATACATCCTCCACCCACCCATACATGCCTTAACCCAATTCCCCCACCCGCACATCACATACATCCCCTACCACGCAATATTCCCAACCCACGCACCGCACACACACATATCCCTCACCAACACATCCCACACCCATATACCACCACACATCCCCACCTACACACCACACACATATCCCCCACCCACATACCGCACAATATTCCCACCCACACCCACACATATACCCTTACCCATCCACCCCACATACCCCCACCCACACACCACAAAAATCCCCCATCCACACACACATACCTCACCCACACAATATCCCTAACCAACACACCACACACCTCTCCCCACCCACACACGCATTCCCTACCCGTCCACCAACACACACTCACTCACGCACACATCCTCCACTAAGCACCCCCCCCCCCACCCACCCACCCCCAACCAAACATCTCTCGATCACAATACCCCTACCCACACACATCCTCCACCCACTAACGCATCCCACCCCGACACATACACATCCCTCACCCACCTACACATCCCTAAGCCACTCACACACAATGGACAGAAGGAAGATGTATCGCCATACGATATGACTTATACATACAAGATACCATACAAGATGTTTCGCCATACTAGTGTTATCGTGTTATGTGTTTTGTTTCGTGTATCTTCCGTAATTGTAATGCTCCTTGTACTTTCCTCAGGTCTTCTCAATCTATGTCCTGTACATCGCCACTACCTTTCCTTCACCTCTAGGCTCACTGGTATGTATCTAGAGAGAGAGAGAGAGAGAGAGAGAGAGAGAGAGAGAGAGCGAGAGAGAGAGAGAGAGCGAGAGAGAGAGAGAGAGAGAGAGAGAGAGAGAGAGAGGCCTAATAACACAAGGAGAAGACGAGTAGAAACAGAAATGAATCATATGGAGTGGACATGGACAGTGCCGCGTGGGATAGCTGAGGATAGGCGGGCTTGGGGTGAGTGGCTTGAGGGCATATGTCCCACTGGGGAATAGAGGGTGAAATAAGGAGCACAACATATAGACAAGCAATGTAAGGGTGTATGTGTGTGTGTGCATTAATCGTACCTTGACGGGTTGAGTGGCAAGAATGTGCATGTAGACTAAGAGAGTGTTCAGATACATATAGATTGGTGGTAGATAACCGTACAAGGAAGTAATGAGAGAGCTGATGACATTCGTAAAACAATAAACAAACGAAGTATTTTTTTTTTTTTTTACAAAAAGCATACTAACAAGAACGTTGATGGATGAGAGGTAGTGGTAGATAATGATACAAGTGGGAACCGGAACATAATACGAGAGATGCACGAACGGCAGTCTGTCTGAGTGTACAACCAGGGTGAGGGACAGCGAGTGTTGGAAATACCACAGATGGACGAACGGCAGTCTGTCAGAGTGTACAACCAGGGTGAGAGACAGCGAGTGTTGGAAATCCTTTGTAGCCAACCTTCACTATGATGACAGCACCTCATTAATTTACTGATACATAAGGAAGTTGGTAGGTATGGACACTTTAAAGCAGACACGCGGGTATATGAGTAGCTAAGCATGCTTTGGGGTAAATAGACGTATTATTATGCCTGCAGGTGTATACATAGACGGACATAAAACCAGGGATAAGGATATATCCACATCATCCGGGGATTATGACTTGAGGGAGGGAGGGACAGCCAGCTAATCAGCCAACCAACCAGCCAACCAGCCAGCCAACCAACCAGCAGTTAGACAAACAGACAGACAGACAGTCTAGCAGACAAGTAGGCATGTTGTGGTATAATAAAACGTCCTTACCCTTTCCTATTTATGGACTCCCTTAAAAATAAACAAACCCTTACAATTACTGTTTAAGTAACTTACTTAATGTAGGAGAAAATAAAACAGCGATAGACTGACCGTGGCACAGCTAAATTTATTTTGGCTTGTTTTCTCTCCCTTATCTGGCCAATCCTGGCGAGGGGGAAAACAAAGACTGAAGCGGCCATTTCTAGTCAAGACACCACGCAAGAAAGTCGACCTTTCCCTTCGGGGAGAAGGTATTTTGCCTTAAAAACATGATTCTCTTCAAGCTATTGGTATGTTATCTACATTATTAAGATATATTTATGTATTACATTGACCAGTATGTTTAATTAAGAATTAGTTACAATTCTCTTAAACCAGGCTGGATGATGTTTACTAAGGAAACACAGGTGGGCGCCACGCTGTAATTTTTCCTATGTCTTCAAATCCCTATGTTAATATCTTTTATAGGCATTATGAACTTATATCTAACTAAATAGTGTTTATAACCTATGAATAGTATGTGTACTGTAGTACATAGAGTATCAACTCTCATGTCAGAAACTCTTTTCAATTTAGGAAAGACTCCTGATTCATACTTCCGAGAAGAAAACTCGTTTCTGCCAATTTCATAGTCCTATGAAAAATAACTTCTATGCAATGGAACTATATATCCCTATCAATGCTTAGAAATCTGCAAATAATTTATGTACTGTAGAGATTGGACTTTAAAGAAACATTTTCTCAATGTAGGAGCAGACTCTTGATTTCATACTGCACAAGTAGAGAACTGGTGTCTGCCACCTTCAAATATCCTATGTAGTGTAAATGCACTGGTAAGGATGTCTCTTAACTTGTTTTATCCATGCGGGGACATACAAATGATTACGCATATTCCTGACTCTTACTTAGTCAGGGGATAAAATATTTTGCCACATTATAATCTGTAACTTGGAAATATAGTGCTAAATTTTAGTACCATTCTTTTGTTAACAGATTAGTAACCACTCCATATGAGGGTGAACATATAATCATTTCATAAAATAGTGTTAGGGACAGGCCATGGTTGAATATAAATTCATGAACAATTAAACGCGTGATGTAAGTGCATGTTCGGATAGGATTCACTCCGCATCGCCTCACCGTAGTAGAAACAGAAGCGAAGATTGATGTGAATAAATTGCTTGCAATATTCAGAAGACTGGACCATGCGGCATAAGTTATTCTTATAAATACCCTCCGAATAATAGCAGTCATTGGCAAAACATATCACAGCGATTATTATCCTCATGTGCTGTACGCAGTGGGGGAAAACAATGGATGTTTTAGTTCATGAAGATAATTCAAAAACCTAGGCTCCCTGCATCATCATTATGATTATTATGTATGATTATCATGTACTTAATATCAGAGAAATGTACATGTATGTTTTTTTTGGTATGAGAATTTTCTCTGTTCTGATTGTTACTTTTTACTGTGGGAAGATACATTTTAATGTTGCACCTTGGGATTAGAGGATGTTGATGTAAGAATCCATGTGTTTGTCAGTACTTTAAGAAGCCAAGGTTGAATAGTCTTGACCTAATGATGATTATAGTGCCGAAAGGAAGACGCGGCATTAGAAACCACAGGGATTCTGTATAGGCTATTCTCTTCAAGTAATGAGAGAGACAATATCAACATGTTGGATGGACAGAATGACTTCACCCATCTAATAGTCCCAGTAACAACAGAACAAAATATAAGTGAGAAAATATCTTACTCACTATGAAGAGTCAGAATGGCTCAACTCAGCAATGAGGGACAGTGGAACATGGACACCCACTCCTTTCCCCTTCTCCCCTTGTTGTTTTGTATTTGTGTTTGTAATTGTGTTGTAAACCTTTTATCATAACACAGTAGGTTAATGCTAGTGTTGTATTCTTTGTCATCCCTTTTCTATAGAAGAGAAGCAGGTTGTGGTTGAATTTGGTGGGACTATATCACTAACACTGGATCCTGGGTAAACAGCCATAAAGTGAATGTCCAAACCATAGTCTGGATCTAGCAATACCTCAATGTTTACTGCGGCACTCAATAGCTCCATAGCGAGCAACAGATAAATTAGAAGACAACTGACTGGGTGAGTGATTAAGTCCTATTTTAGTAGGAATATCCAGGATGGACTTCAAGATCTAATAATCTACAAAGATGAAGATCATCAGAGTACTGACAACAGTGTATCGTTTGCGTTACTTCTGAGAAGTATCACCTATGGCCTCATCATTTAACCAAGTCAGTGAAACTGGGACAATCCTTCTTCAAGTCACTAAAACTAACAACAGTGAGTAACCTTCAACTGTTGGTTGGATTACCAAGTTAATATCCACAATGGATAAGTCTTCGAAAGAACATCTCACAGCTGCAACAGTCAGACATAAGGTTCCAGCCATGCAACACCAAGTTCTAGCTATGAACACCAACTCAAACAAATGGGAAGAGACACTGAAACAACATTATAGCCAATACAAACAAATGTACCAACTTCAGAACATCTGAACCATAACTACACCAGATTACCTCAAGGTCCAAAACCTGAACACCATCAAAAGAACCATATGAAAGCAGCTAGATGAGTAAATGCCTTTACGCCTGCAACCAAAGGAATCACCTGATGGCTTGCAAACCTGGATATGTGGTGGAGTAATATTCTTCAGTTACATGCCTGCAGCAGAATCTTCAGATGAAACCAAATGAATGATTCACCACTGTATGTTCTACACAGAAATGGAATGAATGAGAACTCTATGCTGGTCCCATGTCAGCCTAACTGCCCATCATCAAGTGTGGGATGGCCTATCAACATGAACCGGGTGTGTGACAAAGCCTTTTGAACTAAATTGGGAAACGGTTAACATAAACCGAGCTGTTGGACAGTCGTCATCTTTTCATCGATAAGATGATATAGGGAAGAACCTTCTGCAGAGCTTAAGTTGCATCTCCTGAAAGTATGACAGACCTAGGCATCAATTTCAATTGGAACACAACCCAAATGGCAACCGAGTATTCTTAAATTCAGTCTCATGGAGAGAATATGTGCCTATGTATAATTCTATTCTTGGATTATGGATTAGAAACATTCGCCAGCCAACTTCGGTGGACATACTGTGAGTAGAAAATGACTGTGAGTATAATTCTTCACGGATAATTATGGACATTAACTGCTTTGCACTGGAGAAGAATGCCATCCGCAACGCCTAAATGAACACTATAATTAATTAATTTAATTATTAGTATCAACTGTTTTCATGAGTGTGGTTTTCTTCAATGACAGGAAAAGGGTAAAGATTGTTTTACATGGTAATGGTGTACACCTAAAGGGTTATGTTATGACATATATGTATAATATTTTGACACCCACTCATTATTTTTAAATATGAGAATTGTACATGGTGTCAGAAATAAATGTATGTATGTTGGGTTTCTGCACCTAGACCAATGTGATTTTATCTAGGTACAATGAGTCAAGTTAGCAGAACCAATTTGTGGTTGTTGTGTTGTTTGTAATAACCTTGTTTTTTTCTGGGGTAACTGGGTACTATGTTGTAATACTGCATATCATTCCCATGCCTGTCTGAAAATGCATAGTGTTTATTACACCTATATATATATATATGTAAC
Source organism: Cepaea hortensis (assembly GCA_963921405.1). NCBI lineage: Eukaryota > Metazoa > Mollusca > Gastropoda > Stylommatophora > Helicidae > Cepaea > Cepaea hortensis. The sequence continues at coordinate 16,046,672 of OY992883.1, forward strand.
TGCAGATCTTGAGTTAATACCTGAACTGTGTGTCCAAAAGTGTTGTGTACATCAAGTAAATGTGGTGTCCAACAAGTGGTTGTTTATATGTTGTGAGCAATCAATATCCTTCTAGCATCTATAGTTAATTTAAAGGGTGATGAAGTGGGAAGGGAAACCTACACACAGATGCCATTGTTTCAAGGATTGAACTCTTTTCTCCTGGGATTTGTGGTAAATATCCCTGATCACCCTGCATTCTTACCAGTGACAGAGAATCAATAATACCCCATAGACATTTTAACGAATCATTCTCAGGAATTAAAATCCACATCCCACATGTGTGGGCAACGTCCGTGAATTTAAAACTCATGGTAAACATCACAAATGGTGTATTATTGTGGGTAGATGAATTCAGGGAAAACCTCTCGCAGGTAAACCAAGTCACTTCAGAATGTTATAGTGTTAGTAACAGACCTAATCACTCATTAGTATGAGCTGAGTCAAGTGTTATATGAACCCATAATGGCTCAGATAAATATAGGTTTTTTTTTGGTACAAAACTGTTCACAGGTAATATCTTGATTCTGGCAGATGCATCAGGTAGTTGGTTGTTGGATATGAGATTTTTTTTTAAAACTCATATTTTATATCTTATTGATGGTAAACTCACATAAGATAGGTAATTCAGTGAATGTTTAGAATTCATAGTCATTCCCGTTTGAGGTATGGTTCTGCTACTCTGGTATTCTCTTTAAATGGTTTAAAAGTGGTGTACTCATGAACACACTACTATATTATGTATCCATAAGGTTTATGTTCCTACATATGAATCATGTGTTAATTAATTATTTTGTCATTGATTATCATTGTATTTTCATGCTTGATCTGCTTGTAATATGTAATATTGAAAAGTTACCAAGGCAGCAGAGAGTGATAGACAATTTTATAGATAATTAGGACAGTAAGTTAAAAATCCAATAAATTTTTTTTTAAGGGAAAAATTTAATCAACAAATGATGATTCAGTAGGAAAGTAAATAATACCTGAGAGATGAATTAAACCAGGGGAAAATAGCAGTAACTAAAGTAAATGAACTAATGGTAAGGCCAAAACCACCACTTGCAAAAATGTAGACATAGTTAATGGAAGGGAAGGAATATTGTAAGAATTTGCAGTATTTAGGGGCACCCTAATTTAATCCTTTTTTTTTTCATATAACATAACATGTTCTACAACACCGGTAGTAAAGTAAAGTGAATAACTGATGGATACTTAGGAAGAAAAGCCATACCGACACTTATTCTACTCCACCGGTGATATGAGTAGTAGTATTAACTAACTCAGATGGCCCATATGTTAATAAATAGGGGCAACCAAAATATTCACCTGGTGATGTAAGTGAAACTGATCAACTCACTTACTGACCCAACAGAATATAAGGTATTTCTTTAAATTATCCACCCCGATTCCATTATTAATGGTAGAGGAAACAGACCGTATAGGTATGTAAAAGGTATAATTAAAGAATTAACTATATAAATTGGAATTTCAAATGAACTTCAGGAGATACCGGGAAAAATCTGTGCTAGACTCTAGTAAGAGACTAAACATTTCAGAAAATTGGCTCCTTAGCTTTGAAATTTACAGTTTAATCTCATTAAGTGAAATGTTCACTATGAGTAGTCCTCATCAAAAAGAGGAGTGAAACAGCTTTTAGTTAGCGATTAGCTTACGTAAAGTTATTTCAATAATTGCCTAACTAACATTAATATTCTCATAAGGGAAGAATTAAGAAGGGCAAAAATAAGTGGTACAATAGAGGCGCGCGACTCAATTGTATTTTCTTTAAAACTAACCGAGTAACTAAATTCTAGATAATGCTCGAAGCCTACTAAAAGGTAGATTAATCAGAAATCAGTCGCAAGACGAAACAGATTTCTACATCTCAGTTCTGACTAGGATTATATGCCAGCATTAAATATGTGAAAGCAGATCCAGACTAACAGAGATTAGCTTAAATAACTGATACGAATCAGTAAAAGCAACAATTAAATAAACAACTCTTGAAATAGATGCTGTTTATAAATAGGACGAACCCTTTGACATAAAGACAGAGGAAACGCCTAAAACTTATACAGTGAACCCATGCTAGAAAAATGGAATATAGCTGTGTAAAAACCAAGCAAATGGGAGCATATAGCTGAAGAATTGCTTGATATGTACTAGACTAGGAATTTCAATCAGGAATCCAGCTAGTAAATTATATAACAGTTCAAAGATAGACCTTCGTCAATCTAAATAAATCCAGAGTTTCCACGTATTAAACGGACGAAAACAAAACTGGAGAGAAACATTAAGAGTACCTTACCTGTTATCTTGAGGACACAACTCAGGAGACGCCAGTATTAGAGGGATATACAGATGTAATAGTAATTTTACAAAAACTAGTAACCCACATCCATAACTGGAAAGTGAACCAGCAACTTGATTGTCTGGAAGACTATCACAGGAATCACAAAAAGGGGCTTTTAACTTCTCACTGAACTGATTATATATGGTAGGAGACAATACGTCTGAACCTACATAACAATGTATGTTGCTAAGTTGAAAATAGTCCTAAAACCTGGAGGGAGGTAGACGACGATCAATGTACGCCAAGCGACGCAAAATTGCTCGTAATTCAACACCAAAGCAACAAATACAGAGTGAAACTCAAACACATCAAGTTAGAATTACTAATAAGGATTCTAGCGTAAAATAGATCTAGGTTAGAAGGAAAAGCAGAGAGAGAGAGTAAGCTAAGAATTACTTCATTTCTGATAGATTCATGTTCCCCGTAATATTCGGTTCAGAGCGGAAATCTAGAAAAGTTGGACCTTGTTTACATGTTAGACGAGATTCTCCGGGAAAACCCACAAGAGAAAGGGAAACCACTCTAATCAGTAGTTATCAAAACTGATCGGAAAATCCCATAACTCGACTTATAACCCAAACACATGATGTGTTGGATGAAAATGTATTTCAACAGGAACCATCTTTAGCTTCCTTTAAATACCAGATCTATAGTTAAAACAAACGTCTAACTTACAGGGAGACGGGCGAGTTTAATATGCTATCAGTAGACGCAGAATTAACCGTCGGTTTTAACATAATCTCAAGATTGATAATCTAATGAGAGAGAAATCAAGCTTAATGATGATATCTCAATTGCTTCAAAAAGTCGGTTTGATGCAGACAAACCAGTACTGGAAAGTAACAAATTATCAGATAAACACTCATATTTCAACCAATAGCTGACAACAGTGGAGAGGGTGCTACACTCTTTCACTAAAAGAGAAATAATCCTTTAAGGTTATGCCAGTTGTCGTGACTAAAAGAAAATGGACGTGGCTCTGATTATATAACATAGGGAAGTAATGCAAGAAATTAATAAGGAATGGATACTAGGGGAGTCAATGTAAAGACGGAAATTGTAGAGTACTACTCGACCATTTAATTTCTGAAAGAAATAAATGTCTTAAATTGGGGAGGCGTGTGGTATAATAAAACGTCCTTACCCTTTCCTATTTATGGACTCCCTTAAAAATAAACAAACCCTTACAATTACTGTTTAAGTAACTTACTTAATGTAGGAGAAAATAAAACAGCGATAGACTGACCGTGGCACAGCTAAATTTATTTTGGCTTGTTTTCTCTCCCTTATCTGGCCAATCCTGGCGAGGGGGAAAACAAAGACTGAAGCGGCCATTTCTAGTCAAGAAACCACGCAAGAAAGTCGACCTTTCCCTTCGGGGAGAAGGTATTTTGCCTTAAAAACATGATTCTCTTCAAGCTATTGGTATGTTATCTACATTATTAAGATATATTTATGTATTACATTGACCAGTATGTTTAATTAAGAATTAGTTACAATTCTCTTAAACCAGGCTGGATGATGTTTACTAAGGAAACACAGGTGGGCGCCACGCTGTAATTTTTCCTATGTCTTCAAATCCCTATGTTAATATCTTTTATAGGCATTATGAACTTATATCTAACTAAATAGTGTTTATAACCTATGAATAGTATGTGTACTGTAGTACATAGAGTATCAACTCTCATGTCAGAAACTCTTTTCAATTTAGGAAAGACTCCTGATTCATACTTCCGAGAAGAAAACTCGTTTCTGCCAATTTCATAGTCCTATGAAAAATAACTTCTATGCAATGGAACTATATATCCCTATCAATGCTTAGAAATCTGCAAATAATTTATGTACTGTAGAGATTGGACTTTAAAGAAACATTTTCTCAATGTAGGAGCAGACTCTTGATTTCATACTGCACAAGTAGAGAACTGGTGTCTGCCACCTTCAAATATCCTATGTAGTGTAAATGCACTGGTAAGGATGTCTCTTAACTTGTTTTATCCATGCGGGGACATACAAATGATTACGCATATTCCTGACTCTTACTTAGTCAGGGGATAAAATATTTTGCCACATTATAATCTGTAACTTGGAAATATAGTGCTAAATTTTAGTACCATTCTTTTGTTAACAGATTAGTAACCACTCCATATGAGGGTGAACATATAATCATTTCATAAAATAGTGTTAGGGACAGGCCATGGTTGAATATAAATTCATGAACAATTAAACGCGTGATGTAAGTGCATGTTCGGATAGGATTCACTCCGCATCGCCTCACCGTAGTAGAAACAGAAGCGAAGATTGATGTGAATAAATTGCTTGCAATATTCAGAAGACTGGACCATGCGGCATAAGTTATTCTTATAAATACCCTCCGAATAATAGCAGTCATTGGCAAAACATATCACAGCGATTATTATCCTCATGTGCTGTACGCAGTGGGGGAAAACAATGGATGTTTTAGTTCATGAAGATAATTCAAAAACCTAGGCTCCCTGCATCATCATTATGATTATTATGTATGATTATCATGTACTTAATATCAGAGAAATGTACATGTATGTTTTTTTTGGTATGAGAATTTTCTCTGTTCTGATTGTTACTTTTTACTGTGGGAAGATACATTTTAATGTTGCACCTTGGGATTAGAGGATGTTGATGTAAGAATCCATGTGTTTGTCAGTACTTTAAGAAGCCAAGGTTGAATAGTCTTGACCTAATGATGATTATAGTGCCGAAAGGAAGACGCGGCATTAGAAACCACAGGGATTCTGTATAGGCTATTCTCTTCAAGTAATGAGAGAGACAATATCAACATGTTGGATGGACAGAATGACTTCACCCATCTAATAGTCCCAGTAACAACAGAACAAAATATAAGTGAGAAAATATCTTACTCACTATGAAGAGTCAGAATGGCTCAACTCAGCAATGAGGGACAGTGGAACATGGACACCCACTCCTTTCCCCTTCTCCCCTTGTTGTTTTGTATTTGTGTTTGTAATTGTGTTGTAAACCTTTTATCATAACACAGTAGGTTAATGCTAGTGTTGTATTCTTTGTCATCCCTTTTCTATAGAAGAGAAGCAGGTTGTGGTTGAATTTGGTGGGACTATATCACTAACACTGGATCCTGGGTAAACAGCCATAAAGTGAATGTCCAAACCATAGTCTGGATCTAGCAATACCTCAATGTTTACTGCGGCACTCAATAGCTCCATAGCGAGCAACAGATAAATTAGAAGACAACTGACTGGGTGAGTGATTAAGTCCTATTTTAGTAGGAATATCCAGGATGGACTTCAAGATCTAATAATCTACAAAGATGAAGATCATCAGAGTACTGACAACAGTGTATCGTTTGCGTTACTTCTGAGAAGTATCACCTATGGCCTCATCATTTAACCAAGTCAGTGAAACTGGGACAATCCTTCTTCAAGTCACTAAAACTAACAACAGTGAGTAACCTTCAACTGTTGGTTGGATTACCAAGTTAATATCCACAATGGATAAGTCTTCGAAAGAACATCTCACAGCTGCAACAGTCAGACATAAGGTTCCAGCCATGCAACACCAAGTTCTAGCTATGAACACCAACTCAAACAAATGGGAAGAGACACTGAAACAACATTATAGCCAATACAAACAAATGTACCAACTTCAGAACATCTGAACCATAACTACACCAGATTACCTCAAGGTCCAAAACCTGAACACCATCAAAAGAACCATATGAAAGCAGCTAGATGAGTAAATGCCTTTACGCCTGCAACCAAAGGAATCACCTGATGGCTTGCAAACCTGGATATGTGGTGGAGTAATATTCTTCAGTTACATGCCTGCAGCAGAATCTTCAGATGAAACCAAATGAATGATTCACCACTGTATGTTCTACACAGAAATGGAATGAATGAGAACTCTATGCTGGTCCCATGTCAGCCTAACTGCCCATCATCAAGTGTGGGATGGCCTATCAACATGAACCGGGTGTGTGACAAAGCCTTTTGAACTAAATTGGGAAACGGTTAACATAAACCGAGCTGTTGGACAGTCGTCATCTTTTCATCGATAAGATGATATAGGGAAGAACCTTCTGCAGAGCTTAAGTTGCATCTCCTGAAAGTATGACAGACCTAGGCATCAATTTCAATTGGAACACAACCCAAATGGCAACCGAGTATTCTTAAATTCAGTCTCATGGAGAGAATATGTGCCTATGTATAATTCTATTCTTGGATTATGGATTAGAAACATTCGCCAGCCAACTTCGGTGGACATACTGTGAGTAGAAAATGACTGTGAGTATAATTCTTCACGGATAATTATGGACATTAACTGCTTTGCACTGGAGAAGAATGCCATCCGCAACGCCTAAATGAACACTATAATTAATTAATTTAATTATTAGTATCAACTGTTTTCATGAGTGTGGTTTTCTTCAATGACAGGAAAAGGGTAAAGATTGTTTTACATGGTAATGGTGTACACCTAAAGGGTTATGTTATGACATATATGTATAATATTTTGACACCCACTCATTATTTTTAAATATGAGAATTGTACATGGTGTCAGAAATAAATGTATGTATGTTGGGTTTCTGCACCTAGACCAATGTGATTTTATCTAGGTACAATGAGTCAAGTTAGCAGAACCAATTTGTGGTTGTTGTGTTGTTTGTAATAACCTTGTTTTTTTCTGGGGTCACTGGGTACTATGTTGTAATACTGCATATCATTCCCATGCCTGTCTGAAAATGCATAGTGTTTATTACACCTATATATATATATATATGTAACTGCAGATCTTGAGTTAATACCTGAACTGTGTGTCCAAAAGTGTTGTGTACATCAAGTAAATGTGGTGTCCAACAAGTGGTTGTTTATATGTTGTGAGCAATCAATATCCTTCTAGCATCTATAGTTAATTTAAAGGGTGATGAAGTGGGAAGGGAAACCTACACACAGATGCCATTGTTTCAAGGATTGAACTCTTTTCTCCTGGGATTTGTGGTAAATATCCCTGATCACCCTGCATTCTTACCAGTGACAGAGAATCAATAATACCCCCTAGACATTTTAACGAATCATTCTCAGGAATTAAAATCCACATCCCACACATGTATACAGACAATCAGACTAGAACAAATGATATGCACATTGGTAATCCCGCTAAGTGGTGTCGTACATGAGTGGTAAAGTAAGTAGGTCAACAGGTGCGTACACAGGTAGGCATATCAACGAGTGTATATATTCGAAACAATGTATTCAGACATGTGTGTGTGTGTGTGTGTCTGTGGGTGGGTGGGTGGGTGTGTGTGCTTTATTCAGGTCTTAGTCAGATAGGACAGTGCTGCCGTATGACAGTGGACGGTACTACCTGCTTTCTATTTGTGCCGAATGTTGGGCGGCGCTCACCAAACCCGACATTCCATATTGTGCAAACGGCTTCGGGCGGAGGAGCGCAACTGGGAGGGCACAAGCTATATCCCGGTGGGAGGAAATGTAACCTAAATGCTATATGTCATGGCTGGACAGACAAGACCCTAAAGTTTGGTCGGCAAGTGCTCTTGGATTGAAGCTCTGACAAGCGGACAGTTAGAGCATTGCTTTGCTGACCCGGCTGTTTCTGCAGCTTCTCTTGTTCCAAATATATTGGTGTTATCTTTTCTCTGGAGTAAACTAGTCAGGCTGAGAGAGAGAGAGAGAGAGAGAGAGAGAGAGAGAGAGAGAGAGAGAGAGAGATAGAGAGAGAGAGAGAGAGAGAGAGAGAGAGAGAGAGAGAGAGATCATACTACATCGACAACATTTGGTGTCTACAACGCAGCTCACTCTGTGTGCCAAGGAGAGATTATTTTGTCTCTTTTGAAGCACAATGTAACAAGCTATCGACGGCAACGTGCCAGTACAATGTGTGTGTGTGTGAGTGTGTGTGTATGTGTGTATGTGTGTGTGTGTGTATATATATATACAGGTTACTAGTATGTCATGGGTGTAGACTTGAGACGTATGCAGTTGGTGTCACAGGAACCATAATGTATGAAGCACATCATAACTTTCTCACCAGCTATTTTTTTTTTTTTTTTTTTGCTTTCGTTGTCAGAAACGGGGCATGTAAAAGTAGAGCAAACTGCTGAATATGGATAACATAATATTGTCTGTCTTCGGTTCATGTTAATGGGGCGGCCATCTTTATACGCCTACTATGAAGCAAAGCGCTTTATTACCACCTGCACGAGACTTTTCACGTTCTTACCGAATGTCCTGCCAACTTACATAGCTATGGCATCAAGTATGCATACAAAAAGAAAGATATGAGTTGAGTTGAGTCAAGAACCAACATCATTGCACTCGGTGCATTCTCATAAGCGCTCAGTCATCATCTTCAACAGCCATTGTAGAGTTCCAATACTAATGGTGCCCGTTGCAATCTGATTTTACGTATGTCTGTCTTGTCTACCAGATTCTCCGACCACCCCCTGCTGCCGTATTCTAGACCATGACAGCCTATCTGTTCTTCTGCATTACTCCCGCTCTACTAGAGGTACATATGGTTTAGTTAGTCTAGTCCAGCTGACAATCAAGAGAGAATACAGGTAGTTAGGTTCACCTACAAGACAATAAAGAAAACTGATAAGAAGGTTAGTTTGGTAGACAATGAAGAAGACAAGTAGTATAGCAGACAGTCAAAAGGGCAGGTAGGTAGGTTGGTAGACAGTCTGCAGACAGGCAGATACGTAAAGTAGATAGCTAAGTAGATACCTTGACACGATTTAAAAAAAAAAAAATATGGAAATACAGATAAGTCGGTAGTTAGTTGGAGGACGGATAAACAGAAATGTAATTGGCCTACCAGGTAAACAAATTGATTGAAATTGGGATTCAGGTAAGTAGGTCGGTAGTCTAGAATGCAAACAGACAGACAGGCAGGCAGGCAGGCATGTAGGTAGATATGTAGTCTAATAAGAAGACAAGCAGGAATACAGGTAGGTGGGTATGTAGTATAGTAGGCAGACGACGTGCAGGTAGCAGGATGTGATACATGTTAAGCTGGCCGATTAGATAACTTGAAGAAAGGCAGGTTAATTGCCAATTACAAGTATGTCACAAAATGACATCATCTGATGCTATTCGCGACCGATTGAAACAGAAAATAGACAGAGATGCGTTATTATCCTGACTACAGCACAAATACGAACGTAGCTGAAATTAAAAGAACCACTGTACAAGGTATATCAACGTTACACGAAGACATAACTTACCTTCTTACGGTGGACGCCTTAGGCTTAAACAAATTACAGCAGACAAGCCATTGAAAAACCCAGTAGCCGATTTAGGAAATAATATTTCCTCAGCACAAACATCCGTAGCGATACGTCAAACAAATGAATCCAGGTATGAACAGTGTAAGATTCCCAAGAAAATTAACAAAAAAAGTGGAAGAATATCATGAACACATATGAAAGACTTGCACACAAACGCGACCAGACTTTCTGGTCTGCATTCTCGACTTAATCGAAGCCGGCGTGGGTGGAAGGCAGTCTCTAGCAGTGAGAATCTCCGCGAACACAACTCGCAGTTAGATGGTGCGCTGCGCTGGGTGTTAAGAAATAGAATGTTGCTGCTACCACATTGTGTGTGTGAGCGTGCGTGTGTGCGTGCGTGCGCGCGATGGATTGTGCGTGTGGAAGTGTGCAGGGAAATCCACGGAAAGTTGGATCGATTTTCAGCTCGCTAAATCTCCCTGAACCAGAGGCAGTGATAGGGAGAGGAAGGGTAGGTTTGAAATGTTAGGTGGAGAATGACTTCTTTAAATGTCTTTGACTTCGGAAATCCTCAGTTCGTTCTATTATATTGGAAATGTTGTACTGTTAAAACGCATTAGCTTTGAGATTTGGTTCTTATATCAATGAATATTCTTATGGTTTTACAGTCTTTCCTCATCTGCCCTGACTTGTGAAGTGTCTTTCTCTGTTTCTCCAGTGTTTATTCTTCCATTCTAGTAGTGGGACAAGTAATCAGGCATAGTGCAGAATGTGGCTTAGATATTAACATCCAAAAACAGAAAACTATGATAATTAGCTGTGGAAAGGAAAGGAATCAATGAACATCACAGTAAACATGGAGATACTAAAACAAGTGACAAGTTTCTCCTATCTTGGACATATAATAACAGATGATGGCAGAAGTGAAGTAGACATCAAAACAAGAATAGGAATGGCGAAAAGTGCTTTCAGCAGCATGCAATCAGTATTACACAAACAAACAAACAAACAAACAAACAAACTTTATTTTCAAATGGTTAAGAATTGGGCACGCAATCCCATCTAACATTCTGCCCTTCTCATACATAATATCATTCACGCATCAGTCAATGCTAATTGAAAACAGCAACAATATAAAGGATATGCATTATAAAGGCATGGGGAAAATGAAAAGTCAATACTACATGACTCAGTAATATTAATGAATGGTGTGGCACTTGTTATTATTTATGTGGAATATACTGTTCTACCAAAAGGAGACTGGCTGTTATACTAGGGTCTTATTATTATTATTTTTATTATTATTATTATTATTATTATTATTATTATTATTATTATTATTATTATTATTATTATTGCATTGCATTGGCACCTTTCCGTCTTCACAGACGATAGTTTGGTACATTGTGCTTCAAAAAGGCTTAATAACTACAATCTATGGCGGTGGCGAGTGTGGCTGGTAAGGCAAATTCTTGCTGCAAATGTTTGCCCACAGTAGATGCATGTGAAAACATGGTCATTTCCACCATTGTGCACCATCTTACGTCTCTCACGCTCTGTGTGTGCTTTATCTGCAATCATTTTCTCCTTTGTCTTTATTCCATTTCTGATAGTTGCCCTCCATGCAACGCGTTCAGCGGCGACGTGCTCCCAATGTGCATTATCAATGCCTGTATCAATCATGTCCAGCTTACACACATCTTTGTATCGCAGTAGAGGCCGACCCTGAGATCTCCTACCCGTCTGTTAAAATGTTTTGCGTATCCTTTTACAGGACTTAGCTGTCAACAGCAGCATCTTTCAGCTGTCTGTTGATCTCTTGGCAAGATTACGCTCAGTAGTTTGCCATTGCTTTCTGAGCGGCCGGCTCAGTATCCGCAAGTCACGAGCGGGGGTCGAACCACCTCAGTTCTCGCTCCGCTGCGAGACTCTGCGTGATAAACGGGATTACAGAGAGAAAGTGTTGTAACCCCACAGCCAGAGAGACCGGCCTACCCGTCTGTAATTCACCAAAAAAGATGTCCTTTGGTATTCTACCATCATCCATCCTCCTAACGTGTCCTATCCATCTAAGTCTACGAAGACTGAGCATGGAATACACCGTCATACAACCTGATCTTTCCAATACTTCAGTATTTGTGATTTTGTCTTGCCACTTAATGCCAAGTATTCTTTGCAGACACCGCATATGAAAGCTGTTTAAACGTTTCTCTTAGCGTGAGTAAGTTGTCCAGGTTTCACTGCCATAAAGAAGAGTACTAAGGATACAGGCTTGGTAGACGAGGACTTTTGTTTTGGCATTAAGCTTCCTGTTCTCCCAGACTCTTTTTGCTAACATGTTCATTGTTGTTGCTGCCTTGCCAATCCTGATGTTGATTTCCTGATCGAGGGATAATTTGCTATTTACCTCTGATCCTAGATATGAAAAATGGTCTACTATCTCCAGTTCGGCGTCGTCAATAAAGATTGATGGTACATCATGTGCACCTTGTGACATAATCTGTGTCTTCTTTTTGTTAATTGTTAAACCAAATTCAGAACAAGCATTGGAGAATGCAGATAGTAGATGTTGTAATTCTTCCTCAGAGTGGGTCGTAATCGCAGCATCATCCGCAAAAAGCAACTCTCTGATTAGTACCCTGCTAATTTTGGTCTTGGCCTTTAATCTCTGAGCATTATAGAGGCCACCACCTGTGCGTGAGTGAATGTATATACCGTCATCCTGATCACGAAAGGCATATTTCAGTAGAAGTGAAAAGTATATCCCAAAGAGGGTGGGGGCTAGTACACAACCTTGCTTAACTCCACTATTGATTTCAAACTCTTCAGATGTTGCACCATCAAACTTGATTATGGTTTGATTGTGGAACGATTCCACAATGAACAGAAGAGTTGGTGGGCAGCCAATCTTCTTTAGTGCTTTGAACAGACCCTCACGACTGACCAAATCGAATGCCTTTGTGAGGTCGATGAAGGCAATAAACAGTGGCTGATTTTGTTCCCGGAAATTTTCTTGCATCTGTCGCAATGAGAATATCATATCAATGGTAGACCGGTTCTGACGGAAGCCGCACTGTGATTCGGGGTAGACTTGATCTCCCAGGACTTGAAGACTGCGCAGAACAACTCTCGCAAATACTTTCCCAACAATACACAGATGTGAGATACCCCTATAGTTGTTGCAGTCGCTCCGATCGCCCTTGTTCTTGTGCAGCGTTATGATGTTTGAATCTTTGAAATCCTGCGGGACTTGTCCTTCTCGCCAGCATAGCTCTATTAGCTGGTGGATCTGTAGAGTGAGTGTGTCTTGCCCACTGCTGATTACCTCTATTGGAATCCCATCCTTACCTGGAGCCTTGCCAGACGCAAGTTCATTTATAGCATACTTAACTTCTGTTATGGTGGGAAGTGTGTCCAGGTGGTCAAGAGTTGGCAGGGCCTCTATGGCGTTGAGGGCATCATCCGCTAGCTTGGTCTCACTAAGTAAAGCTCTAAATAGTGCTCGACCCATCTATCCATCTGCTGTTTCTTATGAGTTATGATTTCTCCAGTCAAGGTTTTCAGTGGTGCACTTCTTTTGATCGTTGGACCACAGGCTTTCTTTATCCCTTCATACATGCTTCTGATGTTTCCCTTATCACTTGCGATTTGAATGGACTCTCATAACTTGATCCAATAGTCATTCGCACACTGCCTGGCAGCCTTTTGTACATCCTTCCTAGCTTGCTTCAGCTCACTCAGAGTGTTACGCGTTGGTCTTTCCTTGTTTCTTAAGAGAGCTATCTTCTTTTTATCAATCAAGGGCTGCAGTATCTGGCTGTTTGCCGCAAACCAGTCCTGCCTCTTATGATCCACAGTGCCGTAAACCCCTACTGCTGTTTTATAAATAGTTTCCTTAAGTTTACTCCATTTATCATTTACAATACAATTTTCTGATGTATCAAGTTGCTGTTGAAATTCAAAGCACTTTCCAGGATCGTGAGTGTTAGTAATATTAATCCTGGGGCAACATTTGTGTTTAGCTGTGTAGATTCTCTTTGGTCTCAGTCTAACCCTTGTAACAACCAAAGAATGATCTGTATCACAGTCAGCACTGTGGTAACTTCGAGTTAATGATGTATGGTTCAGATGTTGTTTCCGTGTGATAATGAAGTCCAGCTGATGCCAATGGCCGGATCTTGGATGTTTCCATGTGACCTTATGCAGCTCTTTTGTTTTAAAAAAGGAGTTTGTAATACATAGGTCATTTATAGTGCAATGCTCCAGCAGCCGTTGCCCATTATCATTCATGCGACCGATGTTGTATTTTCCAAGGCACACTGGCCATGAACTTGAGTCCTTGCCCACACGAGCGTTGAAATCACCGAGCATATAAATGTAGTCAGATTTTGGAACTGCCTTAATCACAGAGTCTAGCTGTTCATAGAACATATCCTTCACATCATCAGAGGAAGCGAGTGTCGGTGCATATGCAGTGATAATGGTGGCAAATCCACAAGAGGTTGCCAAGCGCAGGGATTATAATCTTTCATTACCTCTAGCTGGGATATCAATCATTCCTAGTAGTGAATTCTTCACTGCAAAGCCCAAACCATGTTGCCTTTTTTCTGCCTGCCCTCTACCCTTCCAAAAAAAAGGTGTAATTGTTTTCCCTGAGTGATACTTCCTCAGCGAGGCGAGTCTCCTGCAGGCCAGCAATATCAATGTTAAGACGATTGAGTTCAGCATCAATCACAGCCGTTTTTCTCACATCGTCAATATTTGTCAAGTCAGTGGAAAATCCTGGACACAAGGTTCTTACGTTCCAGGTTGCAAGCCGTAGCTTGAGGTTTCTATTATTCTTTTTATTAGTACCTGGTGCATTGGTTTTACAGCTTCGATTCAGATTTTGTCCTCGGCTTAAGCACCCATTGAAGCAGGCAGGCTGTGGCGGATCAGCACCCAATTGGCCGAGGGCTGCCCAGCTTGAGGCGGGCGGTAGCTGATCAGTGACACCTGTAGGTGTCTCCCACCGTCAGAGGCAACGCGTGGCGCCCCATTTCTACGCCAACTGACAAGGACTTATAACCCGTAACAGTTGCCTCTCGCTTTGATTCCGAGACCTGTTAAGACCAGGGATGGAGTTATTGCCTCTCCATAGCACAAAGCCTGGGCTAAAATAAAGAAACCATGTGTTGCCCATGCAGCATGATCCCTCTCTCGGCCTGCCTAGTTCATTCCAGAGGAAAGTTGACACCTATACATCTGGAACAAGACAAGCTGCAGAAGCTGCCGCATCAGCAGAGCAATACTCTAACTGTCCGCCTCTCGGAGCTTCAATCCTAGACCAGCTGCCAACCAAGGCTTAGGGCCTGGTCTGCCCTGCCATGACTAGTTTGTTTTTGGGTTGCATTTCCTCGCACCAGGATAAGGCTTGTACCCTCCCAATTGCGCTCTTCCGCCCGAAGCCGTTGGCATTATGTGGGGTGTCGGGTTTGGTAAGCGCCGCCCAACATTCGGCGCTGACAGAAAGCAGGTAGTACCGCCTACTGTCATACGGTAGCTCAGTCATATCTGACTAAGACCTGACTAACTATTATTATTATTATAAATATTATTATTATTATTATTATTATTATTATTATTATTATTATTGTTGTTTTTTTTCTTTCTATTATTAAGGGTTAAGGTAATCCGTACTGAGATAGTGTTTGAGTAATTTACGATTATATGTATAGGGATTGGTGATGTCTTTGATTTCTTGTGGAAGATTGTTCCACAGCTGAGCTGCAGAGAATTGTCAAATGCTACGTATATTCAACACAACTGCGTATCGCGGAAGCCTGGACATTGAACAAGTAGTTAGACAGTCGAATAGAGGCCCTTGAGATGTGGATATACAGACGAATATGTCGTATTTCATGGAAACAGAAACAATCAAGTATAGAGGTTCTAGAAAAACTGGGAATGAAAAGAGAGTTGATGAAAGAAATAAAAAAAGAGGCAAGTGAAATATTTTGGTCACGTTAAAAGACATGATACTATTATAAAACCATACTGGAGGGAAAGGTTGAAGGCAGGCGAGCAGGAGGTAGACAACGACACGAGTGGGAAGAAAGCATCAAGAGATGGACGAACAGCAGTCTGACAGAATATACAGTCAGGGTGAGAGACAGACACTGTTGGAGATCCATTGCAGCCAACCTTCATTGTGGAGACGAACCTGATTGATTGATTGAATTGAAGTGAGGTTTTGTTTTCTTCATTTTAAACAAACTTCAAAACAATATATTGCCTTAGTGGATCTAAACACAGACTCCACAAATAAAATATTGCAGGATTTATTGCCTGGCATATTTGCTGCGTCTTTTACTATAGAGTGTTGCTGGACATTCACATATTCACACTCTACATTTAGTTACATAACCTTTACAGGAGGTCGCAGTCAACTCCAGCATTGTTTGCTGTTTGTGATTTCTTGGCAAGATTACCTTCAGTAGTTTGCCATTGCTTTCTGAACGAACGGTAGTCGTACCATTCAAAGGAACGAACGAACGAACGAACAAACTTTATTTTAAAAGGGTAACAAATTGGGCACGCAGGCCCGTCTTACATTCGGCCCTTTCAATCACTCATCTTTCATTCATCAAATGTGCATGTTACATTAACATAGGGGAAAATACATTGTCAAATGGATTTTGTAAGCATAAACAATGCATATTACGCATGATACATTCGCATGAGAAAACAAAAAAAAAACATTATCAAATGAAAGTTGTAAACATAAACAGTGCATATTGCAATGTTGTGAGACACATCCACCATCCACCCACATATCCCGCAGCCATCAACACATCCCCTGCCCACCAAACCTCCCCCACCCACTAAACCTCCCCCACCCACCCACACATACCTCCACGCACTCACACAGAACCAGGCGAACATACATGCCGCCACACCCACTGATCCCCCACCCACACACATTTCCCCAAGAAGAAGAAGAAGAAGAATCAACGCAAGGTGATCTGCTGCCAAAACGTCCACAGCTGTGTTTCCAACTTGCAATGCGGGATTACGAAATGCATTCGTAACCCTCGTGTTCACGTAGTAATTTGAATTGTCTACCACGGTAATTTATTTAAAATTACTGTATGAATAAAAGTGTTGAATATCTCAACTTAAAGGATTCTTGTATCTTATTGCTTTAGTTCACGTTGAGTGATTTCTACAGTATGTACCCGACGCGATGCAGCGACATATGGCAGGCAATAAATAGTGCAATCCTTCTTGATATTTGGTTGCAACCGGTGTTGTGCAAATGGACAGAGTTCGTTGTAAATTTGAAATTACCGTGGGGATAACAGATGTTCCACAATTTCACAATACCTGTGACTACTGTGTGTTTTTATTGTTTCAGCTCAAGTATTATTCATTTATTCACTTCATTTGACCGCCGTATACACCTGACGAGATGCAGCGAAATATGCCAGGCAATAAATCGTGCAACATATTGTTTATGGCTTCTATGTTTAAATATTTGTTTATTTCGAGATCCGACCTCTGCGGTGAGGTCAAAAACGTTTTTTTTTTTTTTCGTTCACTACATTTGAAAGTGCACCTTGTGTAAGTATCAGACGAGGGAGAAGAAAGAGGCCCAGGTTCAAGCCCCTAGAGCGCCATAATTATAATCTTTGAAGTCGGAGTGGGTTTGCCAGATGGTTAGGGACACTGTTAATAGGGAAAGCAAATCCACACACAAAATTCATTTCGGCACTACTAGAAGTAATGTGTAGGGACTACGCTTGAGTTCAAAGCGAGAGAGCGCCCCCCCCCCCAAAAAAAAAAAAGCCTGCCTTTGAGCACACGCGTAATACACACACATACTAGTGATTACACTGGATTGATTTTGCGTGTAGATTAGCTTTCCCTATTACCAGGAAATCAGGAGCCTTGGAATGTGATTAACATCGAACAATTAATATAATGAGCCACATCACGAAGATCTTGCTGAGAATTATCATGCAAAGAATTAGGAAGAAAATTCAACCCAAAATAGGATGTGGGTGTGTAGAAGGCAAGTTGCCATAGGCCTTGATCAGGCTATAGATTGTAAGACACAATTTGCACGGCATTAGTTAAAGAAGAATGGAAAATGTGCAAGACGTTTTGGTGCAAGCACGAAAACGTCACGATAAAGGCAGTTAGACTTGAGCCGGCGTCCAGGTCGGACGTGGCTTCTTGTCACTACAGCACGGCTAACACTATGCCGCTTTAGTTAGAATAATGTGTTGTGAAGTATAGTTGTAACATTTCTGTGGAGCGACTGCGTTGTCAGAATCGTCGTATTAATGTGGATTTGTGAGAAGAAACTATCCAGCGTCGTCTTATAAAAGGTTTGTGTTTCAGTTGCTGATTTTGGCTTTTCACTGTTCACCTAAAGAACAAGGAGGACTGGAAGGTATATATAAATAAATATATATTATTAACCCCGCCGCGTATCTCCCGCTCCTTGGCAATGAGGACTTATGTTCCGGTTATAGTGAATCCGTTGGACTAAGTTTTAAGGCACCGCAAAAGAAATATGCCATTTGCCTCAATTTTACATTATCGATTGCACGCCGATGCAGCTGCGCATCTCATTCTCATATGCACACCATGCACTACCACTGCTGAACGGGAAACCAGAAGCCACAAGCTGCAGTTGAGTCCAAACATTACAGTTTAAACAGCATATAATACTGTACTAAGTATATTAAGTAACAATTTATCATTCAAGAGATCGAGCCAAATACAAGTGAAGGCCAGGGTCGTATGCAGATTTTTATCATGACGCCACCATATATAATTTACTATAGGTGGAATAATCTCTAACACACGGACAAAAGCGTTTGAAAAATTAACATGACGTCATTATTTTGGTTGTGTATTACACACATCCGGGAACAGTCTGTAGTCTACGGTTCGAAGAAGAATGAATCAACTGTTAGTGAGAATTCAGAATGGCAATAGATGGACCTGTAGAGTGAAGGGAAGATGAATTGAAAGACATAGATCGTGAATTTAGAACAGTCACTTAAAGGTTTGTCAAGCTAACATTTAATATATGATATCAAATATATACTTACCGGCCGTCCTGGAAGTTCACCAGACACGGTAGAATTTGATGACTATTGAATAATATGCTACAACTACAACTAATAAGTTGTTTATCAAATTAAACAGAGATTGATTCTGACACAATCATGTCAACGATTCGATTTCATCTATTCTTATGGTTTTAATCCAAAACGCTGTTCATTGAAGGCGAGCTACGGTGAGGACATTCTTTACAGTAATGCCTGAGAAGATACAAATGTGCTTGATGTATCACATATTAGAATTTAACATCTGTCACAGACAGTTAACAGACGAAAAGAACTTGAGAACGTTCATACAGCCAATAAGAAGTGTCGGCATTGAAGATTCATTTGTCCACCATTATGTAGTACGTACATTTACTCGAACAAACAACAGATTGGTTGCACTGATGGAGAATTTACACAATTTCCGAACATCTAATTATATTGATCGTGCACATCTTCAATTTCCATTTGTATTCTCAGATACAGCAAAATATTTCAACGGGAAATTAATTGACAAATATTATGCTTAATTGGAAAAATTTTGTGAAAGAATTCGAAGGCAACGAAATTCGAGTATGCAGAACATTCATAAACAATTCTTGCGTACATTAAAGGTCAATTTCGAGAAACAGAACTTATCGAAACGTACATTAATACACAGATCGTCAATAAGCCAAATGATAATTACATCTTGAAATACGTACTTCAATTAAGACAGTATGAATTACATACACGAAATATTCTACATGCAATTGACATTTTGAAGCTATAATCCTGTCCAGATGTTACTGGTTAATCAAAAGCAAGATACTCAATCATTCATTATCAAGTTACGAACTTCTTTCGCTACATTATCAAATCTGAGAGATCTCCATGCATGTTCCAACTGTAAGGGTATTTTCTCACATCGTACTATTATTCAGGAATTACGCAAAGACATTAAATCATCAAACCCGCGGATCGATATTAATCTACATCTATTGTGTCGGGTCCAGAAGAAATTCCGATCAACGTGTTCAGGATAGGCGATAACTTTTCGAGCAGGGCCAATCAGTCGCCCGAATCGATGAGTGGATACAACGCTTTGAGACCTCCTTTATATAGATGTCCGATTACTCAATCATTAAATCTATCTCAGTTGTTGTCTGCATTGGAATATCGGTTACTAGAAGACAATCTAACAAACTTCTGTGTTATCCATGGACAACAATTTATTTACCAATCACGAATTAGAAATACACGACGTTGTTAAATTGAATGAAAACATACAGGGATATGGTCGAAGAACTGTGTGATCAGAATGAAATCTAGATACTAAAATATTAATGACATTTAAAGAACTACCATTCGTCTAATGCACCTGAGGAAAGCTAAATAATAGTAATTTACATCACTTATCATAATCACAAATAAAAGAATTTCATGTTGTTATCACGTGAAACCAGCACGTGATCATCTTACTAGATAAGGGTGTTCCTTAGTTCAAGGATAGTAAATTAGGGGAATTGTGTTAATTTGTTTATTCTTCGTTGGTTATAGTCAGTAACCCTATTTTATTTATGCTAAATTTTGGTATACATATTTTTTTTTAGACACTATTCATGTGGTCTTGTAATTCAGTGTTGATTTTGCTATTACTGCTTGATCAGCCGCAAATGTTTGCCATTTGTTTTATCAAGGGTAATCACAGGAATAGGTAGTGAGGGTACAGAGAGAACCACACATAATGTGAGGGTGCAGTGCGGTGTGCTGGGATAGAAGCAACTCCCCTACGCAGATATAACAGTACACTAGAATTGTACCAAGAGATGCGTTACATCTTTAGACGAATATGGAGGTGTACCATGGACTAACCAACGTCATTAGACTAAGAGGTTTGGGGAAACTCTCTTTAGGCTGATACGCGAAGGCAGTCTATATGATACCGAGATATGACCGTTAGAGAGTTAAGGATGATTTTATGGATACCGAGTCATATAATTATAGAAAAGCATCATCTTACTAGCACCAATAGACAGATGAAAGCATTATGAGTTAGCTTCTCTGCATACATGTGTGAGCATTGGGCAATGGAACCATATTACAACAGTTAAGTAAAGGAAAAGATTTATCCTGCTGGAGAAAGACATGAAAAGCATTAGATTTATCCTTAAAGGAGCAAAAAGAATAATTACAGAAATACGATTGGTCTATTGAGCATTGTTTAAACGGAGAGAACTATTGTGCTATTATAACATCGCTGATCGAATTACATTATTATTGGATTATTGTAATATCAGATTGTTAGGAACTGATTAGTTATATTATTATATTAAATAATTATTAGATAGATAATGAATGTTAGTTAAGTGGGACAGACAGACGACACCATTTTTCGTCCTTTGTCAAGTGATAAGATACAGAATAAACTAACAAAATGTTTTCAACATTTTGAAAGGTAGAGGGGGTGAATGCCTTAGGCCTTGATCAGGCTATAGATTGTAAGACACAATTTGCACGGCATTAGTTAAAGAAGAATGGAAAATGTGCAAGACGTTTTGGTGCAAGCACGAAAACGTCACGATAAAGGCAGTTAGACTTGAGCTGGCGTCCAGGTCGGACGTGGCTTCTTGTCACTACAGCATGGCTAATATTATGCCGCCTTTGTTTAGAATAATGTGCTGTTAAGTATAGTTGGAACATTTCTGTGGAGTGACTGTTTTGTTTCCGAAATCGTCGTATTAAAATGGATTTGTGAGAAGAAACTATCCAGCGTCGTATTATACAAAGGTTTGATTTTTCAGTGGCCAATTTTGGTTTTCACTTGTCATTTAACAAACAAGGAGGATTAGACCGAACACACGAATTTATATGTGTATGATCTCTCGCGCCTTGGCACAAGTGTACAGTAAATGCTGTATATATACTGAGAACAGTAATTGATCGTTCTATAGAAGTAAACAAAGATCTAAACCTTTGCTTTATTGACTACACACAGGCTTTCGATAAAGTGAGACATGTCGACATGATAAGGATGCTTGAAGATCTACAAATTGATGGACAAGACCTTAGACTTGTAAAAAAAACATATATTGGAAACAACAAGCTGCCAACAAAATTGATAATGAAGTTGTTGTTTTTCCATCAAGAATGATGATGACCATTCATTTCATCCAGTGGGGATGAAAGTATGGGCGAGCGGCGAAGCGGCAGGCATGGGTACGCTGGCAGCCGTAGTCGCAGACCTGCACACAGTCGGCTCAGGCCATATGGTCGTCTTCTACTGACCGGGCCAGCAGTGGGATTCGGCAGCCCCCTGAGCGACTGAGCAGTCCTCTATAGGAACACACTGCTCACCTCCATAACATGAGGAAGGGGCTAGAAAATGTGCCCTAAACATTGTCTGCTTCATCACTACCTAACCAGCTAGCCGCTGTTGGTGGGTACCCTATACTGCGGTCGACATACATAATGAAGTAGGTCAATATCAGCCTATTAAAAGAGGTATGAGACAATGATATGTAATGTCTCCAGATCTTTTTTCACTGTATAGTGAAAATATTTTAAGAAATATAGAAGATATGGAAGGAATCAACATTGGGGGACGATACATCAATAACATTAGATATGCAGATGATACAGTCTTGATTGCAGACAATGAACAGGACCTGCAACATTTAGTAGATACGGTTGTTGCACACAGTGAACAACTAGGGTTATAATTAAATTGTAAGAAGACACAGATTATGGTCGTCACTGGGAAGAAGTAAATACCACAATGTGATATACGAATAAATGGGCATATTCTTAAGCAAGTGAGTCGGTACATTTATCTAGAAACAGTCATAACATCTGATGGTAGATGCCTTGTAGAGATTAGAACAAGAATCGCCGTGACGAAGGTAGCCTCTTGCAAGATAAAAACATACTGACCAATAAAATGATATCAATTGAAACGAGAAAAAGAGTGTTGAAGTTCTACATATAACCTATACTTGTGTATGGATGTGATGCGTGGAAAATGAGCAGACAAGCTGAAAAACATCTGATCGCCGTGGAAGTATGGTTTCTGAGAAAAATGAAATGAATATCATGGACAGACAGAAAAACCAATGAACAAGTCCTTCAGTCCTTCAAGAAACAAATGAAGATCGTAAACTGATTAGAGTCATTAGACGTAGGCAGTCAAAAGTTTTTGAACATCTTATGAGAAGAAATGACTTTGAGAACTTTGTGACAACTGGCAAGATCGAAGGGAAGAGACCAAGGGGAAGACCTAGATGTAAGTACCTGCATGGCGTGGCCACGTGGCATGGCCGAGACAGGAACACGGAGCTGATCCACGACTCTGGTGATCGAGTGAGATGGCAAAACATGACCGCCAACGCTTATCGGCATGGCACGTGATGGATGGATTACCAGTGTCCCTCGACGTCAGGCTAACCCTCTCCGTCTTCTGAGGTAATTGTAATTTACGTCCCCAAGTCTAGGGCGAGAGTATCTTTGCAAGGACTAACTCATATAACAAACATCCGTTAGCCGGAAAGTTGTGTGAGCCTGGTGTTCTGTATGGCTGCGAATTCAGCTCAGTGTTGAGCTAAGTTGAGCTGATTTGAACTAAGTCAATAACAGATATCACAGCACGCGGAACATTCCCATACATGCTTGAATTCAGCTCATTATTGAGTTAAGCTAAGTCGAATTGAGTTGAGCTGAGTTGAGTTGAGTTGAGTTGAGCTGAATTGGGTTGAGTTGATCTGAGCTAAATCAAGAACCGACATCACAGTACTCAGGACATACCCGTACACGCTTGAATTCAGCCCAGTGTTGAGTTGAGTTTAATTGAGTTGAGTTGGGTTGAACTGAATTGAGTCCAATACCGACATCACATCACACGGGACATTCCCATATATGCTTGAATTCAGCTCAGTACACAATGAAACTGATGAGAAACTGAAGGACAGAGAAGAAAACACACACTGAGGTAACGAGAGCTGCAAATTTACAAACATCCATCATAAAATCACACAGAGAAGCAGTAAATTGGCTGATTCAGTGCCACACAAACACGTAATTTTCTAACATACATGGTGCACAATCAAATGAACAAATATTATAATGTAATTTCCGTTCACAGAACAATAAAATTGGGGAAGATACCGCGAAACGAAGCAAATAACACGACGAGAATAGTGTGACGATATATCAACCTTCTGTTCAAATGGCAGGTCACATGTGGTGATATATTATCCTTCGGCACTAAATCAGTGTAATATAATGGGTATGTAAACAGAAGAGGTGGATGTAGAGAGTTTAGCCTTATGTGGAAAATACTTGGCTACAGAAGCAGAGGAAGACAGAGACAGGCAGAAGGGGGGGGGGGGGGGAGAGAGAGAGAGAGAGAGAAAGAGAGATGTTGCACATCCTATATGGACGTCGCAGTCAACCCTAGAATCTTTAGCTGTTTGTGATTTCTTGGCTAGTTTACGCTCAGGAGGTTACCATTGCTTTCTGAAAAACCGGCACTCACACCATTGTATGAAAACCAATGTAAGGCGGTCTACTGCCAAATCGATCACATCTATGTTTCGAACGTGGTATGCAGGATTACGAATTGCGTCCGTAAGTAAACAATATAACATAAAACAAAGTAATGCGACTTTACAACGCACAATAACGAAAAACAAAGAATGTTGCGGCGATTAGTCTTCATCAGCACACAAATACAAAAATCACATAATATAAACACAACAGTGGCTAAATTAAGAAATAATAACTGAAATTTTACACTAATTTCTAATGTAATTCGCACTTTGTCTTGAAGGTAAACTGGGGACAGTCAAAGAATAGGGAAAGTAAACTGGAAAAGAAAATGTTTGCTGAAGTTGGATGTACATGGGGGAGGGTTATTGATGTTCCAGCGCCAGTGACAAGCACTTTACCTCCAATTTCCTCCATGATTCATAAGAAGTGTTTTTATGGGATCAAGTACATTCCCTAGCTATTTGCTAGACCTGTCATAGGTTCCTTACAAACTTAACTCTTTTATATTTGCTACGAGCTTGACGAAATCGTGCAACACTATTCGCTTGATAGATGCGAAAAGAAAGAAGAAGAAGAAGAAGTGTCTGTGTTGTTGTAATATCAACCTTTTAAGAGAGGTGTTAGGCAGGAATGTGTAATGTCTCCAGATCTTTTTTCCCTATACAGCAAAAATATTTTCAGAAATGTAGAAGATATAAATGGAATCAGCATTGGAGGACGAAACATCAATAACATTAGATATGCAGATGATACAGCATTGATTGCGGACAATGCGCAGGATCTGCAACAATTAGTAGATGCGGTCGGTGTACACAGTGAGCAACTGGGGTTAGAATTAAATTGTAAAAAGACACAGATTATGGTAGTCACTAGGAAGAACGAAATACCACAATGTAATATACAAGTAAATGGTACTAATCTTCAACAAGTGAATCGGTACAACTATCTCGGAACAGTCATAACATCTGATGGGAGATGCCTTGAAGATATTAGAAGAAGAATCGCCATGGCGAAAGTAGCCTTTAGGAAGATGAAAAACATTCTGACCAATAAAAAAGATGTCAATTGAAACGAGAAAAAGGGTGTTGAGGGGATACATAGAGCAACTTGGACAATGAGCAGTCAAACTGAAAAAAAAACATCTGATGGCTGCAGAAATGTGGTTTCTGAGAAAAATGCAAAGAATACCATGGACAGACAGGAAAACCAATGACCAAGTACTACAGGAGACAAATGACAATCGTAAATTGATTAGAGAAATTAGACGTAGACAGTCAAAAATTTTTGGACATGTTATGAGACAAAATGGATTAAAGAACTTAGTGACAACTGGTACGATCGAAGGGAACAGACCAAGAGGTAGACCGAGAGGAAAATACCTGGATGGCTTGGCCACATGGCATGGACGAGACAGGAACACTGAGCTGATCCACGTCATAACCGCCCATGCTTTCCGGCATGGCACATGATTGATTGATTGTTTGTTTGTTTGTGTTGCTGTTATTATCTTTATTATTGTTTGTGTTGTTGTTATTATCTTTAATGTTGTTTGTGCTGCTGTTATTATCTTTATTATTGTATGTGTTGCTGTTATTATCTTTATTGTTGTTTGTGTTGTTGTTATTATCTTTATTGTTGTTTGTGTTGCTGTTATTATCTTTATTGTTGTTTGTGTTGTTGTTATTATCTTTATTATTGTCTGTGTTGCTGTTATTATCTTTATTATTGTTTGTTGTTGTTGTTATCTGGTAGCTGTTATCTGTGTTATTTTGGTGCTGTTATATCGTAAACTGATTAGAGTCATTAGTCGTAGACAGTCAACATTTTTTGGCATGTTATGAGAAGAAATGAATTGGAGAACTTGATGACAACTGGCAAGATCGAAGGGAAGAGACCAAGGGGAAGACCTAGAACCAAATACCTGGATGACTTGGCCACGTATCATGGTCGAGACAGAAACACGTAGCTGATCTACGACTCTGGTGATCGAGTGAGATTACAAAACATGACTGCCCACGCTTATCGGCATGGCACATGATGGATGGATGGTTGCTGTTATTATCTGTATTATTGTTTGTGTTGCTGTTATTATCTTTATTGTTTATTGTGTTGCTGTTATTATCTTTATTATTGTATGTGTTGCTGTTGTTATCTTTATTTGTGTGTGTGATGCTGTTATTATCTGTATTATTGTTTAAGTTGCTGTTATTATCTGTATTATTGTTTAAGTTGCTGTTATTATCTGTATTATTGTTTAAGTTGCTGTTATTATCTGTATTATTGTTTGTGTTGCTGTTATTATCTGTATTATTGTTTGTGTTGTTGTTATTATCTTTATTATTGTCTGTGTTGCTGTTATTATCTTTATTGTTGTTTGTATTGCTGTTATTACCTTTGTTATTATTTGTGTTGCTGTTTTTATCTTTTTTTTTTTGCTCATGTTGTTGTTATTATCTTTATTGTTATTTGTGTTGCTGTTATTATCTTGATTGTTGTTTATGTTGCTGTTATTATCTTTATTATTGCTTGTGTCGATGTTATTATCTTTACTATTGTTCTGTTGCTGTTATTATCTTTATTGTTGTTTGTGTTGCTATTATTATCTTTATTATTGTATGTGTTGCTGTTGTTATCTTTATTACTGTGTGTGTTGCTGTTATTATTTTTATTATTGTTTGAGAGAGTTCCCTCCAACGCCCCTCTTCCCCGATGTAAGTTGTTTGTTCTTTAAGGAAATGGTTACGCCGTCTGCCTCGCGCTCCGAAGGTCGTGAGTTCGTGTCCAGCCTTCGTCATTCGATTCATGGGTGCAGTTGTCTCGGGGACTCTTGGGAGTCGTCGCTGGAGCTAAGGATTGAGTGCTGTGCGACGTTTACAGCAGGTGGTCCTGTGGAAAAAGACCGAGCCGTGTTGGATATAGTTAGTTAGTTAGTTAGTTATCAGTTGGGGTATCTTCGTTGCACTCCGGACATGTCCATAGGTGCTCAGATCCTCCCCCCAGCATATGCATCAGCGTCCGGTGGCTAATAGTGCCAGTTCTGTGTTGGTTGACGAGGCGCTTTGTTTTCCCGATGTACCTCTCGCGTCTGGCTGTGCCGATTCTTACTCCCAGGTCTTTCATCCTGGAAAGCGATGTGGAATCACTGGCGTCAAAATCCTCTGTTCTCGCCATATCTTTAAGGGCGTTAATAACATCGGCACGATCCATGGGCTGGCCATCTACAGGGGGTGCAGAGCCAGCCAATTTATCAGCTCGTTCATTTCCCTCGACTCCCGCATGTCCCGGGACGAAGATGAAGGTGACTTTGCGGACAACAGACTTCCGCAGCGACTCAGTCCACTGTCTACGTACAGATCCAGCTTCGACCTTCTGAATCATGCTCATTGAATCACTTAGTACACACACGTTGGTATATTGCTGTGATTCCAGCCATATGAAAGCCTGTGTAACTGCCATCACCTCCATCGTCATGCTGCTCGTGGTCATGGAGTGGGCACCACTGGATTCTTGAACGGTTCGGCCCGCTGAGCGGGCTGTAAATGCCCACGCACTTCTCTGCTGCTTTACAACAGATCCATCTGTATAGATGAGCACTTCGGGGCTATCTGAGTGATCATAGATGAGCGCGTTAACCTCTGCATTGACAGCGGCAGGGTTCTGCTCTCTGCACCGTCTGTCGAGTGTGATAATGCAGGAGAAGGTACACTTAAAAGCTGGAGGCACCGGCACCCATTCCTTGCCGGGGTTGATACTGGTAAGACTGCAGACCTGTCCGACGACATCTTCCGCCCGACCCATCCATGATTTGCCCCTCTTTAGCCTGTCACCCTTTTCTCTGAATACAGCGTCATGCAGAGGGTGCTGCTCATCTGCACTTATTTTTAAGTATGCACGAGCTCTCCAGATCTTGATCCTGTGTTCCATTGTCGGGAAGTCAAGGAGGTATCTCATTGCTACACAGCTGGTGTCTCTCGTGCAGCCCAAAATGATGCGCATGGCTTCGTTTTGTACCTTTTCAAGTCTTCCAATCTGTGTAGGGCTGACAGTGAGGATGGCCAGGGCATACTCGATGCGTGAAAGCACAAGTCCTTGGAACAGAAGTAATAGCAGTCTTTGCTCGATATTGGCACTCGCCATGACTCTCATTGCTGCCAAACCTTTTCGAGCCTTCGTTATGTGTTGGATATAACTCGGTTGATAACTTCGTTATGTGTTGGATATAACTCGGTTGAATGAAGTCGATCCTCATGCCTTTTAAAACTCTTTTTTTTTTCAGAAATGATTATTTTCTTCTTTTTTTCTTCTCTTACCAGTGTCCCTCGCCAATAGGCCAACCCACTCCGACTTCACAGGTACTTGTAATTTACGTCCCCAAGATAAGGACGAGAAGTCAACGTGTTAGTCTAACTGACCTGTGAAGGGGTTGAACCTGCTGTCTTGGCATCAGCACACCGGAAGTTTAATAGCCAGCGCTCTTATCCATTCGGCCATGCTGGCCTCCATAAATCCAACTATACGGTGCATTTTTAATGACTGCGGGTTTTTTAAAACATTCCCGTTCCAATTATTGTATTTGCTTTTTATGTTGCATGAACTCCACAGAGGGTGAATACAAAACTTGGAACGGCAATATGTTCAAAAACCCTACAGTCATTTTCTTCTTCTTTCGTTCGCTTGAAATATGTGTATAACTGCAATGTTGTCTCTTGTATGAATTTAACTGTTTTTTAGTTAATTAGCGGTCTATAGAGTTTATCTTCCACTGTCGTCTCTCTAGGCCAGAAGGTTCGCCTGGATATGTTGTAATTTGGGCAGTCTTGGAGTATTTACTCTGCTGTCTGCGACGCCAATCCACATGTACACATGGCTGTTTCACCAATCTTAAATTTTGTATACATGTGGTTGCGTAATCTATTGTGTCCTGTTCTGAGGCGAAGAATAAGGACGTGCTCTGGTCTGTTCACAACGTGGTAGTCGTCCTGAGCAGATTTTGGTTGTTTTCTGACTGATTTAATCATTCTTTTCTTTTGGTGGTATGTAATGACTTGCCGGTCTTCCTGGCTAAGGAGTTAACGTCTTTCTCTGTAATCCCGTATATCCACGTAGGGTAACGCAGCGGCGAGAGATTCGGTAGCGGAACGCGTCACGTTGCTTACTTACGGGGTATGTGAGCCGGTCGCTCAGAAAGCAACAGCAGACTACTGAGCGTGGTATTGCCAAGAAATCAATAACGGCGGTAAAATGATGGTGTTGACAGCGATGTCCTATAAATAGGATATGCGAAAACAAAAATGGGCACATCAGGCTGTTCTTCTTTTGCTCCTTCCTTAGCCAGTCGATCAGCTCTGTCGTTTCCGGGTACTCCACAGTGGGATGGTATCCACTGTATGATGACCTTATGCTGACTGCTAAGTTCAGAAAGTAGTGTCCTTAGTACTGGCAATTTCCCAGACAAGAGCGCCTTGAGTACTGATTTTGCATATGTCAATAGCACCACAGGTTGTGTACCATGGCTGGTATTTAGTAATTTCTCTGTTGCTATCTTGATTGCCTCAATTTCAGCATCATAGTTATGGCAGTACTTTCCTGTTGGAACTCTGACCGTGTCCCTAATATTTTGAACAGCATTTTGTGCTGACCCATCTGTGTAGGCTCGGATCCAGAGGTTCTGTGGGTATTCTTCATCAAGGAAGCTGAGAGTGGCTGTTCTGCGCTGTACGCTGTTGTTCTTCCTTGTCAAATATCTCACTTTTGTCTGGATTTGTAGTGATAGATATGTTCATCTTGCCACGGAGTTCGCACTGGAATAGTCAGGGGGATACCAACTGTGGGCAGATCGGTAGTTTCTCTGCAGAATCGTTTGGTCTGGTGAATAAATGTACTTCTTTTCAACCGCCCCATAGCTAAGTTTTCAAATTTGTTCTTCATAGGGTGGCCTGGTAAGCTGAGAAACGTTTCTGCTTGTATTAGCGTTTTCGTATCTCTCGCTCTCTCAGTGCTTATGTCCTCCCCATCTTCTCCATTTCCACTATAGGGGTTGATCTAATCCCTCCTGTAATGAATCTAAGAGCTTGATTTTGCACCTTGTCCAGCGCTTGTAGTGTGGTTTTTTATGCTGAACACAACGCAGTTGACCCGTATTCCAGGTGTGGTCGTATGCTCTGTTGATAAACTTTGCTAAGTATCTTCCTATTGGCTCACCATGTGGTTCCACTTAGTTTTCTCAGGATGGCTATTTTCCTTCTGGCTTTTGCTAATGCTTCGTTGATGTGCTTTCTCCATGTCAGCCTGCCATCAAATGTTACTCCAAGGTATGTTGGTTCTTTATCTTCTCTTAGGGGTGTTACATTTTTCTGGATGATCCCTGCCTTTTGTTTTGGAGAGAGGGTAAATAAAGCGGTGCTGCACTTGTCAGTGTTTATGCTGACACATCATCTATTTGTCCATGCAATAAATGTATCTACAGCTCTTTGTAGCGATCTGATGGCCACTGACGCATGTTCATTTGTGCTCCATAGAACCAGGTCATCAGTGTATATTGCCACTTTAATTCCATGCGGTAGATTAGCAACGAGATCATTGATGAAGTTTAGAAAAAGTGTGGGGACAAGACTCCTCCCAAGGGAACACCGTGACGCAGTAGTACTTTCTTGCTCTTTAGTCCGTTTATCTGTACTCGGGCTCTTCTGTTGTGCAAGCATGCTTTCACCCATTTGTACATTCTTCCATTGACTTTACAGTTTCTCAGTTTCTTCATCAGACCTTCTTTCCAGGTTTTCTCAAAGGCTTTCTTCAGATCTATCCATGCCGCAAGCACCAGCTTCTTCTCTTGGAATGCATTCTCAATTTCTTGAGAGAGGTAGGTTATCTGATCTTCCGTAGAGTAGCACTGCCTAAAGCCAGCCTGCTGTGGCGCATAATGTTTGCGCTCCATTGTTTTGCAGAGACAGCTGGTGAGGCTAACTGGTCTGTAGCTGGAGGCAATGGAACTATATTTCCTATAATTTTAGGAGGGGTATCATGATTGCTTCTCTCCAGGCTTGTGAAACACTGCCTAAGGTCCAGCTGTTATTGAAGATCTGCAACAGCTTTGCTTTGGCCTCTGTCCCTAGGTTCCTGATCATTTCATTGGAGATACCATCAGCTCCTGGTGACTTTCTCATTTTCAGTTTTGATATGGCTAGCTCCAGTTCACTGATTGTGATTGGTGCCTCCAGAACCTCATGTACTATTTCCTTCTGTCCTGTATGTTGCCATTTCTCTCGAATCTCTTGTTGTTTCTCTGGACTAATTTCGATATTTTTATCTTATGCGAATGAGTCCGCAAAATGGTCAGCTGCCTGCTTTCCTGTTAAGATGTTTCCGTCTTTATGTAGTGCAAGTTTTGAGTTTCTTCCTGTGCCATAGTTAAGTTGTTTTATTAGTTTCCACAACTTCCTTGTGTCTCTTTCAAAGTTCAGTGACTCTGTTTTTCTCTTGCCAGCTTTTCCGTCTAGCCTGCATCTTGGCCCCTTGAAATTTGGCTTTTGCGTGCTGGTATTTATTGTGGTGCTCTTGGCTGGGTTTGGCTTCTGCTTGCTTTCTACATACTTCCACATCATTATGCAACTGTTCCAGTTCACTACTCCAGTAGGGTTTATACTGTTTTCGGGCTCCTCTTGGTACTGTTTCTTGTACTGCCTGTAGTATGCATTTCCCAAACTCTTCAACTACTTTATTTACGTCTTTCTCAGTGTTCAGGTTTCTAACCAGTATGCTGGTGCGATTCTTGTACATTGCCCAGCCTGCTTTCTTGTAGTTCTACCTCGAGAGGGTGCTGCTTCACTTACAAGCTCATTTTCTACGGTTAGAAAGACTGGCCGATGGTCGCTGCCACCAAGTTGTTTCCCAACAATTCGTGTAATGTTCCACTCCAGGTCTGGTGAATGAAAAGCCAGGTCAGGTATAGTTGTAGTGTGCCATGATCTCGAGTAGAAAGTATGTGGGTCAGAGGCTTGTTAATCAAGATGAATCTATTCTCATTCTACCAGTCTTCCAGTCCCTCTCCTCTCTGGTCTATGTGATCACAGCCCCAGCTCTGCGAGTGGCTGTTGAAATCGCCACACACAATAATTTTTTTCTTTTAATGGTAATGTGTCCAGTTCCCGTGGGCGGTCACTTGGACAGTAGTAATCGGTTAGATGTAGGCCTGTATTGCCTGTCTTAAGTTTAAGTGTCTGATACTCAACCCCTTCCATGTAAACTTTAATTTGGGAAGCAGTGATGTTATTTTTTACAAGGGTCAATATCCCACCCTTTCGCCTGTCCTTTCGGTCAGATCGGTAACACTGGTAGCCTCTGACTTTGAAGGCTATATTTTCGTTGCAATGCGTTTCTTGCAAGCAACTTACGCTTCCTTTTTCTTGGTCCAAGATGTTATCTAGTTCTATTTTTTTGCTGATTCCCTCCCCATTCCAGTGCATTATTTTTAGTCTTTGTTTGGTATGGCCAGACGCTCTATTCGCCCTGGCTCAACAGGACATCTTTCGAGGCATAGGACTCGGCACTATACCTGCCTGGGGATCCAAAGCAGGGCGAGCACCATAACCTTTAGCAGTAGTCGACATATTTCATGGCGTAATTGCGTGGCATCCTGATTTATGAGGTGCGCCTCCTGGCTGGTTGCCCCCGTCTTCAGCACCATTCGTTTGCTAGAGCAAACTGTGGTCTTACTCGACTTTAGATGTGTAGACGCGCGCACACGTGTCTGCGCATGCATGTACGAGCATACACATCTAGAGCGTACTGGTTATTTTTCGGCGCCAGAGACTTGCCGCCGCCCCTTCTCCTGTTAGTTAAAACAGTTCCGCCACGTGAAGGCCAGAAGTTGGACTTTTGCTGCAGATATGATGAATGCACGAGCCATTGGGGTATTTATGCAAGGTTGGGCGCTCACCCCAACTCTGCGCCCCGGCTACATACAGCAACATTTGAAACCCCTAGTCATTAAAAATACATCCTGTATTAAGAGATAGCCTACGAAAGTCGGCTCCTTGGCGAAGGTGCTTCGGACGCAGTTCGTTATCCCGTATACCCGCGGGCGATTTGGCAGCAGACCACCTCGCGTTGGTTTTTTTTAACGAATTGGTATGGGTGCCTGTCGTTCAGAAATCAATGGCAATCTACTGAACATAAACTTACCAAGGGATCGCAACAGTAAAAAATGCTTGTGTTGACTGCGACGTCCTGTAAAGGATATGCACCTAACTTTTAATGTACGAAAGTTATAACATCCACCCCCCCCCCCTTTTTTCCCCCCAATTTATCACGTGCCCTCTCAAGTTAAAAGCTTATATGTGAGAGAACAAGACAAAGGGAAACAACCACATTAATTTCCCAACACATTTTCGCCCAATTGAAAAGATGTTAATTTTGGGGTGTGGTGTAATGCCGGTGAATGGCAAAGGTTTATTTTTATGCTGAGCAAGAGATCTTTTCAACTTCACTTGGGGTAATGTGAGGGAGGGTCGACTCTTGGTCTCTGCTGTGAGAAAGCTTACCGAGCACTCACACTTGGCACGTAGCGAGGCAGCAATATTCACTTATATATCTCCCGATGATGATAGACAGTCGACACCCAAGATTAACACTCTCTGCTAGAAAGCCTCGGGAGTATGCTCGGAATGAAAAATTTATTCGTCTAGCAGCGTGAAACTATGTTATGTTCAATCTGCGGTAGCAACAACAAAAGTAACATCGATACCAACAACAGCAGAAGCAGCGGCAATACTAACAACAGTAACAACAGCATCAATAACACCAGTAGCAACAACAACAGCAACAAAAACAGCACCAACAACTATAACAACAAAAACAGCACCAACAACAATAACAACAAAAACAGCAGCAACAAACACAGCACCAACAACAATAACCAAGAAAGAGCAAAGGAAGGTAGGAGCAGGAGTAGTGGTCCCAGACTGGAAGATGAAGAGACAGTTCAAACTAACAGACCAGACAGCAGTATGCACGGCCGAACTGGTTGCCATAATGAAAGGTCTAGAGATCGCAGCCGAAAAACCACCACTGAGACTGTATATATTAACAGACTCCCTGTCATCAGTACAGACGCTCGGGAACTTCAATAGAGGCAACAGACCCGACATAAAAGAGGAGATACTAGCGACAGCCACAAACCTCAGGTACATGGGATGCCATTCACCATCGGATGCATACCAGCTCACAGGGGTATCCCGTGAAACGAATAGGCAGGCAGAGCGGCGAAACGGGGAATAACCAGCAATAATAAAATCTGCACAGGCCTAGGTAAAGTAGAAGGGAAGAATATAGTAAAAACCTACATTCTCAAGGAATGGAGGCAACAGTGGCGAGACAGCGATAAAGGCCGTCATGCCTACCAAGTATTGGGTGAACCCAGATACAAGCCACAAGTCAAGACCAACATGAAAGCACCGGCAAACAGACAGCTGTGGAGAATCAGACTAGGCAATTGGAAAGACACAAGAGAAAACCCATTCTGCAGAGAGTGTCGAGAAAACAACACCATCGAACACTACTTACTAGTATGCGACAAGTACAATAGAGAGCGAAGGGACCTGAGAGAGCACTTCGTCAAAACTGGGAACCTAATGACAATGACGGAGTGCCTGCACATAAACAGCAACCCAGAAACACAACGACTGGCCAGACAGTTCCTATGCAGAACAGGGAAGACCGTATAACCTCCCTACACTGTATATATATATATATATATATATATATATATATATATATATATATATATATATATATATATATATATATATATATATATATATATATGTGTGTGTGTGTGTGTGTGTGTGTGTGTGTGTGTAAATGTTTTTGTTTTTAATTTTTTTTTTTAAAATCTATGTACGTAATTTTAAAAAAAAAATGGCGGGGTGAATGGCAGGAAGGTAGGTTGGCTCTTCCGGTAGAGCACCTGAACTAGGATGACAGGGAGACCTGGTCATCTTGTTGCTACACCACACCCACACGCGATTAAGAAAAACGCCAACAAAAACAAACGTAAAGGAATTCGGGCCGCTGACCAGGGGGACAACTTGAGACTTGCACTTGAATGCTCTGCCTTTGCCTACATCGAGTCCTTATGAGGACTGGACATGACCGGGACCAGCCCCGATGAGAATAACACAAGAAGCGACAAGCAGGTAACAGTGCTAACAGAGAAAAGAAGCCAACAAACGAGAGAATGCGGGTCCCAGTAGGCCCAACTAAGGACCGGTCTTTATCAGGACCAACACAAGACAAAGAAAACAACCAGAAAGCACAAAATAAATTTATCCGACGAACAGAGCGGAACCAAGGTAACCAGTAGGAATTAGGACTAACGGTCCACACAACCACGGCTCTCAACAATAACCACCGCTGAGGAAGTGTCACAAAATGAAACCGTGTGTTTATCCGGTTGATTATTACAGAGGATTTTCGGATTAAGCGGACGATCGACCAGCGACATCTATTTGTACTAACAGAGTAAACACAGTTGTACAGGTTACATCGTGTCAGCCCATAAACACATTTGGTGGTGAGGGAGAAGGATATGGAATGGTTCCGTTTGTCATCTATACTGCCGGACATCAGACGGAAATGGCTGCTGGGATTGTCACCACGGAACAGAAGAGTGACAAGTTTGTCAACATTTGAATGCAGATGGAAGCCGTGAGATCACAGGGGCAGATGTAAAACGGAAGTACCTAGTACGGAAAACAGTGCATCTGTCAATTCTTGGTTTCCGGAACATCAAGATGATTGGCAGCTTGGTATCGAAACTCTTTGCTGGGAGTTTACAGAAACTAGCTGGCTTGTTTTGAGAATCTAGGCAATTACTGACAACTTTGACAGGATTTAAGCCAGGAAAATAGTTCTTGACAGGGGACGATTTGCCATTGTGCCACCTGTGTGGGGGAGTAAAGGATAACGTCACGTGGACAACTTTGGTAGTTTGCCATATAAACTCGAGTTGAGATCAACTAGGGTGGACTTGAATAATGCTCTAGACAGAGTGCAGGGCACTGCAGTGCCAGTGGAAATAATATCTACCGTGTGTTAATTAGTGACTTAATTTTACACGTGCCTATATGGCAGATGTAGATATGATTTATAGGACTGCAGGAGTGCCATTTAAGGTATAACTTATTATAATATATTCGTTATAATTACTATAGACTGTGGCTTTGTTAAACTATAGTGTGATGATTAGCACTGTTAGTGGAAACTAGCTAGAGTAGTGAAGTGATACTTGGCTCTGTTAGCTAGAATAGATTAGTGAAGTGTTGATAGCTTTACTAGTTGAGAATTGAGTAATGAGGGATAATTGGGATCTTCCCGTAGGTGTCCCTGGTGGGCGGGGTTCCGCATTCTGTTTGGTGATTTTTTCGTTGTCATAGCCTGATTCGGCTCTAGGTGGGTAGCTAATCTGCTCTATGACTAAGTCTAGTTAGCTAAAGATCATTAAGCAAGGTGATAGGCTTACACTCAGCCGAAAGGATCAGTGACTAGTACTATCACCAGATGTGTTGTTTCTATCCTAGGTTCCCTACCAGATCCAAGGAAACTATACAAGTTTGGGAAAGAATTAAAAAACCCATTAGGAAGAACACCAGTTCAAGAGTCACTAGAGTTGCATACAGAACGTAACTTACGCTAGAAGGAAATTGATTCATCAAAGAGAGTGATGCATACTGATGCACCACACAGCATTAGACAGTAGTAACGAACCGAGAACCGGCTAAGAGTACCTAGTGTTAGTACAGCAACAATTAACATTAGAAATTAGCACTTATGGACTGAATGGTTCGATGTGCAACGAGGATGATCTGTCGACTAACTAACTAACTAACTAACTGCGTACACACTACAAAAGACTTGTGCAGTTTGTTAAGGAACGTTAGGAACGGACATTGTGTAGAGTGCAACCGGTCCATGATTAACTGTTAATACCACCGGTGTCTATTTCGGATGTTCATGAAATTGGATTACCAGAGGTCTACAGAGGCAAAGCAGTATCCGGCAAGATGGTTTCGGCAACGGGTGAGAAGTACATGTTCTGACGTAACGTGCTGTGGTCTATCTTTGCTGGGATCAGCTGACTGGGTTGCTGTCTGAGAGTCAGAGTCTACACACTTTATAGAACACGTCACACATTTTCTTCTCATACACGTCTCATATACGTTACACTTTTATTTTAATAAATTACTCTTTATTAATTTTTAGAAGCAAGAGTTGTTGAGTATGTTGCGTTGGGGAAGTATGAGAAGGGGGGCATAGTACGACAGTGAGAGAGTGATAGGAAAAGGTGTCCATAGGCTGATGGAGTGTGTTGGACGGAAGCTGGTGGATTCTCCAGAATATTGAGAGGGAAAAAATATTATAATGTGGGTGTCGGCTCTCTTCACTCCAGGGACGACACTGTAAAGGAGGACACGACAGGAAGCAGGTTAGACTAGACCGAATTTGAAATTTGTTTTTGGAGAATTAGAATTGGAATTGGAAGGGAAAGGGGAGTCGAGCCGAGTACAGCCGAGTGGAGGCTGGGGCTAGGTGTGGAGAACTAGCCCAACAGTGGAGTCGTGGCGGAGTTAGTGACAACTCCGCCTGGTGGATTCTCAGACAGTGGAGTCTGAGGCTGCGTCAGGGAGACGTAGCGAGGGCATTAAGTTATGGACCAGTGAAGGGATCTGGGTCCAGAGCGAAGATACTCACAGGAGAGGTGAGTTTTGAACCAGACAGTGGAGGTCTGAGTTTTGGGCAGTGATATTTTGGGCTGAGTGAGAGACACCAGCCAGAAAGCGGCGTTCAGGAAGAAGTATTCAGTGTGGGCTATGTTTAAGGGAAGAAACTGGCCAGTTATTCGGAGTTCGGACTGAGGAAGAAATCTCAGCCAGGCAGTCAGGAAGCTCGGACACGGGATCTAGTCCGAGGGATATTAATCATATCATCAAGCCGATCGAAGACAGTTGCGTGATGTAATTGTGCCAATGTATTTTCTGGAAATACTATCATGTTTGCTGTGAATCATGTACCCGTGTCATTAATAAACTGATGTGCGCGAAACGGTGTTTTTATAGTCTATAACTGTGCATGAGTAAATCTGCAGCGTGTTCATATAGACATACAACTGACATCCTCTAGACAACTATAGCCACGTCTTTATGTCCAGTCACTTTGTGACACATGTCAACAAACGAAAACATTAAAGTAATTTAGATTACATAGATAGTGATGTTTTTATTTTTTTTTATAGCATATCCTTTACAGGACCTCGCTGTCAACACCAGGATCGTTCAGCTGATTGTTGATTTCTTGGCAAGATTACGCTCAGTAGTTTGCCATTGCTTTCTGAGCGGCCGGCTCACATACCCCGTAAGTTACTGATGCGATTCGAACCACTGCTGATTCTCACCGTCATCACGTTACCCACGAGAGTATACGAGATTACGGAGAAAAGTCATAACCTCTAAGCCACGAAGCCGGCTAGATAGTGATTAGATAGTGTAAATCATTGAAACATGGAAACAATGGTATTTCTGACAGCATACAATTAGAAATAAGAACTGTGTAATATTATCTGGACATTTTGAGTGATAGGACGGTGAATAGTAAATTATTTGCGCGGAGTAATTAGACAGTTGATTATCATTTTTTTTAAAGTGTGTAGTGAGCAATTGTGTTTACATTGTGCGTGTTGTTATCGACTAGTTAACGTTTAAGGAAGTATGCATGTTAGCAATAGTAGATTATTGGGGTATAGGTATTTGAAGTTAGAACGTAGTGCCTAGATAAATCAGCCGTGTTTAAGTTATGAGCGTATAATTTGTGTGTATATTAGTGAATGGGTAGTTATAAGTCAGGAAAGTTAATAAATGTGTGTTAGTAAAGTGTTGATAAACATACCTAAATTAATTGTATTAGAGGTGAGAATGAATAGTTAACTATATATTACGACAGAACTGTGTTATTAGTAGCTGCTATAGTGATCGTGCAGAGATTGTGTTAGCTAAACAACTGAAATTATTAGAATTAGTTATTGTTCCTAACGAAACTTAATAATTTAATAAAAATAAGGTTGCAGATAATAGATTGAAGTGTGATAGGTACACAGAAAATGGAATGTTTAGGAACTCAGAATATATTGAGACCATCTAGTAGAATGATGGAATAGTTACTAATAGGTGAGATTAAGTTATATAACAGAAAGTCAAACATTCACTAGTTATGTTGTTAATTGGTTGGAATTTGTAGTCACATTTGAATTTGTTGTGTTGAAATTAACATTGTGCATGACAACGACTAACACATTGAAGATTTTTTTTAAAAAATTGATTCTTGCATGCAAAGTTGTGTGTTTACATTTACGTGTGTTAGTGATTAGTTAATTTTAGTAAAGGAATTGTGTTAATTTTTGTATTAGATTATAATGGTAATGGAAATTAGTGCTTATGTAGATCAATCTGTGACAAAATAAAACCTTAATAATAAAGAATTTAGAACAGATGCGGCAAATTAGCATAATTACTTATGGGAATGTCCTGAGTGCTGTGATGTCGATTCCTAAATCAATCAATCAATCAATCAATCATTCAATCAATCAATTACTTACATGTGGTGAAATCAATTGCTATCATAGCATTGCCACTGTTCTTATCAATTGTAATTGCATCTATAAGTAGTAAGGGTACATAGATCACCACAAACAATGCGAGGGTGCAATACCGTGTGCTGGGATAGAAGTAACTCCTCTAAACGGACCGACCAGTACATTAAAATTGTACCAAGATAGGAAATAAATCTTCAGACGAATATGTAGGTGCACTAGGGACTAATCAAGGTGATTAGAGTAAGACGTTTGGGAAAACTCTCTTGGAG
Source organism: Cepaea hortensis (assembly GCA_963921405.1). NCBI lineage: Eukaryota > Metazoa > Mollusca > Gastropoda > Stylommatophora > Helicidae > Cepaea > Cepaea hortensis. The sequence goes on from OY992883.1 coordinate 16,086,859, forward strand.
TTGATATACTAAGGCAGTATATATGATATCTACATGTAACAGTCAAAGAGTGAATGATGATGCTACAGGTACTGTAGTATGTTTACTTTTTTCTGCTCCAATATAAAATTACATATCTCAGTAACCAACTGAGGGAAAATGATGAGATTTAGCATATAACCTTATCATTATGTCCACCCAACAAAAAAAATTTTCTTCTGGAGATTGTACAGCAGATTTCAATGTTTGTTTATATGCGGTATATAATTTACGGCTCAGAGATTAAGTCCATCATTTTAAAAGTATTACAGCTTCACCAAGACACATCCGCGCTTTTTTTGAAATTGTCTCTTGGTTTTCGTTTTGGCACAAACTGCGCGCAGTTAAATGGGATTGTTCAGAAGTGTCTCCAATGTGGGTTCTTTCATGAAACGTGATTATATAAATAAATATATAAATAAATCATACCATTAATATAATATTAATAGCTAATATTTGAATGTGTGAATATTGTTCAATGGGATTGAAAGTGAAACTGTGTACACTTCAAAGCATCGCTATGAAGTTGTACACATATTTTTGTCAAGAAGCTGATCGCAGGAAACTGTTTCATACTGTTACAAATCCCGAAAAAATAACAGTGCGTGCATTGGGTTTGAGTAAACGGTCATTTCGTCGATGGATGCAAGAATCTGGAATGAAACCAACACGCGATAAGCAAACGGTAGGTAGAAAGGCAATTGTAGACAGCTTTGACAAAGATGTCATCATGCGAGTTATTATAAAAATGATGGATGCCAAAGAAACAGTGACTGTAAGAAAACTGATGGTTTTGTTGAGAAAGAACAATAACATAGAGCTATCCAAAACAACTTTGTGGAAAATTATAAGGACATTAGGCTTCACTTTTAGAAAGTACAAGGGAGGTAGAAATATCCTTTGCGAGCAACCGCATTTAAGAGCCATGAGAAGCAGATACCTACGTGAAATAAGGGAAATGCGCAAAGAAAATTATGCCATAGTGCATTTGGATGAGACGTGGATCAATACGCACCACACAAGTGAAAAGGAATGGCAATCAATGGATGGAAAGATAAAGCGTTATGTGCCCAGTAGGACAGCGTTTGGTCATAGCCTATGCTGGTAGTACGCATAATGGCTTACTACAGAATGCTGGGCCCGTGTTCGTATCAAAGCATACAGACAATAGGGATTATCATAATGAGATGAATGGTGATGTATTTAGAGATTGGCTCGAGAATACAGTACTTCCATTCCTTGATAGACAGTCTTGTCTAATCATGGACAATGCATTATATCACAAAGTTGTTGCCCAAGAAGACAAATTACCTACGGCATCGAGCACAAAGGAAGCAATAAAGATATGGCTCCGAAGGGAAAATATACCATTTCCAGAAACATATTTCAAGCTACAGTTGTTGTCCCTTGTAAACACAGGCGCAAAAAAGCAAGAAATATCAAATCGAAAAGTTGATAGAAGAGCATAAGAGCATAGCCATAGGTGCTTGAGACTTCCGCCGTATCATTCTCATTTAAACCCGATAGAACTTGTGTGGGCTAAAATTAAAGGACATGTGGCAGCTGCCAATACTACATTCAAATTGTCTGACGTCAAGATACTAACCCAGTCCGCGCTATTAAATATTGATAAAAGTTACTGGAAAAATCTGAGGATCGTGTGTTGAAAGAGGAAGAGGACTATTGGAGAAAGGATGGATTGAATTTTATGCAACCGGGAGCAATCATCAACCTACTGGAATCGTCCGACACAGATTAAGGTCTGAGCAGATCGCAGACCTTAATCTACGTACACACTTACTGGGATATATTGCTCCAACTATTCAGACGAATTGCAGGCCCTAAACATTACAGCTTCAGCATAATGTCAATGGCAACAGTTTGTATTCCACAGTGATGAATTTTCAATTCCGCAAGCCCTCAGCGGTGACAAACAACTGTATTGAAAATACACACACACACACACACACACACACACACACACACACACACACACACACACACTAAACGCATTGAATACCAACAGAAGAGTAATATTGCGGTGGAAACTGACATATTGTGGCATAACAAGTTTAGTTTAGTTTAGTGGACGGATCAATATCACAGCACACGGGTGCAACCCGTAAGTGCTCCGTTCTCCTTCTAACTCAAACCTGAGTCTGGGGAATCTCAGCTCAATGCACGAACTCCGTAGCACCGACGAGGATCCTAAACGTGAGAACAAACACGTTGTCAAATTAGGGGACAACACACGTGCATACGAATCAATCTATAAACTTCAATGAAAAGAGGACCAACATCTTGGTCGTTAAGAAGGAAGCCCACTACAGAGACACTGACAACTATTTTCATAGTGCAAAACAGGTAATCATGTTCCGTCTCTGAACGGTAAACAGCAGAGTAGACAATCTTTCACGAAGACTCAAAGCGGGTCTGTCACCCATGTGTACGTGTGAACAAACTACACAGACAGCTGAACAGTTCCTTAAAAATGGAAGCATGATGACTCAATTGCGGTATCATTTCTGGTCACTCCATACGCACATTAACGCACAGCTATTTGGAAGCTTTCACGAACTCAATATAAAACGCTAACATGAATACTTGTGTACACATTATTAACCAGCAGCTGAAGAAACAAGAAGGAAATGAAAAATAAGGTAAGAAATATATTCCTTCTACTTTCCTGTCAATTTACAAATTATTTACCCCATACCTCTATACATTCTCTGTCTTTACTAATATTACACATTGCACCCCTCTCGGGATTCTCCGTGGTGAAGTGGTCAAGCCGTCTGACTCGGGCTCCGAAGGTTGTATGTTCGATTCCGGGCCGCGTCCTTCATTTCACGAGTGCATTTTTTTCGGAGACTCCCGAGGGTCGTCGCTGGAGCTACGGAGTTCGTGCTTTGTGCGACGCTTTCCGCGCTGCGGAAAGAAACTGAGCCATATGGGATAAAAAACCCGGTGCAATGCAGCCGACCCTGTCGACTTTTAAGCTACTTCTTTTATTGCACCCACTCCCATACGAATCCGGATACGCCTTGTGTCGTCATCTGAATTGGCGAGGCATTACTGTAATACAAGTTTGTTAGCGAGAAATCACTAGTTTTTTTTTCAGGAAAACATCAAATAAATGTCGCCGCTTTCGATGTTTTAAGTTGCTTTTGGACCTATCAAAAACATATTCCTTGGGTGGGGGTAAATATAAGACTGCAGGGAAAAATTTCATAACGATGCAACAGACAGTTTTCAAAATAATTGATCGTGAATGACGGCATTTATTTCTGGACATACTATAAGTAATATAATTATATAGAAGCACCACTGTACTAGTACACATATATGAGTAGTTGAGCATAGTCTTAAACTAGCATTCGACAGTGCATTCTGAGATGTAAGTGGATGCTAAGATGGAGCGTTTGACTGTTAGAGACTATTACTAAGTCATCGAATAGCTGTTAACAAGGAACGTGTTGTAAGACATATAAAGAATATGCTTCATGCTCGGTTGCAGAATTCGGTGCATAAATCCAATACTTAAAGGTCCTATCATATAGTATACACAGATATTAATGGATTGCATCTGTTAATTGTATGATTTCATTCTGTGTTCAAGACAATAACAGTTCAATCAATGATTGTTATTTACTAACACAATTACTTGATTGATTGACTGATATCGAAGTAATTATTGTTCAATCGATTAATTATTTTCTTATCATCATGATTGATTGATTTATTGAACAACCGATGGATAAACTGTATATATATATATATATATATATATATATATATGTATATATATATATATATATATATATATATATATATATATATATATATATATATATATATATAATTGTTGTTAATTGTTAACATTATTTTGCATTTAATTGTCAATTGACTATATTGGAATAAGTATTAGATTTGATTTTGAAACATTGTGACATATTAAGTAGAAAGAAACGGAGTTCCTAGAAAGGAAAATATATTGTGTGTTTCTTATTGATCGATTAATTCATTGGTTGATTAGGTATAAATTAGAAATGAATAGTAATACATGAATAATAGTTATAAAACACACACACACACACACACACACACACACAAAAACACACACACACACACATATGTGTTTGTGTGTGTGTATATATATATATATATATATATATATATATATATATATATATATATATATATATATATATATATATATATATATATAACAGATTGTGGATAAGGATAATGAAAGCTACCACAAGCGGATATAATGGGTTGACAAGTCCGAGGAGCGGTGGCTGAGATGAAATTGGTTCAATTTTTGCTCACTGCAACTAAATTAATTAATTATGAACGAGGTCTACAACGACAGAGTTGAAAAGGAGAGGCTTCGCATACCAGACTATCCCCATAGCGATAACTTGCAGTGACAACGTATTAAGCGGGGTCCAGACATGGTCGTTGGGAGAAGTTTAAAACTGTTATGGATGACCGTGAAAATCCTTGGAAACCTGGGACGAGTGATTTTGCAAATAGTTGTGAAGATTAGTAGAGGAAGTAAGATTGGTCAATTGTTGATGACCATAAAATACGCCACAACCGACAGTAAGCTGAGTTGTTTCAGTTTAGCAGTATACCATACAGGTGGAACTACTAAAGATCCGAAAGCTTTCATAGTGAGATGTCACTAGATCCTTCTTTTAGAATTATAAGTAGTCACTATTGAGAATGACTGCTAGAGTATAGATTATTGATAATTAGAGATTGTGAAGTGCATTTAAGATAGTATGTATGATGAAGACAAAACAAATGTTGCAGGAGGAACGTCTCCTGCAGGGCTTCATTCAAGATTGGACCGTGTTCGAAGTCGGACCGGTTACAGCTGAATAGGGCGATGACAGAGCCTCACCTCGCCGCCACGTTTAGATGAATGTTTATGTTAGGTGAGAGTGTCGACATTGACGAAGTTTGTCTGCAGATGAATGCTGATGTCTTTCGAGAAATTCTATGTCGACAGAGTGCAATTGTAGACGTCGATTGCAAGTATTCTGTGAACATTGATTTTAAACTGATATCGATGTGTTCATAGTATCGTGAGGCAAGTACAATGTAATAAACTATAAACATTATATACTGTTGTGTTAGATCAAGTTCGTGTGGGCTGTAAATTGGACTGCCAGAAAGAGTGGACACAGATTAGTGCCAAAATTACCCCAGTGCAACTTCGCTCGTGGGCAGATGGTTGAATTTGTCGTTAAAGGTGTTGGCATACGACAAAATAACGCTTCTCACCATACAAGAGAAAGCTACAAGTGCCTCTACATTTAAGGGTAATATACAATTTAAACCACGGAGTTCAGCAGAAGAATTATATGTCTAAAAATACCCCTACAAGACCTCCCTATTAGCTGCCATGGCACGTGCCGCTATAAATTCTTTGGCAGTTGCATTAAAGAAAAAGTTCTCTCTCGTTCTCTCCCTCTCTCTATCTCTGTCCCCTCGCTCTCTCTCCCTCTCCGTAAATGTCTCTCTAACTCTCTCTCTCGATCGCTCTTTGTTATAAACCGCATACACGACCGAATCAAAAACACAATGCCAATAATAATCCACTGGGTAATAACAACACCAAATGTAAAATTAATGAATGTTTTGTCACAGGTTGGGCAGTGAGAGATGGCTGCAGATTTTGTTTCAGCTTCATTTGGGTTCGTGGTGGTTGAAAAAGAGCTCAGACTGCCTCCAAGGGAAGCTGGATTCGGAGTGCTTTGGCTGAAGGTGAAGTTCCTTGTAGATGTGGTCACAATTGGAGGTGTAGTTGTCGTGTAATTACAGTGTCCTGCCGCATAAATTTCTTCTCTTACGTTCACCACCCAGACGGTGCCTGTTGAATGACACGTAAAATATGTAACATAGGTGATATTAACATGATATTTGAACAACTTATTGATATATAACCAAATAGATAATTTATCACAAACGTCAGACAGAAGCAGTCATCATTTTCGGGGGCTATATTATGAGAAGAGAACAACTAGAACATGTTGTGACAACAGGAAAGATTTGTGGAAAGAAAGATAGAGAAAGACAACGTGAGAAAATTTTTGACAGTCTTGTGTCATGGCACGGAGGGGAGTTAACACACTCATTGATCCATGCCGTCGGAGATCGCACTTTGTGGAGAGGCATCATCGCCCACGCCAACCGTCAAGGCACTGGATCATGATGTTGATTGAAATACAAGAAGTAGACTAACAGTTTCTTTGGTCATACAATGAGGAGTTTGGCTTTCAATAACATCGGGATTATTAGACTGATCAGGAGTAGGAAAGGCAACAGGAGACCGATAGAAATAATGATGGATGAGTTGGGAAAGTGAAGAGATGAAGCAATATCGTGAGTAGAACTGATCCAGAACATCAAGGATCTAGATCCTTGGAGATCCATGGACGTTTAGTCAAGAAACCAATTAATTCTGCTCCATGAGAAGCCAGATAATTCTGCTGCATGAGAGCCAGATAATTCTGCTCCATGAGAAGCCAGATAATTCTGCTCCATGAGAAGCCAGATAATTCTGCTCTATGAGACGCCAGATAATTCTGCTCCATGAAAAGCCAGATAATTCTGCTCCATGAGAAGCCAGATAATTCTGCTCTATGAGACGCCAGATAATTCTGCTCCATGAGAAGCCAGATAATTCTGCTCCGTCGGAAACCAACTGCTTTTGCTTCATGAGAAAATCATACCTGCATTTATTCTACATTTGTTTTAGCAGCACCCCCCCCCCACACACACACACACCCTTTTCCCCCGGTACTGTTTAAGGGCAGAACCAGTTTAATCCCCAGCAGAGGAAGGAAAGTACAGCTTTGACGGCGACCCACTCTCGTGCACATGGGTACGATCAATCATCAGACATTTCTGGGAAATGTACCCGAAAGAAAGGCAATGTGGAAGGCAACCGATGCTAATGTCGAGACCTGGATTATATAAAGTGTCTATCAATTCGTTCTCTAATTGTAGAACTTGCTAAAGGATTTCTTGTGTTGACCATGTGTTGTGATAGAATCCAATCCTGAATGATAATATATTACTCTTAATTCACAAGGCTCATCATCATCATCATCATCATCATCATCATCATCATCATCATCATCATCATCATCATCATCATCATCATCATCATCATCGTTATCATCATCATCATCATGATCATCATCATCATCATCATCAGCATCAACATCATCATCATCACCATCATCATCACAAACATCATCATCATCACCATCATCATCATCATCATCATCACCAACATCATCATCGTCACCATTATCATCATCATCATCATCATCATCATCATCATCATCATCATCATCATCATCATCATCATCATCATCACCAACATCATCATCGTCACCATTATCATCATCACCATCATCATAATCACCATCACCATCATCAGCATCATCACCATCATCATCACCAACATCGTCGTCATCATCATCATCATCATCATCATCATCAGTATATTCACTATCATCATCATCATCATCACCATCATCATCACCATTATCATCATCATCATCATCATCATCATCATCATCATCATCATCATCATCATCATCATCATCATCATCATCACCAACACCATTATCATCACAATCATCATCATCAGTATCTTCACTATCATCATCATCATCATCATCATCATCATCATCATCATCACCAACACTATCACCATCATATGCTATGCTGATAAGAGCCGGCTATCATGGTTCGCCACCTGCCACGATCACGAGTCTCTGCTCTTGTCTCGTTTACGCGATGTGGCCAAACCATCCATATAATTATCTATCTACCTTCCCCTTGCTCGTTTGCCATCAATTTTTTCATTTATCCAGTTTATGTGTCTTTTTTATATGCCCACAAATCTTAACTTACTACGCCTAATGTCTTGAATCAATTTACAAAGTAGCGGATTCAACCCCTACACCTATCAGTTGGACTAAAATGTTAACATATCGTCCGTGACATTTGGGACGTAAATTACACATTTCTCAGAAGTCAGGATGGGTTCGCCTGATGGCGAGGGACACCGGTAATAGGTAAAGCTAATCCACACGCAAATATCAGTCCAGTGTACTAGAAGTAGTAGGACGTGTGTGGACTACACTTGGGTTCAAGGTGAGGGAACATAATAATAATAATAAGAATAATAATAATAATAATAATAATAATAGTAATAATAATAATAATAATAATAATAATAATAATAATAATAATAATAATAACAGCAATAATAATTCATTACTCTTAATTGACAAGGATCCTCATCATCACCATCGTCATGTCCCATGTTGATAAGTATGAGCGGTCATTGTTCGCCATTTCACACGATGACAAGCCTCTGTTCTTGTCTCGATTATGCCCCGTGGCTAAACAATCCATCTCTCTGCCCTTGCTCTTTTGCCATCAATTTTGCCAGTTGTCACTAACTTTTCCATTTTATTTGTCGTCATACCGTGCCCAAAAGTCCTAACTGACTAAACCTAATTTCTCGAATCAATGTACTAATCAAAAAACTACTTACCGACAATATTTCCGAAGATCAGTAATAACATTGTTAGCCAAACCACCAGGAGGATCAGGAAAAGGATAATGCTGGACACACATGTTTTGTTGCGATCCACCGTGTGTATAGACACCAAAATCACGATGAACATCAAGACCAGGCAGAACTCAACAATCAACTCAGCTGGCAGTAATGGCTGCAGCTCACAGTCATCAAGGTATATTATACCTGGTTAAAAATATGTATAGTTAGTAAATAGACAATGTGAATCAACTTATTCTATACTCTCGCTAGCTGTCGACGTCGCCGATAGGATAAGACTGCTCGTTCTTAAACTTCCGGTGCTCTGAGGGTGGGGTAACGTTATCAACCCCAACACAAGTCAGTTGGACTTCAAAGTCGGCTTCTCGTTCAGAAAGCGATGGCAAACTACTAAAGGTAACCTTGCCCAGAAAATCAACTTGGGGTTGGGGTTGGTGGCAACGTCCTGCAGAGGTCAAGCAACATTTATATACCACCATCAAAGCGGCGCGTTATTGAAGGAGATACCCAACTGCGCCGAAAAGGTCCTGGGCATGGTCGGGCGAGGCTTCGGCTGCTGCGCTCGTCGCCTGCGAAAGTGAAGGAAACATTTGCCACCTAATCCTCTATGCATTCAGGCCTACAACATCCCATCCCCGTAGTAGGAAATTGCGCCGGGACAATTTATTTTATTGACTATACAATGAAAGAGGCTGGCCGAGTGGCTTTGAATGCCGGGTTCTCCATCGGGAGACCCATTTTCGAATCATTGGTGAGGGGTGGGTATTTTTCTGTCAGGGGCGAAAAGAAAACCCTAACCTGCACAGTACGTGGCGACTGCACTAGCCAGGCAGCCTACACCGCAGGATACTATAGGCAGTAGATGATGACTATACAATCATCACCATGAAATATTCCAGTCCTCGGGCTGATCGTGAAGTTTTTAATGAAACTTGTGACATCCTTTCAACATACTGGGTAAATTGTGCGAGGTCTATATATTCATTGACCAACTGGCACACGGTTCTCTTGACGTTAACATATCAAACACTTGGAGATGAAACATCCCATACCTAGGCCTAATCCTACATGGTAGCGATTTCTAGTTTCCATGGTTTGGTTTTGTTGTTCTGTTGATGAAGATTGCAGTCGAAACTTTTTTTTGTATCTGTTTTTGTGTTTTCCTTGCGTCGAGCTTTTCTGTCATTTGTGTGTCTGTGTGTTGTTGTTGTTTTTTTTAAATTTTATTCGGGCTAAATAGAATGACAGCTTTCAAACAGCATACGCATGTCGTGATTGTAATGGATTCACAAAGTATGAGAAAGGTGAAGACAGGCATGCTTCAGGTGGCGTGTCAGGCTTCCATTCAACAATCAAAAAACAGAGAGCATCTGTTGGATGTTGTTCCCCAGGCCATGCTGGTGTGGTGGGAAACGAGCAGGCGGACAGATTGGCCGTGTCTGGCGGGTTCTGGTGCATGATAAGCAGGCCGAGAGAGGGATCATGCTGCATGGGCAACACATGGTCTCTACAATTCAGCCCAGGCTTTGTACTATGGAGAGATTATTATGCCTTTTTGTTTTTAAGCACAACTATTGTCTGTCAAGACGGCAAGGTGTCAATACCGCAAAGCCTATCTTCTCACCTACGTCACCATACCTGGAATGTAGCGGAACATTAAAGTTTTATTTAGGCTGCTATTCTACACTAGAGTGTTAGCTGCATATCCTTTACACGACGTCGTAGTCAACCCCAGCATATTGGGCTGCTAGTGATTTCTTGGCAAGTTTACGTTCAGTAGTTTGTCCTTACTTTCTGAACGACCAACGCCCATACCTGTGTATGGAAACCAACGCAAGACGATCTTCCAAATCCCTAGCAGCTGTCTTTCGAACGCGGTATGCGGTATTACGAATTGCATTCGTGCCCTCTTCGCCAAAGCTCCGGATGTGATACGCTGGAATGTATTATATTATTGCCTAATTAATTAAAATTGTACGAATATACTTAAACTTACCCATAACAAAATTAGCTATCACTGGGCCAACCAATCAGACACCAACACATACGACCAAACCTATGTATGGGAAACCAAATATCCCGCAGCTGTGTTTCGAACTCGGTATGCAGGATTACGAATAGTGTTCGTAACGCCTTTGCCACAGCCTGGGCTTTAATACACCAGGATGTATTAGAAAGATTATTGATTAATTACTTAAATATATACGAATATACATATACTTACCCATAACAAATTTAGCTATCTCTAGGCCAACCATACAGACACCAAATGCGACCGTTCCCAGAATCGTGACATGGAAGAATACTGTTGAAGGAATATTATTTAAGTATTACATAATAGCTACACAATACAATCTGTTCGTTAAACAGTTAGTTACATGTCCTCTAGAGGACGTTGTAATCAACCCCAGGACTTACTGAATGTTGTGATTTACAAGGCAATTTTAGTTCAGTAGTTTACAGTGGCTTTCTGAACGACCGACGCCTCATATCATCAAAATCAACGCAAAGCGGTCTGCTTCCAAATCTCCCGTAGCTGATTTCAGACTCGATTCGGTATGACAGGGGATTATGAAATTGCGAGTCTCACTATCCCCTCATCCACAGCGCCGATTGAATGTGTTAGTAAGGAATGTTTGCTGGAATTGAAGTTCGTGCAATGTGCGACGTGTTCGCCAGGCTGCTGGCAGAGAGAGACCTGGCCATATGGAGTAAACCCGGATCAATAAATTTGATCTTCTTACCTTTAAACTAATTCAAACCTTTGCGATCAATCACTCAGTCAGTCAATCAATTAAATAATAAGTCAATCAATCAATCAGTCAGCCAATCAATTAATGCTTCACTGAGGTAAATGGGGGAAGAACAAGTTGAAGAATCAATCAATTCCGAAAGCTATGTAGCCGTTCCATAACATATTGAAAGACGATGTTAGCCTACACAGTCGCCGCGAGATTAATAAATATACTGACGTGTCAAAAGTGTTTCAACTGTCTTCATCAGATAACACGTTTTCAACATCATAAACCAGAGACAGTTCAGGGCAGGCGGTGTGGACACGAACATAAATCATAGACTGTTCAGTGCAGGCTGAGGGACACCCTCAGAATATACGTACTATTGCCCAGAATTTCCACTTCACTGCACTGGAAGACAGCGATAGAAAATTCTTGAGTCTTGCGTCGTGGCAGGGAAAGTTGTCAGTACACGAATTGATACATGTTGTTGGAGATCGCGAGTTGTGGAAATGTGTGATCGCCCACGCCGAACATTAAGGCGTAAATGATTTTTAGAGATCAATATTGTAAAGTAAAATTCTAATAATTTAAGTTACTCTTTGAAATATTATAAATATAGTAAGAGGGGTGAAGATGGATAGCGAAATTGATCACAATTGTCTGAAAACTTGATTATATACGAGCGGTAGTCATTAAGTAACAGGCATGTTACGAATAACCCTTTTTAAACAATAGTTAAGCTAGAAAAATTGTGTATGTTATTTTTCAACATATTACCCCCTCGCTCGCCTGACAACACATGGTCTAATTGTCCACTAGCTTGTTAATGCCGCCTGGGAAAAATTTTTACGCGTGGCCTTAATCCAACTTTTCACCGCTTCCATTACCTCGTTACCATCTGCAAACCTCTGACCCCGTAGATGTTCTTTCAAGGCCCCAACAATTAAAAGTCCATGGCGTTAATTCTGAACTTTATGTAGGATGTTTCAAGACCTTAAATGTCAGGGTTAGTAGTGTATTTACTGTATCCGCAGCCGTATGAGGACGGCTGTATCGTGCAACAACAATGCTCCACTTGAGAGAAGTCCTCGGCGTTTCTATCGTATCGCAGATGTCAGTTTGTTCACTAGCAGTCACTGTATCGAGCACTATTGACAGTTTCATCCCTATACTGGAAATACATCACTAAAGAGCCTTGATATCCCAAATGATGGTCAGTGTGATTTTCTCAGCGGATTCCTGTGTCTTGTTTCCTTAACGGGAGACAACTGTGGTATTGTAAAATAGAAATGGGAGATCGATGTCTCAAATTATCAGTGGACCTCTATTATATAAAAACCAGGAATTGGCTAGTGAGGTTCCCTACTGATAAAATAGGTTTTCTGATAGGAGGCCAAGAGAGCCCAGGGAAGTCACTGCTTTAAAGAGAAATTAAGATCACTCTAATTAGAGGGCAAGAGAGGTGTATCCCTGCCACCGGCTCTTTCTTTTTGGATCTGGTAGTTAAGTGAAGTAACCATATCACTCTAATATTAATTAAAGGAATTCACATATAACACTAATGAAATTACAGAACACCGTAGGAGACGTTTCAATCAATCAATCATGTGCCATGCCGGAAAGCGTCGGCGGTCATGACTCGCCATTTCACTCGATCACCAGTGTCGTGGATCAGCTCAGTGTTCCTGTCTCGTCCATGCCATGTGGCCAAGCCATCCAGGTATTTTCCTCTCGGTCTTCCTCTTGGTCTGTTCCCCTCGATCTTGCCAGTTGTCACTAAGTTCTCCAATCCATTTCTTCTCATAATATGTCCAAAAAATTTTGACTGTCTACGTCTAATTTCTCTAATCAGTTTACGATGTTCATTTGTCTCATGTTTACATTAATGTAATAAAAGAAACGGGTTGGGGGTATGCACCATGGGCAATACAATTTACATAAATATTACACACTTGACAGCTTTATGCCTAATTATCTAAAAAAAAATATTACTATACCAATGTCCGATCGTTGATACCAAAAATTCAAGAACATCCGACCCAATTATAGCACACTTAACTACATATAACTATTTGCATGTCTCTAGTTAAGATAAACAATGTTTATAAATGTTTATTTCCTGGACAGATCTGGCACTAGTTGATCTTGGCACTGGGTATACTATGGTTCAAGATTCCTTGTAGAGTGATCTCTATAGGTATCCAGAGAGACTAATTGGATGTGAGTAAAGGTTGTTGTTTAGTTGTTGAATAGTTGTTGCGGAGTTGTTACGTAGTTGTTGGCCGCTGGACTTAAAGGAGGATACATGGGGTGGTAATGCGACTTAGCTTCATCTTTGTGTGGCTGAGTGGCAAATATAAGGGCGCAGATTTTCCTCCTTCACTGAGGAATTGCTCGAATTCGGCCAGGGATGATTTCCCTTCTTGGGATCATCACTTGTACCAACGGACCACCTCCCATATCTGTTGTAACATAATGGACAACATAATTGTACCCGTCCTTACAAAATAATTATAAAACTCCTCAAAGAGTTGGACCAAACACCCCTATAATACTACTACATAGATATAAATTAGCCAGACCTTTGTCTGCTGTCTATAGTGTCACTTACATGAGTGGGCTTAACCAATGTCTCACATGACATAGGCATACCTCTAGCATGTTTGCAATGCACGTTTGAACTCTTGTGTGCACCAAGCAATTATCACAAAATGAAACCGTGCGTTTACCCAGCTGATTGTTAGGGAGGATTTTTTGATTAACCGGACTATCTGCTAAGCAACCAGTGTTTCAACTAATACAGAGAAAACATTCATAGTTGGGGCTGCACGTGTTTCCAAAAAACAGGTCGGGCAGAAATAACAGTTGTACTTGTACATATGGTTGACGGATTGGCCACCCTCGGAAGTGCGGGAAACGAATCCCGACATCGCCTTGACAAGTTTGTCAACATTTGAATACAGATGGAAGCAGTGGGGTCATAATGGCAATCGGATGTTGCCGTCACCTGTCGGACAAAATTAACAAGTGGAAGATGTATAGAGGAAGTGAGTGCGCTGAATCATACATCTCGTTGACAAGTCAAAAACATATCAGAGGGAAAACGGAAGTACTTAGCACGGAAGTAACAGTACATAGGTCAATTCGTAGTTTCCGGAACATCGAGAAGATTGACAGCTGGTTATTTGACACTATTGTTGGGATCATACAGGAACTCGCTGGCTTGTTTTGGGAATCTAAACAATTGATGACAACTTTGACAATGACTCAAGCCAGGAAAAATCGATTCCTGACAATGGATGATATGCGCAAATGACACCTGCAGGACGTCACCCATATCACGTGACCAATTTTAGGGGTTTGCCAGAAAACCATGATTGGAGATGGGGAGTTGACCAAAACCCGTGGATTAGGATGGACGTGTTTGTGGGAGAGCTCTACAGTGTTAGATTAATTTAAGATTAACTAGCATGTGCCGTTATGGCAAAGTGTAGTAGCCATCCCGGGAATGAGGCGGTTTTTACATAAGGTAGTCAATATAGTCTATTAGTTCTAATTAATATAGACTGTAGCCTTGTTAAACTATAGTGTGATGATTAGCACTGTTAGTGGAAACTAGTTAGAGTAGAATAGTGATATTAGCTATGCTAGTTAAGAATAGAGTAATGATGGATAATTGGGAGACGGGGAAATTGCCCGCTGGGGTTTTGCACTCTGTATGGGTCATTTCTTATCATAGCCTGATTCGGCTCTAGGTGGGTAGCTAATCTGCTCTATGACTAAGTCTAGTTAGCTAAAGATCATTAAGCAAGGTGATAGGCTTACACTCAGCCGAAAGGATCAGTGACTAGTACTATCACCAGATGTGTTGTTTCTATCCTAGGTTCCCTACCAGATCCAAGGAAACTCTACAAGTTTTGGGAAAGAATTAAAAAACCCATTCTGAAGAACACCAGTTCAAGAGTCAATAAAGTTGCATACAGAAACGTAACTTACGCTAGAAGGAAATTGATTCATCAAAGAGAGTGATGCATATTGATGCACCACACAGCATCATACAGTAGTAATGAACCGAGAACCGGCTAAGAGTACCTAGTGTTAGTACAGCAACAATTAATATTAGAAATTAGCACTTATGGACTGAATGGTTCGATGTGCAACGAGGATGATCTGTCGACTAACTAACTAACTAACTAACTGCGTACACACTACAAAAGACTTGTGCAGTTTGTTAAGGAACGTTAGGAACGGACATTGTGTAGAGTGCAACCGATCCATGATTAACTGTTAATACCACCGGTGTCTATTTCGGATGTTCATGAAATTGGATTACCAGAGGTCTACAGAGGCAAAGCAGTATCCGGCAAGATGGTTTCGGCAACGGGTGAGAAGTACATGTTCTGACGTAACGTGCTGTCGTCTATCTTTGCTGGGATCAGCTGACTGGGTTGCTGTCTGAGAGTCAGAGTCTACACACTTTATAGAACACGTCACACATTTTCTTCACATACACATCTCATATACGTTACACTTTTATTTTAATAAATTACTCTTTATTAATTTCTAGAAGCAAGAGTTGTTGAGTATGTTGCGTTGGGGAAGTATGAGAAGGGGGCATAGTACGACAGTGAGAGAGTGATAGGAAAAGGTGTCCATAGGCTGATGGAGTGTGTTGGACGGAAGCTGGTGGATTCTCCAGAATATTGAGAAGGAAAAAATATTATAATGTGGGTGTCGGCTCTCTTCACTCCAGGGACGACACTGTAAAGGAGGACACGACATTATTGGGGGCTCGTAAACGTGATCTTTGGACAGCGGGATCTCTCGTAAACGGGATCTTTGGACAGCGGGATCTCCCGTAAACGGAATCCTTGGACAGCGAGATCTCCTGCAAGCAGGAACGTTTGACAGGGGGATCTTCTGACAACGGGGTCTTTTGACACGGGATCCTTAGTTATTAGAGGGAGATATCATTTTGGAGAATCCAGATAGAGTGAATGTGGATTAGGACTAATATCTTACCTGTTCACACTTCACACGTCTGCATAGGTCTGTGGTCCTGATTCTACTCTTGTCACTGAGTGAATGTGCTGTGTGTAGTAATATCTAGATTTATAGTACTTGTTCATATATCTGTATAGTAATTTGCAGTTATATTGTACTAGACCTGCTAGCTTACCTCTCTGTATAATGGCCACCCCTAAACTAACCACGTTAGAATTAAAGGCAAAGGGGGAAGAAATGGGATTGGCGGGGTCTGCTCTAACGGATTACATACAGGAAGTGGAGAGAGAGTATCGTCAAGCAGAAAGGGAAGAGCGAAAGGCCGAGTTGGAATTGAGAAGGATGGAGTTGGAACAAGCAGCTAAGAAATTGGAAGCTGAGCAAGCAGCTAAGAAATTGGAAGCTGAACAAGCAGCTAAGAAATTGGAAGCTGAACAAGCAGCTAAGAAATTGGAAGCTGAGCAAGCAGTTAGGAAATTGGAAGCTGAGCAAGCAGCTAGGAAATTTGAAGCTGAACAAGCAGCTAGGAAATTAGAAGCTGAACAAGAAGCACAGAAGAGGGAGCACGAGTACCGGATGCGGGAACTCGAGCTCAAGAGTCAATCTAATGGAGAAACTGAGGGAGCAGTTGGAGGTTCCTCCATCCCAGGATCAACACCAGTAGGTGGACATGGGTACCATGCTATGAAGTTTCCTTTAGCGGTCTACGAGGAGGACAAAGAGAAGATTGACCAATACCTTCAACGCTTCGAGGCTATGTCAGTTGCTATGGGTCTGGAGCGTAACAAATGGAATCTTAAGCTATCCCAGGGATTACGCGGGACCGGTTACGAGGTTTATACTCGCCTGCCACCAGGACATGAGAACAATTATGATGAGTTAAAGACGGCTCTGCTGAAACGATTCGAGGTTACGTCACATACCTACCGGAAAAAATTTCGAGCAGCGAAACGAGAACCGGGGGAGTTGTTTGCCGCCTACAGTTTGCGTCTAAAATCTTATCTCCATAAGTGGATGGATTTGGCTGGGTTCGCACATGACTATGAGAGTCTGGAAGAGCTCATGGTGGTCGACCAGTTGAAGAAGCAAATGTCTAAACCTCTCAGGACGTTCCTGGGAGAACAAGGAGCGGAACGTATTGACCTCGTGACTAAATTAGCAGAACGGTTCGTCGAGGTACATGGGGAGGCAGGGGAGAACCTTTCCACCAACTCCAAAAGTCAAGAGAAACATGACAAGAAGAAAACCAAAAACTCAGGAACAAAAAAGTGGGAACCTTATGTGCAAAAATCAGAGGATAGTTCAGAGAAGAAGAAGGAGGGAAGCAAGAGCACTTCAAGCTCTACACCAAAACGACCGTGGTCGGAGAAGTGGTGTTCAATTTGTAAGTCACCCTCTCACAATACGAGGGACTGCAAATCGAAGGCTAAGAACCCTCACTTCGCAGCATGTCAAGTGACTTCCAAGGAGGTTGTCACAGAAAATGCCAAGGTCAACAAGGAAGCTCGCCACCAGGAGAGCTCACTCAAGTCTGGCAATAGAAAATCTAGGACAGGGAAATGGTGCAACCAATGCCAGTCGAATACGCACAATGCTATTGACTGCAGGGGAAAGTCAGGAGACACTCAATTCGTCGTGTGCTCAGGAAAACCTAAGGTGGAGCCCACCGAACAGGTCGAGGCCGAGGAAGAGACTCCAGACCAGGAAAAACCACCTGTAGTGGAATTGGTAGAGGTTAACGGTCGTCAAGTGGAGTGTTTATACGACACAGGACTGGACGGGGAGGCCGTGATCTCCGCGGATCTGGTACATCCAGAACAATTCACAGGTGAAACCTTGGATATACAGCCTGCACAGAAGAGTGCTGTAACCATGAAGTTGCCCATTGCTAATGTGGAGATTCGGTCAAGGTACGTCACCGGCACCATCAAGGCCGCTGTATTGACCGATCCCATTTTTCCAGTCATCCTAGGTTGCCGGTATGTCTTTCTGGGAATGCCCAGGGAGCCAATCCATATGGGAGCACTGCAGACTCGCTCTCAGACGAAAACGGAAGAGGCAGACGCAATTGTGACTAACCCAATGCCGGGGGAGCTACGAACTGCCCAGAGTGAGGATGATACTTTACGTCCTTGCTACAAAAAGCTGCAGAAAAGTGCTGATCCACCAGGACGGGGGCAGTACTACATGAAGAATAGGATACTCTACATGAGAGCAGGAAGGGGAGACAACCTATACGGTCAGTTGGTCGTCCCGAAAGCTCACCGGTCCCAGATTCTTCATATGGAGCATACCATCTCCTTTAGTGGACACATGGGTATTGCCGCCACCATGCAGCGGATTTCCTGCCACTACTATTGGCCGGGAATGACAGATAATGTGCGTCGGTATGTGAAGTCATGCCCTGAGTGCCAGAGGGTGGCACCAAAACACTGGACAGCACCGGTGGTGTTGGGTGAGATGCCCATCATGAACTCTCCTTTCGAGAGGGTAGCCATCGATATCGTGGGTCCACTTCCCAGGACTAGGAAGAGGAACATGTATATACTCACAATGGTGGATTGCTGTACAATGTGGGGTGAGGCTATACCGTTGACCACGATTGACTCGAAACGAGTGGCGGACGCACTGATGGAGGCCTTTACCAGATTAGGCTTTCCGGATCAAATTCTGACGGACAATGGATCTCAGTTTTGTGGAAAACTCATGGAGGAGGTATTTAGGGTGTTTCACTCTAACCACATACATACCAGCCCTTACCACCCTCAAGCCAATGGACAAGTAGAGCGTTTCAACGGCACGTTGATGACAATGCTCAGGAAACTAGCGCAGGAAAAACCTGATAGGTGGGATGAATATATCCCAGCCGCACTCTTTGCCTATCGGGAAGTTCCTCATGGCTCAACAGGACTACCACCCGCTACGTTGCTGTTTGGTCGTCCAATCAAAGGACCGTTGGAAGCCATGTTGAGGAGTTGGACTGAAGAGGGGACGTCAGAAGAAGTGATCTCATCCAATCAATACGTGGAGGAACTGAAAGAAAAACTCCACAAGGGATGGACTCTGGCAAATCAAAACTTGAAAAAGGCCAGAAAAAGACATGCGGCTTACTACAACCGTAGGTCTAAAGAAAGATCTCTAGAGGTGGGAGATAAAGTCTTGTTGCTACTCCCAACGGGAAACAACAAACTGGAGATAGGTTGGCAAGGACCATTTCCCGTGGAAAGGGTGATATCCAGAACCAACTATCAAATCCGGATCCGGGGAAAGTCGAAGATTTTCCATATCAATCTCTTGCGGAAATACGAAGAGAGACCCGGAAACAAGGCAGCTCACCTCATGGCAATGGCAGTTGCAGTGGAGACAGAAGTGGGAACCAGCGAGGGCAGGGAATATCCCTTGGAACACCAGGAAACCTATAGGGATGTGCAAGTGAACCCTGATCTGACCTCCCAGGAGAGGGAAAGGATAACCCAGGTTCTCAAGTCTCATAAGGAGATACTGACTGATAAACCAGGACGAACGAGGTTGGTTGAGTTCGAGATGACTTTGACCACGCAGGAGCCTGTTCGCCAAAAGGTTTACCCTGTGCCATTCTCTAAAGAAAAGGCCCTGGAGGAAGAAATACAAAAATTGCTGGAGGATGACGTGATTGCACCATCCACATCCCCATACAATGCAGGGGTGGTTTTGTTACGCAAACCAAGTGGAGAACACAGGTTGTGTATAGACTACCGACTTCTGAACAGTCACACACAATTTCAGGTGGAACCTTTGCCGAATCCAACTCAGTTATTCGCTAGGCTCCATAAGGCTCGGTACTTTTCAAAGGTGGATCTGAGTAGGGGGTACTATCAGATACCAGTCAAACCGGAGATTCGACCACTGTTAGCTTTCAGTACACCCAGTGGACACTACGAATTCAAGGTCATGCCCTTTGGACTCAGCAATGCACCTAGTGTGTTTACACGTATGATGAGGACTTTACTAGATCCGTTACAGGATCCATCCATCATCTCATTCATGGATGATATTCTGATTTCCAGTGACAGCTTGGATGACCACTTACAATCCTTGGAGAGAGTGTTTAATAGGCTCAAGGAAGCAGGGCTTACTGCTCGTCCAACCAAGTGCATGATTGGTTACCAGACTCTGGAATTTCTAGGTCACACCATCACTCCAGGACACATTGTTCCAGAAGAGAAGAACCTGGAGAAAATCAGAAATGCACCAAGGCCAAAAACGAAGAAGGATGTGCGATCTTTTCTCTCGTTGTGTGGGTTCTACCACAAATTTATCCCACATTTCACTGAACTGGGAGCTCCGTTGACGGAAACCTTGAAAAAGGGATTCCCGGATCAAATCATTTGGACACCAGAATGTGAGAATGCCTATAGTCAGTTAAAGGAGGCCTTGGTCAGCAAACCTGTATTACAGCTCCCTGACCTTTCCAAACAATTTGTGTTGAGAACAGATGCGAGTGCGATTGGAATTGGAGCCGCTTTGTTACAGGAAGGAAAAGACGATGCTTCGGTTTTGAAACCTGTGGCATACGCAAGTAAGAAACTTCTACAGGCGGAGAGGAATTATTCAACCGTCGAGAGAGAGAGAGTGCTTGTCCCTTGTATGGGCAGTGCAAAAATTTCAGCCATATTTGTATGGAGTTAAGTTTCGAGTCCAGTCGGATCATCAGCCCCTGATGTTCCTGGCTACTTCTCAGAAGCTCAACGCACGTTTGATGCGGTGGTCGTTGTTACTTCAACCGTATAATTTCACAGTAGAGTACATTCCTGGGAAGGAAAATGTTGGAGCGGATTTCTTATCAAGACACCCAGCTCCTGAAGAAGAAGAATGAATCATCTGGATTAAACTCACGGTGGAGAAGAGTGAGATGGACTACTCTCTCAAGAGGGGGCCTATGTCACAAAATGAAACCGTGCGTTTACCCAGTTGATTGTTAGGGAGGATTTTTTGATTAACCGGACTATCTGCTAAGCAACCAGTGTTTCAACTAATACAGAGAAAACATTCATAGTTGGGGCTGCACGTGTTTCCAAAAAAACAGGTCGGGCAGAAATAACAGTTGTACTTGTACATATGGTTGACGGATTGGCCACCCTCGGAAGTGCGGGAAACGAATCCCGACATCGCCTTGACAAGTTTGTCAACATTTGAATACAGATGGAAGCAGTGGGGTCATAATGGCAATCGGATGTTGCCGTCACCTGTCGGACAAAATTAACAAGTGGAAGATGTATAGAGGAAGTGAGTGCGCTGAATCATACATCTCGTTGACAAGTCAAAAACATATCAGAGGGAAAACGGAAGTACTTAGCACGGAAGTAACAGTACATAGGTCAATTCGTAGTTTCCGGAACATCGAGAAGATTGACAGCTGGTTATTTGACACTATTGTTGGGATCATACAGGAACTCGCTGGCTTGTTTTGGGAATCTAAACAATTGATGACAACTTTGACAATGACTCAAGCCAGGAAAAATCGATTCCTGACAATGGATGATATGCGCAAATGACACCTGCAGGACGTCACCCATATCACGTGACCAATTTTAGGGGTTTGCCAGAAAACCATGATTGGAGATGGGGAGTTGACCAAAACCCGTGGATTAGGATGGACGTGTTTGTGGGAGAGCTCTACAGTGTTAGATTAATTTAAGATTAACTAGCATGTGCCGTTATGGCAAAGTGTAGTAGCCATCCCGGGAATGAGGCGGTTTTTACATAAGGTAGTCAATATAGTCTATTAGTTCTAATTAATATAGACTGTAGCCTTGTTAAACTATAGTGTGATGATTAGCACTGTTAGTGGAAACTAGTTAGAGTAGAATAGTGATATTAGCTATGCTAGTTAAGAATAGAGTAATGATGGATAATTGGGAGACGGGGAAATTGCCCGCTGGGGTTTTGCACTCTGTATGGGTCATTTCTTATCATAGCCTGATTCGGCTCTAGGTGGGTAGCTAATCTGCTCTATGACTAAGTCTAGTTAGCTAAAGATCATTAAGCAAGGTGATAGGCTTACACTCAGCCGAAAGGATCAGTGACTAGTACTATCACCAGATGTGTTGTTTCTATCCTAGGTTCCCTACCAGATCCAAGGAAACTCTACAAGTTTTGGGAAAGAATTAAAAAACCCATTCTGAAGAACACCAGTTCAAGAGTCAATAAAGTTGCATACAGAAACGTAACTTACGCTAGAAGGAAATTGATTCATCAAAGAGAGTGATGCATATTGATGCACCACACAGCATCATACAGTAGTAATGAACCGAGAACCGGCTAAGAGTACCTAGTGTTAGTACAGCAACAATTAATATTAGAAATTAGCACTTATGGACTGAATGGTTCGATGTGCAACGAGGATGATCTGTCGACTAACTAACTAACTAACTAACTGCGTACACACTACAAAAGACTTGTGCAGTTTGTTAAGGAACGTTAGGAACGGACATTGTGTAGAGTGCAACCGATCCATGATTAACTGTTAATACCACCGGTGTCTATTTCGGATGTTCATGAAATTGGATTACCAGAGGTCTACAGAGGCAAAGCAGTATCCGGCAAGATGGTTTCGGCAACGGGTGAGAAGTACATGTTCTGACGTAACGTGCTGTCGTCTATCTTTGCTGGGATCAGCTGACTGGGTTGCTGTCTGAGAGTCAGAGTCTACACACTTTATAGAACACGTCACACATTTTCTTCACATACACATCTCATATACGTTACACTTTTATTTTAATAAATTACTCTTTATTAATTTCTAGAAGCAAGAGTTGTTGAGTATGTTGCGTTGGGGAAGTATGAGAAGGGGGCATAGTACGACAGTGAGAGAGTGATAGGAAAAGGTGTCCATAGGCTGATGGAGTGTGTTGGACGGAAGCTGGTGGATTCTCCAGAATATTGAGAAGGAAAAAATATTATAATGTGGGTGTCGGCTCTCTTCACTCCAGGGACGACACTGTAAAGGAGGACACGACATTATTGGGGGCTCGTAAACGTGATCTTTGGACAGCGGGATCTCTCGTAAACGGGATCTTTGGACAGCGGGATCTCCCGTAAACGGAATCCTTGGACAGCGAGATCTCCTGCAAGCAGGAACGTTTGACAGGGGGATCTTCTGACAACGGGGTCTTTTGACACGGGATCCTTAGTTATTAGAGGGAGATATCATTTTGGAGAATCCAGATAGAGTGAATGTGGATTAGGACTAATATCTTACCTGTTCACACTTCACACGTCTGCATAGGTCTGTGGTCCTGATTCTACTCTTGTCACTGAGTGAATGTGCTGTGTGTAGTAATATCTAGATTTATAGTACTTGTTCATATATCTGTATAGTAATTTGCAGTTATATTGTACTAGACCTGCTAGCTTACCTCTCTGTATAATGGCCACCCCTAAACTAACCACGTTAGAATTAAAGGCAAAGGGGGAAGAAATGGGATTGGCGGGGTCTGCTCTAACGGATTACATACAGGAAGTGGAGAGAGAGTATCGTCAAGCAGAAAGGGAAGAGCGAAAGGCCGAGTTGGAATTGAGAAGGATGGAGTTGGAACAAGCAGCTAAGAAATTGGAAGCTGAGCAAGCAGCTAAGAAATTGGAAGCTGAACAAGCAGCTAAGAAATTGGAAGCTGAACAAGCAGCTAAGAAATTGGAAGCTGAGCAAGCAGTTAGGAAATTGGAAGCTGAGCAAGCAGCTAGGAAATTTGAAGCTGAACAAGCAGCTAGGAAATTAGAAGCTGAACAAGAAGCACAGAAGAGGGAGCACGAGTACCGGATGCGGGAACTCGAGCTCAAGAGTCAATCTAATGGAGAAACTGAGGGAGCAGTTGGAGGTTCCTCCATCCCAGGATCAACACCAGTAGGTGGACATGGGTACCATGCTATGAAGTTTCCTTTAGCGGTCTACGAGGAGGACAAAGAGAAGATTGACCAATACCTTCAACGCTTCGAGGCTATGTCAGTTGCTATGGGTCTGGAGCGTAACAAATGGAATCTTAAGCTATCCCAGGGATTACGCGGGACCGGTTACGAGGTTTATACTCGCCTGCCACCAGGACATGAGAACAATTATGATGAGTTAAAGACGGCTCTGCTGAAACGATTCGAGGTTACGTCACATACCTACCGGAAAAAATTTCGAGCAGCGAAACGAGAACCGGGGGAGTTGTTTGCCGCCTACAGTTTGCGTCTAAAATCTTATCTCCATAAGTGGATGGATTTGGCTGGGTTCGCACATGACTATGAGAGTCTGGAAGAGCTCATGGTGGTCGACCAGTTGAAGAAGCAAATGTCTAAACCTCTCAGGACGTTCCTGGGAGAACAAGGAGCGGAACGTATTGACCTCGTGACTAAATTAGCAGAACGGTTCGTCGAGGTACATGGGGAGGCAGGGGAGAACCTTTCCACCAACTCCAAAAGTCAAGAGAAACATGACAAGAAGAAAACCAAAAACTCAGGAACAAAAAAGTGGGAACCTTATGTGCAAAAATCAGAGGATAGTTCAGAGAAGAAGAAGGAGGGAAGCAAGAGCACTTCAAGCTCTACACCAAAACGACCGTGGTCGGAGAAGTGGTGTTCAATTTGTAAGTCACCCTCTCACAATACGAGGGACTGCAAATCGAAGGCTAAGAACCCTCACTTCGCAGCATGTCAAGTGACTTCCAAGGAGGTTGTCACAGAAAATGCCAAGGTCAACAAGGAAGCTCGCCACCAGGAGAGCTCACTCAAGTCTGGCAATAGAAAATCTAGGACAGGGAAATGGTGCAACCAATGCCAGTCGAATACGCACAATGCTATTGACTGCAGGGGAAAGTCAGGAGACACTCAATTCGTCGTGTGCTCAGGAAAACCTAAGGTGGAGCCCACCGAACAGGTCGAGGCCGAGGAAGAGACTCCAGACCAGGAAAAACCACCTGTAGTGGAATTGGTAGAGGTTAACGGTCGTCAAGTGGAGTGTTTATACGACACAGGACTGGACGGGGAGGCCGTGATCTCCGCGGATCTGGTACATCCAGAACAATTCACAGGTGAAACCTTGGATATACAGCCTGCACAGAAGAGTGCTGTAACCATGAAGTTGCCCATTGCTAATGTGGAGATTCGGTCAAGGTACGTCACCGGCACCATCAAGGCCGCTGTATTGACCGATCCCATTTTTCCAGTCATCCTAGGTTGCCGGTATGTCTTTCTGGGAATGCCCAGGGAGCCAATCCATATGGGAGCACTGCAGACTCGCTCTCAGACGAAAACGGAAGAGGCAGACGCAATTGTGACTAACCCAATGCCGGGGGAGCTACGAACTGCCCAGAGTGAGGATGATACTTTACGTCCTTGCTACAAAAAGCTGCAGAAAAGTGCTGATCCACCAGGACGGGGGCAGTACTACATGAAGAATAGGATACTCTACATG
The DNA here is from genome assembly GCA_963921405.1 of Cepaea hortensis. Classification (NCBI taxonomy): domain Eukaryota; kingdom Metazoa; phylum Mollusca; class Gastropoda; order Stylommatophora; family Helicidae; genus Cepaea; species Cepaea hortensis. Next base: position 16,112,666 of record OY992883.1, read on the forward strand.
AGAGCAGGAAGGGGAGACAACCTATACGGTCAGTTGGTCGTCCCGAAAGCTCACCGGTCCCAGATTCTTCATATGGAGCATACCATCTCCTTTAGTGGACACATGGGTATTGCCGCCACCATGCAGCGGATTTCCTGCCACTACTATTGGCCGGGAATGACAGATAATGTGCGTCGGTATGTGAAGTCATGCCCTGAGTGCCAGAGGGTGGCACCAAAACACTGGACAGCACCGGTGGTGTTGGGTGAGATGCCCATCATGAACTCTCCTTTCGAGAGGGTAGCCATCGATATCGTGGGTCCACTTCCCAGGACTAGGAAGAGGAACATGTATATACTCACAATGGTGGATTGCTGTACAATGTGGGGTGAGGCTATACCGTTGACCACGATTGACTCGAAACGAGTGGCGGACGCACTGATGGAGGCCTTTACCAGATTAGGCTTTCCGGATCAAATTCTGACGGACAATGGATCTCAGTTTTGTGGAAAACTCATGGAGGAGGTATTTAGGGTGTTTCACTCTAACCACATACATACCAGCCCTTACCACCCTCAAGCCAATGGACAAGTAGAGCGTTTCAACGGCACGTTGATGACAATGCTCAGGAAACTAGCGCAGGAAAAACCTGATAGGTGGGATGAATATATCCCAGCCGCACTCTTTGCCTATCGGGAAGTTCCTCATGGCTCAACAGGACTACCACCCGCTACGTTGCTGTTTGGTCGTCCAATCAAAGGACCGTTGGAAGCCATGTTGAGGAGTTGGACTGAAGAGGGGACGTCAGAAGAAGTGATCTCATCCAATCAATACGTGGAGGAACTGAAAGAAAAACTCCACAAGGGATGGACTCTGGCAAATCAAAACTTGAAAAAGGCCAGAAAAAGACATGCGGCTTACTACAACCGTAGGTCTAAAGAAAGATCTCTAGAGGTGGGAGATAAAGTCTTGTTGCTACTCCCAACGGGAAACAACAAACTGGAGATAGGTTGGCAAGGACCATTTCCCGTGGAAAGGGTGATATCCAGAACCAACTATCAAATCCGGATCCGGGGAAAGTCGAAGATTTTCCATATCAATCTCTTGCGGAAATACGAAGAGAGACCCGGAAACAAGGCAGCTCACCTCATGGCAATGGCAGTTGCAGTGGAGACAGAAGTGGGAACCAGCGAGGGCAGGGAATATCCCTTGGAACACCAGGAAACCTATAGGGATGTGCAAGTGAACCCTGATCTGACCTCCCAGGAGAGGGAAAGGATAACCCAGGTTCTCAAGTCTCATAAGGAGATACTGACTGATAAACCAGGACGAACGAGGTTGGTTGAGTTCGAGATGACTTTGACCACGCAGGAGCCTGTTCGCCAAAAGGTTTACCCTGTGCCATTCTCTAAAGAAAAGGCCCTGGAGGAAGAAATACAAAAATTGCTGGAGGATGACGTGATTGCACCATCCACATCCCCATACAATGCAGGGGTGGTTTTGTTACGCAAACCAAGTGGAGAACACAGGTTGTGTATAGACTACCGACTTCTGAACAGTCACACACAATTTCAGGTGGAACCTTTGCCGAATCCAACTCAGTTATTCGCTAGGCTCCATAAGGCTCGGTACTTTTCAAAGGTGGATCTGAGTAGGGGGTACTATCAGATACCAGTCAAACCGGAGATTCGACCACTGTTAGCTTTCAGTACACCCAGTGGACACTACGAATTCAAGGTCATGCCCTTTGGACTCAGCAATGCACCTAGTGTGTTTACACGTATGATGAGGACTTTACTAGATCCGTTACAGGATCCATCCATCATCTCATTCATGGATGATATTCTGATTTCCAGTGACAGCTTGGATGACCACTTACAATCCTTGGAGAGAGTGTTTAATAGGCTCAAGGAAGCAGGGCTTACTGCTCGTCCAACCAAGTGCATGATTGGTTACCAGACTCTGGAATTTCTAGGTCACACCATCACTCCAGGACACATTGTTCCAGAAGAGAAGAACCTGGAGAAAATCAGAAATGCACCAAGGCCAAAAACGAAGAAGGATGTGCGATCTTTTCTCTCGTTGTGTGGGTTCTACCACAAATTTATCCCACATTTCACTGAACTGGGAGCTCCGTTGACGGAAACCTTGAAAAAGGGATTCCCGGATCAAATCATTTGGACACCAGAATGTGAGAATGCCTATAGTCAGTTAAAGGAGGCCTTGGTCAGCAAACCTGTATTACAGCTCCCTGACCTTTCCAAACAATTTGTGTTGAGAACAGATGCGAGTGCGATTGGAATTGGAGCCGCTTTGTTACAGGAAGGAAAAGACGATGCTTCGGTTTTGAAACCTGTGGCATACGCAAGTAAGAAACTTCTACAGGCGGAGAGGAATTATTCAACCGTCGAGAGAGAGAGAGTGCTTGTCCCTTGTATGGGCAGTGCAAAAATTTCAGCCATATTTGTATGGAGTTAAGTTTCGAGTCCAGTCGGATCATCAGCCCCTGATGTTCCTGGCTACTTCTCAGAAGCTCAACGCACGTTTGATGCGGTGGTCGTTGTTACTTCAACCGTATAATTTCACAGTAGAGTACATTCCTGGGAAGGAAAATGTTGGAGCGGATTTCTTATCAAGACACCCAGCTCCTGAAGAAGAAGAATGAATCATCTGGATTAAACTCACGGTGGAGAAGAGTGAGATGGACTACTCTCTCAAGAGGGGGCCTATGTCACAAAATGAAACCGTGCGTTTACCCAGTTGATTGTTAGGGAGGATTTTTTGATTAACCGGACTATCTGCTAAGCAACCAGTGTTTCAACTAATACAGAGAAAACATTCATAGTTGGGGCTGCACGTGTTTCCAAAAAAACAGGTCGGGCAGAAATAACAGTTGTACTTGTACATATGGTTGACGGATTGGCCACCCTCGGAAGTGCGGGAAACGAATCCCGACATCGCCTTGACAAGTTTGTCAACATTTGAATACAGATGGAAGCAGTGGGGTCATAATGGCAATCGGATGTTGCCGTCACCTGTCGGACAAAATTAACAAGTGGAAGATGTATAGAGGAAGTGAGTGCGCTGAATCATACATCTCGTTGACAAGTCAAAAACATATCAGAGGGAAAACGGAAGTACTTAGCACGGAAGTAACAGTACATAGGTCAATTCGTAGTTTCCGGAACATCGAGAAGATTGACAGCTGGTTATTTGACACTATTGTTGGGATCATACAGGAACTCGCTGGCTTGTTTTGGGAATCTAAACAATTGATGACAACTTTGACAATGACTCAAGCCAGGAAAAATCGATTCCTGACAATGGATGATATGCGCAAATGACACCTGCAGGACGTCACCCATATCACGTGACCAATTTTAGGGGTTTGCCAGAAAACCATGATTGGAGATGGGGAGTTGACCAAAACCCGTGGATTAGGATGGACGTGTTTGTGGGAGAGCTCTACAGTGTTAGATTAATTTAAGATTAACTAGCATGTGCCGTTATGGCAAAGTGTAGTAGCCATCCCGGGAATGAGGCGGTTTTTACATAAGGTAGTCAATATAGTCTATTAGTTCTAATTAATATAGACTGTAGCCTTGTTAAACTATAGTGTGATGATTAGCACTGTTAGTGGAAACTAGTTAGAGTAGAATAGTGATATTAGCTATGCTAGTTAAGAATAGAGTAATGATGGATAATTGGGAGACGGGGAAATTGCCCGCTGGGGTTTTGCACTCTGTATGGGTCATTTCTTATCATAGCCTGATTCGGCTCTAGGTGGGTAGCTAATCTGCTCTATGACTAAGTCTAGTTAGCTAAAGATCATTAAGCAAGGTGATAGGCTTACACTCAGCCGAAAGGATCAGTGACTAGTACTATCACCAGATGTGTTGTTTCTATCCTAGGTTCCCTACCAGATCCAAGGAAACTCTACAAGTTTTGGGAAAGAATTAAAAAACCCATTCTGAAGAACACCAGTTCAAGAGTCAATAAAGTTGCATACAGAAACGTAACTTACGCTAGAAGGAAATTGATTCATCAAAGAGAGTGATGCATACTGATGCACCACACAGCATCATACAGTAGTAATGAACCGAGAACCGGCTAAGAGTACCTAGTGTTAGTACAGCAACAATTAACATTAGAAATTAGCACTTATGGACTGAATGGTTCGATGTGCAACAAGGATGATCTGTCGACTAACTAACTAACTAACTAACTGCGTACACACTACAAAAGACTTGTGCAGTTTGTTAAGGAACGTTAGGAACGGACATTGTGTAGAGTGCAACCGATCCATGATTAACTGTTAATACCACCGGTGTCTATTTCGGATGTTCATGAAATTGGATTACCAGAGGTCTACAGAGGCAAAGCAGTATCCGGCAAGATGGTTTCGGCAACGGGTGAGAAGTACATGTTCTGACGTAACGTGCTGTCGTCTATCTTTGCTGGGATCAGCTGACTGGGTTGCTGTCTGAGAGTCAGAGTCTACACACTTTATAGAACACGTCACACATTTTCTTCACATACACATCTCATATACGTTACACTTTTATTTTAATAAATTACTCTTTATTAATTTCTAGAAGCAAGAGTTGTTGAGTATGTTGCGTTGGGGAAGTATGAGAAGGGGGCATAGTACGACAGTGAGAGAGTGATAGGAAAAGGTGTCCATAGGCTGATGGAGTGTGTTGGACGGAAGATGGTGGATTCTCCAGAATATTGAGAAGGAAAAAATATTATAATGTGGGTGTCGGCTCTCTTCACTCCAGGGACGACACTGTAAAGGAGGACACGACAGCAATCATACTCATTAGTATAATTATTCTCTCAGTGGTCAATTTCTACTGGTCGGACTCCGATTAAGGGTGACATCTCACTCTGGTCAATGTGCATATGTCCTTTCCTTAGGATAAGGGGTAACATAAAATCATCACACACAAAATGTATATCATGTTTTCAGAATAGGTCTCTTAGTTAGACTTAAGTCACTAATCACTATTATGACACGAAGACTGACACTAAACTGACGTTACCTCGACACAAACAGGGTACCTTTACAAGTATTTCTCACCTCTTTGTTTCCAGGGATTCAGTATATTATCCACTGAAATATCATGTCCTGTTAGAATCACTTCTTCATGGGGACTACACTTAAACTGAATTCGCTACTCCAGATATAAAATATATTATCCCCCCTGCCACGTTGATTGCGCACTTAGTCTACACTAGGAGGTCGGATAAACATGGTTTTCGGACATCCTTCATGTAAGTTAAATAACCGCGGACCTTCTCTTATTAGTTTGAAGTAGTTAGCCTGTATTCCATTGAAGCACTATCTGCCGTGTAAATGGAAAAATATAACAATATTATTAATGTACATGCACCTACTGAAGAGAAAGAAGATGACGTTAAAGACGACTTTTATAATGATTTGGAAGATTTCATAGACGAAACTCCCAAACAGGACATCCTGATTGTGCTGGGGGACTTCGATGCAAAAATAGGTAGAGAGCAAACTCATAAAAAAAATGGCCGGTATGGAAAGCCTACATACAACTTCAAATGATAATTGATGGAGAGTCACCAACCTGGCACAAGCCAAAGGACTGCAGATTAGCAGTACCAGACTACAAAGAAAGGATATGCACAAACGAACTTGGAAATCATGTGACAAGAGAACCTATAATCAAATAGATCACATTTTAATTATTTAATTAACAACAGAAATGCATCAAACATACAACAATTTAGAAGTTATAGAGGAGCTGAGTGCCACAGTGACCACTTCCTCGTTGGAGCAAAATTTAAAATAAAACTTAAAAGAGCTTTCTATACTAAATTACAAAGATTATACCCAACATATAACAGAGAAAAACTACAAGAAATTACAGTCAAAGAGAAATTTACAGATGAAATAAAATGTAAACTTGCAACTCTGCAAAATCCTTTGGAGGAAAGCGTTGACCAAACTTGGTTGAACATCAAGAATACAATTCAGTCTACCGCAGAAGAATGTCTCGGTGTGTTAACCACGCATAGAAAGAACAGATCGTTCAATCAAAAATGTGAAGAAGCAGTCATTAGGAAAAAGAATGCCAGACAATTATGGTTAAATGACATCAACAACATCCAAAAGGAAGAGCAATATAGAAATGAATGTAAAGAGGCTACAAAAATAGTTCGACAGCAGAAGGGAGAATATATGAGTAATATAATCAAAGATATGGAAACTAATCACCAGAAAAACGAATCCAGAAATTTTTTTTGAAGAACTGAAGTCAATGAAACGAGGGCACCAACACAACACATATGGTTTAAAAGACAAAAATGGGAATATGATAAATACCAATAAGGAAATGTGTAACACATGGAAAGAATATTTTGTTGAATTACTAAATTGTGAAGCTCCAAGTAACACTTTCCCACAGGAAGAGGTTCTAACATGCGAACCACAAATTGAAGAACCTGCATTTGAAGAAATCCTATATGTAATCACACGACTTAAAAACAATAAGGCAACTGGGGCTGATAGAATTGCTGCTGAATTTATAAAGGCAGGTGGCCATGCATTACATCTAAAGCTATACGAACTAATAATAAAAATCTGGAGGACAGAAGAATTACACCATGACTGGAAAGAGTCATTATTGATACCTATCTTTAAGAAAGTAGACAAGTTCCAATGTGAAAATTATAGAGGAATATCACTACTGTCCACAAGCTATAAGATACTATCCGCAGTATTACTAAATAGACTAAAACCATATTCAGAAGACATATTAGGTGACTACCAGGCGGGTTTTAGACAAAACAGATCAACAATAGATCAGATATTTATCTTACGACAAATATCCGAGAAAAATTGGGAATATAAAAGAGATCTCCATAACATTTTTGTGGATTTTAAAAAGGCTTATGATAGTGTCCATAGGAATAGTCTATGGAATGCTATGCAGGAATTTGGAATACCAAGGAAGTTAATCAACATGACCAGACTATGCATGGAAGATACTTATAATATAGTAACATATAAAGGCAGGAAATCAGACCCTTTCCAAATAACACCTGGCTTGAAACGGTGATGCACTATCGCCGCTACTCTTCAATCTGGCTCTAGAGAAAGTTGTAAGGAAGGTAAAGGAGGAATGTGATATTGGAGGAACATCCAAGCTGCTTGGTTATGCAGATGATATAGATATTATAGGGGAAAATGAACAACAGACATTATAAATGTTGATTGACTAACTTAAAGGCAAAAGCCCAACAGATGGGGCTGGTTATCAACCAAGATAAGAAAGAATATATGGTAATTTCAAGAGAAGGAATGGCTAAAAACTCTGGCCACATACAAATAGATAATATGACCATTAAAAGAACGGAAACATACAAATACCTGGGTACAATCTTCAACTGCTCCAACATCATAAGGGAAGAAATACAAACTATAATCAATTCTGGAAATAAGATATACTATGCACTACAACATCTACTAAAATCAAATGCGCTATCTCGTAACACCAAAATCACAATATACAAAACACTGATCAGACCAGTTGTGCTGTATGGCTCTGAAACCTGGAGTACAACGAAAGGAGATGAAGCTTTGTTACAAACCTTTGAGAACAAAGTTTTAAGACGCATCTTTGGACCCATTAGGGATACACAAAGTGGAGAGTGGAAAAGAAGAAGTAACAAAGACATTTATGATCTGTTTAAGTCCCCGCTAATCACTGGTATCATGAAGGCTAATAGACTACAATGGCTGGGGCATATAGAAAGAATGGAAGATAATAGGGAAACAAAACTCACTTACACTCAGGAAATAAATGACCGTAGACCCCGAGGTAGACCAAGAAGACGGTGGAGAGATAATATATATACAGACCTACAAGCACTTGGAATCAACGACTGGCAAGAGAAGGTCCACCAGAGAGACGAATGGGGACGGATTGTATCTGCAGCAAAGAACCTCAATGGCTCGGAACGCTGAAGAAGAAGAAGACTATCTGCCGTAAAATAATACTTCACTTGGACTAACGACAACACACCTGGGAATTACTGGGTGTAATCTGTTATTCTAATTAATAAATCGCCGGTCGTTATATTTACTGGGCACTATGAATTTCCAGACGTATGTGTTTTCACAACCATCGCATTGGTAATATCAACAGGCGTTGTTACCATGTATTGAGAATATGCTGTGCATTTTCGACTATTCTGAAGCTATAGTTATGGGAAAACAACAACGTTATTTCCATTGCAACTTTCCACCCATTCATATACTCTCCCCTGATTCAAACAACGTTTTCCCATTCTGAACCATATATCTTCAGTATATTCCATCCACAATGTGACCACAAACAACGAATAACACCTCGTTCTTCCACGGTGCAAATCGATAGCAGGGAATTTATTTTGTAATCCCTATTGTGGAACTTAGGACGGATAAAAGCCACGCCTAAAAGGAAAAATGTCACTTATCACAATGCCCTAGAAGTGGATGGAGAGGTTGACGAATCAACGTGACTAACACTTTTGTCATTTGACATCGCTGGCGCCACGACAGACGTGATCACGGGTCAAGACTGATGCACCTATAGATGTATCCACGTACATCTAATGAGTTCCTGATTAAACATATCAAAACTAGTTAAACCTGCAATAACAAGCATTTATACCGGATGTTTGTATAGTCTCACTACACGTTGCATGTAGAACAAGTCTGACAATTTCTTTCTTCCGTTGATTCTGTTTGGAGTGCAAAGAATTACTCCACCAGACGAAAGCCAGTCGCTGCATATTGCTGGACGTTGGACTGTGGATCACGTTTGTAGATGACAAAATGCACTTCGTTTTTCAAATTTGTTCTACATACAAAGTGTAGTGAGACTTTACAAACACCCGGTTCATCTTCCTCTTCGATCCTCTTTGGAGGAATGTACGTCACATCTAGTTACACATCTCAAAGGTTAGTGTGTCCGAGCTAGATCCATAATGTTGCATTCAGCTAACCCAAATCTCCCTGCTACAA